>JBCNJP010000018.1:25170235-25229235 GCA_039602395.1 Deinandra increscens subsp. villosa
CGAATGATCTTGAAGTTTGGAACAGGTTGAGGACGACACGTTTACCAAATCCAGGCGATTATTGAAATACGCGAAAAATATAATATACATCAATAATATATATTTTCTAATTTCAAAGATCCAAAATAAATATATATATATATAATATATATATTATATATATATTATATTTATATATATATTTATATGTATAAAACAAATGCGTAAATGACATTAGTAATTATATTTCAACGAGATATATATATTTATATAATCCACAACATAATCCAATGACTCTCAATAGACTAAATATATATAAACTGTTAAATGACGATGGTACGGATAATTAATAAAGAAAACTACAATGTATATTAGATCATATATCCAAAACCGTTTACATTGTGTTTTAAATAAATAAAAACGACACTTTTATAACTTATCTAGACTATTTCGGTAGTTTTATGGGTTTAGTGGTCCAAAATACATTTTACAGGTTTACAACACGATTAGAACAATGTCGATACAAGTTTTTAGGTTGCCAAATGCTTAAAATCACCAAAATAAATAAAAACATAAAACATGGAGGTCACCGGGTTCGAACCCGTGACCTCCGGGACACAACTGCGGCGCCTAAACCACCCGGACAAGTCTCTTATTCGGAGATGATTAGGATCTGAAAGTTTATAAGCAACAACAATGACCAGTATCTGGTCCGATTCACAAAACGTAAAAGAAAAGGACCGGCCAGGGAATCGAACCCGGGACCTCGCGCGAACCAGACCAGTCTCTTAACCGCCCTGACCCATTTTGACTTTGTGCATAACCCGACGACCAACCCATATAACCCTTGATTCGCGACTTCATCTTCTTCCTTCTTAAATCCAGTGATCGGAATTTTTACTCCGGTCACCGGAAAATCATGAAAACATGAAAAGACAAACAGAAACCCGCGACTAACAGAAAGGGGTTGTTACCTCGAGTTGGAGATGTGATATTGATGCGTATTGACGTCAAAATTGAACTGAAATACGAACGCGAACTCCCGATCACGATCATGGTCTCGTTTGAACTTGAGATTGCTTCCAGTTGCTTCTATGACTCGAAAAGTTGGTAGTGATTACAGATTGGTGGTCGCTGGTGGTGTTTGATGGCAGGAAATTCTCGATTTCTTGGTGATGGTTTGCTACGGTTTCGAAGAACGAGAGAAAATATGTGTGTTGTGTGAGTAGCAAATGAAAGAGATGAGGACTGAACAACCACATAATGAATTCAAGAGGAGATGATCAGATGGATTCAATTTGGTAACCGAAATGAACATGAATCAACTTTTAGAGAATGGCAAGACTAGTCCTTCAATAAATACAAATGAGGTACAAAGTTTAGGTAATTGCAAAGTTAACCCTTGAGGTTTTGGTTAACTAGAATTGAGTTTTGGAAGTTAACGAAGTTAACCCTCCAAGTTTTAGAATAGGTTACAAAGCTAATGAAGTTAACGAAGAAAGCATAAACAATGGCCAACCGACCGAGTATATGTAAACACATATTAAACTTGCGACGTTTAAAAATATATATATATATAAATCTTAGATCGTCAACAAAATCATAAAGGCTACATATAATTACATGACATTTACCAAATGGAATCATAAAATAGCATTTGAATATGCATATATAAATATATCACATAAAATCATAATATCAATTGTCACATAAAATGACAAAATGTTCATATGAAATCATAATTTATGATTTACATAAAATCATAGAATATATAATGTCCAGACTCAAGTACATGCTCGTAAAGTGATGGTTACACAAACCCTAGTTACAAAGGTCAACACAAGTCAATCACGTAAATGTTCCCACAACATTTATAGCATTTTAAAATAAATATTATCACGACATTTATATCAGTTTAAGTTTGTTTAAGTCAGGAAAAGACCTAAAAAGACGGATTGTCACACAATGTTCCCAATTACCATAAGACGATGCTATTAGAGTAGATATTAATGCAGCATGTTCATCAACTGATTTAGCAGATAACGCAGTCTGAGGTGAGTGATTTGGAATTGTAAAGTTGCATCCTTGAGAATAACCATAATTCTCAGACTTTCCAGCAAGAAAAGCAGTAGTAGGACCTTCACTGAAAATGTTAGAACACAATGTAAATGTAACACAAAACAGTCAAGTATTAGAAGAAAAGACAAGATATATCCTTAAAAGAGAAAGGATATGAAAGTCTGTATGAATTACATATTTCTGCATCATTTCTGTATTCATATAGAACTACTACGGAATTTCCAAAGTAGTTCTGACAGACTTAATTCTACAGAAATCTTCATTTCTGTAGAAAAATTCTAATGGGAAGCATCAAAAGTATTCAAAGAAGAGTCCTGAAGGAGTTCTGGACTATCAGAAGATAAAGATTACGAGAAGAAAAAATTCTACCTTTGTGTGAAGAACAAGCAAAATGAATGTCAACTTGGCATTAATCACGAAAGCAGTTGAAAAAGAGATAAATTGAATATCTTCAATTTATCTCTATATACTCTGACACACTCCAAAATCAACCGTCCTCAACCAACTTATCCAAATGCAACTTGCTACATCTTCCTATAAATAGCAAGCTGACTTCACCAAACAAAGTAAGACATCAAGCATACAATTCAATATCTTCTCAAAGCAATTACAACATCACTCCCATAGAAAGTTATTTCTGTTGATACATAGTTATACTATAAACTCGTGTAAACCATTATTTACATTTGAGATATACAGAATAACCCTTTTATGAATTGTTGTCTTCCAATTTGATTTACTTTCCGCAACTTGTTTATCTTGTTTAAATCAAATTGTGCCAACATTGTTAAAGACCCCTCACGGGACCCAACAGAAAATGTTTGACTTTTTAGCATTGACGGTTGAATCATTTTCACCATGATATGCAGCTGGATTCTGTACTTGTGCAGGCATTGATCTATTCACATTCAACTCCATATCTCTTGCTAGTATCTTTTCAATCAAACTATTGAATGATAACCCTGAAAATTCTTTATCATTAGTAATCATCATCACAATATTTTCCCATATTTCAGGTAATGCCTCAAGTAACTTCTCTTTCACCTGAGCTTCTTCCTTTTTGATGCTTACTAAAGTCATTTCAGTCAAAGTGCATACATTGATAAGATTTTGAAGTGATTCAAAATGGATGCTTCCATACGTGGAAGTCTCCCTATGTAACATCATGTAAGCTTCAGTAAGACTCAAGGGCCTTCAACACCTGATGAGGTGAAGCGTATGAAGGGTGTGCCTTATGCTTTGGCAGTAGGATCCATCATGTACGTTGTGAGGTGCACTCGGCTAGACGTAATGTTCCCTCAGAACCTTACGAGTAGATTTTGTAAGGAAATGATTTTCTGAGTCAACCGGATCAAGACGAAGATTTCCGGTTGAAGATATGTTCAAGCGGAAGATCGCTCAAGCGGAAGCTTTTGTCAACCGGAAGCTCAACCGGAAGAACATTTCCGGGTGAACTCTTTTATCCAACAGAATAAAGAGTTCAACCTGAAAAGTACTGGAATATTACTTTTGCAGAATTCAGACCTGCAACAACTTTCATTCTTCCAAAGTCACATCCTAGCCGTCTCCTACTTATAGATAAATGCATTTTGCACATTTCCTCATTTGTATGTTTACTAATGTTCTTTTAGTAAGTTTATTGTTTGACTTTTATATACGGTTAGATTAGCCCGTATGAGATCAACGGCTGTAGTTGATCTCCTTAGTACTATTTATAGTTGTTAGCTAGTTCATTCACAAGTACCAGATTGTAACCCGTTTCAGTGCTTACACTTGTAACAGTTTGAACTTGAGTTAATGCAAATAGTACCGAGAAATTTATTATCTTGTGTTCACTAGTTTATGCAATCAATACATTCAAACTACAAGTATAAGTAAAACAAAGCTTAAGTAAAAACAAGTATGATACAACTTCATTCCGCATGGTTGTGATCTGCATGTAAAGAGTTCTTGTTCTTGATTATTTCTCTGAGTAATCAACGGTCCTACAAGTGGTATTGTTAGAAGCCTAGACAGACGCATTTGGAACAGGTTGACTGTAGGTCCTTATAGTCCAACTGTTCAATCTGCTGATGATGCCGAAGTGCAAATACCAAAACCACTAGACAAATATGTTGAAGCTGATTATAATGAGCTTGAATATGATCACAAGGCCTACTGGACACTCCAGGCTGCATTACCCAACTCTATACTGGTAGGGTTTAAAGGGTATAAGACAGCAAATGGCTTGTGGAATGCTCTCAGTGAAATGTATGAAGGGTCTAGTGAGGTTAAGGAAAACAAAAAGGATGTTTTGAAACAAAGATATGAAAACTTCACTTACAAAACTGGTGAATCTATGACCAATCAGTATCTTAGATTTGTTTCACTTCTTGATGAATTGCAAAAGGTAGAAGTAACAATAGAACAGGCTGATGCTAACAGGAAGTTCCTGAGATCCTTACCTCCAATGTGGACTGTTTACACAGTAAGCATTAGGGAGTGCAAGGACCTCAAAAAGCTTAAACTAAGTGAACTCCATGGAGTCCTTAGTGCTTATGAAATGGAGCTTAATCTTAAGCAAAACAACTTTCCTGAGGCATCACCACAGTTGCAAACCACTGCTTTGGTTACAACTGATTTTCAACAGATCTCAAATTCTTCTCAATATCACTCACCCTCAGTCAGTTTCAATGAGCCAACTAGATGCTCCACTACAACAAAAAGGGGTTTTTAGGACCTTTCGTGTGGGACGCTGTTAAAATAGTGTCTTAAAAAACTATCTAATAGGACAAATGAGTGTTCAGGGTCCTATTATACTATATGGAGTTAAACCGGTGTCCTAAAAAACTATGTAATAGGACGGATGAATATTTAGGGTCCTATTATCATATAACTTAATAGGACGCTTAGTATTTGGGGTCCTAATAAAGTACATTATAGGACGTTTAGTAGTTAATGTCTTATTATGCGGTAATGTAATAGGACACTTGATCATTGAGGGTCCTATTAAAGCATAATTTTATAGGACACTTAGAATTTCAGTTATAAAAGATCAGTGTAATAAGACCCTTATTTGTGGAGTCGTATGGTAACATAAGTTAATAGGACACTTGATATTTAAGTCATAAAAATTTAGTATAATAGGACCATTATTTGTTAGGGTCGTATTATAACATAACTTAATATGACACTACCTTACGACTTGTTTTTTTTTTTAAAAGAACATCTTAATAGCCTCTTATCTCTGATTCGTTAAGATGTTCTAGAAAAAATCACCATTTATTTTTTACAAGCCATTAAGAGGCTATACATCTTAACACCCTCTTAATTAAAAAGATATGTAAATAGATCTAAACCCTAAATAATTATTATTAACTATATATAATTTATAAACTTTTGAATAGTAGATTATACATGTCTTCAGGCATTAGGTACAACAAGTATTAGCATGGTATAAATAAAATCGATGGTATTGAGGGTATATTTGTCTTTTACATGTTGAACACGTTGAAGAGGACTCCCTCCCATACCTGTACGCCTCCAACTGCTCTCCCACAGTATTCACCCATACTAGTGTGGCTGAAGTTTAGACGCCAATTCATGAGCATTTAGGGTCTGATGAATTGAAAAAAATGCGGCGGCATGAATTGGTACCGCAAAATCTATAGTAAAAACCGATATTATACCGATTCATAGAATTTAGATGCTGATTTTATCTTACAGACCAAAACCCTAACCTCCTCTCTAACCACCGTCGTCCTTCAGCCTCAACGGTACCAATCCCTTCGCGGCCTGCGATTTCTGTTCAACCGTCGTCCTCTAGAGTGGTTATATAGCGTCATCTGAAAATGGGGATTACAGTACCTGAAGAGATTTGGTAGCACCAAGTTTGATCTCAATCTGTATTCGTGCTCCAAATTAAACACTTAGGAGTTTCGATCTCTGGATGCCGGCAACAATTCCGATGGCCCTATATGGTTAGATCTTCCATTTTCAATCGATTTTTGTTATTGCTTTGTGTTAGTTATCTTACGACGTGGTCACACACACATGTCAATGAATATGCAAGCCCTAATTCATTTTCGTTTTGGTTTCTCCTGGGATTTTATGCTGGCAACAGAGATCGGAGGATCTGTATGTTGGTTGGATACTAAAGGTAAATCCCGTGAATTATCGATTTTGTTGGGAAACTGATCGAAGGAAACCATGTTTGTTTTTTTTTTGTTTAGGGTTCTTAGTATCGTGAGGATTAAGCCCGCTGCTTAACAGGTACAAACAAAAGTCCCAATTAAATACGTGAGTCCCAAAAGGTTTTTACACTGTTTCGCATTGTTGTTTTGCGTTTACACCTTCACTTTTTATTTCATAGTGTTTTCAATTTCAGCAATAACTGTGTGCCATTATCGTGTCAAAACTTTTGACCAACTAAATTGTCTACATTTATGAAGATTTTGTTTTTGATGCATGTTCTTATTTTGATCGGTTGATGATTATAATTGTGTCGCATTAGCTTATGCAGGTGTACATTATTTAAGATTTTGTTTTTGACCTTCAGATGCTAGAATTGGTTTTTCACTTTTGTTTTTATTTTATGTGCTTATGTTTAAATAGGCTATGCATGTGTTTGAGATTAACTTTGTTTAGTTTGTACCATTCATCTAATCTTTGTACCATTGAGATTAACTTTGTTTCTGTGTGAAGAACCATATTTTTTGGTATGTTTGATTTTGTCATTAATTATAGTTGAGTGTTTTTTTTTTTTTTTTTTTTTTTTTTGTGTGCAGTTAGAGAGATTAGGTTGTTTAGTTTGTATATGCTTCTATCATATTGATGTTTTTCTCATGTCATGACATATTGTAGTATCATGTGCCTCTCTTGGACAGTTAGGTGTCTTGGATTTATATTTACAAAAACTGTCATATTTGAGTTATATGTGTTATATCCGTGCCTTAGTTGCTGACACTTTCGACCACTGCTATGAAGTTGTTTGTTGTGTTAAAAAAACATGTATTTTGATTTATTTCTTGCTGCTCATAGCACATCTATTTGCATATTGTGACAGGTTATTTTAGGTTGTTACTCAAGATCTATATATAACCATAGTTAACTTATCTATGTCATATCCACTTATTTTAGGCAGCATTTTTTTCTTTCTATATCTTTCCTTTGAAGTACTAACTGATTATTTTCATTAATTCCGACTTAATAATTCTAGCGCAGATTTTGAATTTCCTAATTTTGATTGTCTTATCTCTTTGGTTTCCCACAGGTAACTGCTTATTCCCACATCCGGCTTTCATTAGTGTCTGACTCCATGTTCGTTTTGTCCTCCCTTCGCCGGCAACCAAACGAGGTTGATGATCTTGAAGAACTGATATTACGTCAAGAACAACACAGAATATGATGAAATATTACAAATTTCGTGAGGTTCCTTCTATCATTTTTGCATAAGCATAGAAGGTTCCACATAAACAACTTCACCTTAATTAAATGGTTCAAGTGCATAAACATTGATTGCTTCGTATATTTTTCTTCCTGGTATGCTTCCCCTTTACAAAATTATATGATTGACTTGATATCACTATGAAACAAGTACAATCTCAAATGTATGATAACTCAGGTGAACAAGTTTTTTTATGTATCATTTGAATTCATCATCACTAAGTTTATCAACAAATGTAAGAGCTATTTAACGAAGACAGTTTGCTCAACCATCACGGGTCAAAAAGCTTTAATATATAGATATCTTAGACAGAAATGTACAAGCTTTACAAGTAGATTCAATTCCTTTTATTGATTGGTCAAAAATAGTCAAAATTAGGTGATGTAACATTAAGATATTATTGCAGGAAAATGGTCTGTGGCTTCTGAAAGAACTTAGAGAATGTCGCTGAGGAACAACTTATCAAGTATATGATTAACCTTTATGAGTTAAAATGTCTATACTTGAAACAACATTTTCTTATATTTCTAAGAATTTAATAAGTCTGCTAATTTCATACTCAATAGACATCAACCACTGTTCTCTAATCCTTAAGATGTTAGATTTGGGATTTAACTTTCAGGTACCTTGAATATTGTACATTAAGAATTTGCTTTTGCCAATTTTGGTATTGATATCAACATCAGCAGAGTAAGTAATGTCTTTTCCTTTTTGTTTTGTCAAATCTGAAATTCGGATTAGTTTGGTATAAATTGTTAAGAACCGAAATTCATATTAGTTTGGTATAATTTTTGTCAAATTGAAATCCAGGTTGGAGATGAAGTTTTTCTTAAAAGCATTTCAAACTCAGAGACTGTAGTCAGAGGGATGGTAAATAGTATAGATCCAAATCAAAAAGTTGGGGGCATAGAGATTAGGTGCGATTGGTGTGAGGTATGTCATTGTTGAACCCGTAATATATTATTAAGTTTATAACAGACTTTAAGCTTATACATGGATATGATTAATTTGTAGGTGGTTTGTGACGAGCGAGAATGATGCATTATGACCGAAGACTATATTCTTCTAGTGTCTTTCATTACTTTAAGTTTCATGTTTAATGTTAGGATCTTGGATAATAATATTATAACTTATTTTTTGTTTAATGCTTTTGTTATCGAAATGACTTATATTAATGATAATTAAACTTTATTTATTCCATTAGTTGAAGTTCATCTATCGATAAGTTGATGGTATCTTATTTGTATTTATGAATTATGTTTAATGAGAACAATTTTAAGGATGTTGGTAATCGTCCTTAAAATACGTATGTTCATATGCTTTACAAATGAATAAAACGTCCCATCATCATTTGACATGTTAGGACCCTTTTTGTGGTACTTATATATGGATGATTACTATTTGATCTATCCACTTTTTAGGACGCTAATATGTGTCATAAAATGTATGCATCTTAAAACCTTTAAAAGTGTCCTATTTTGTGGTTTATTAGGACGCTATAACGTGTCCTATACTGTGGTTTATTAGGACGCTCTAACGTGTCCTATTTTGTGATTTATTAGGACACTATAAGTTTATAGGACCCCTTTAGAAAGGACACTTTTATTAGTGGTCCTATTATCTCATGCGTCCTATAAAATAACATTTTAGGACCTTTTTTGGTGTCCTATCAAGCTACTTTTGTTGTAGTGCTAAATTTTCTAAAAACCTCAATTCAGATTAATCATTATAGCCTTAGTTAAAATTTATCACTCAACAAGTTCTAGTAATGAAATGATCATTATAGCCTTAGACATAGTAAAGAGAACCATCGTAGCGGCCTAAAATAATTAAAAAAAATCATCATAAATCATAAAAAATGAACTTCAGATCTTATCAAAGACCTTCACAGCGAAAGTCAAAGACACAAATCCAACATCGCCAATAACCCAGCCAACACCATAGATCGATCAATCAACAATAGCAGATAAAATGAAATCGCAATAAACCAATATCACATATCATAAAAAATGAACCTCAGATCTTATCAAAGACCTTTATAGCTAAAGTCAAAGACACAAACCCAACAACATCGCCAATAACCCAGGCAACACCATAGATCGATCAAGCAACAACAACAGATAAAATGAAATCGCAAAAACGAATAATAGATCAGAAAAAGAAGCTCATATATGATAAAAGTATTTCATAGCCAAAGTAAGGGACACAAATCCAGCCGCCAATGAAAACCATCAGATTATTCGTGACGTAATGATCGTGAATGGTCACCGTTAGCCACGAGATATGTAACCTGCCATCGGAAACACTTCACAACAACAATAAGAAAGAAAAATGGCAATGAACAATTGCCTTATAGTGCACCGTCGCTTCAATGCAACCCCAGCCTGCGAGATATGTTGGCGACTATCGAAAACGAAGCAATCGTCGCCTTAATGCAATCGTAACCGGCAGGACATGCAGTCGATCATTGGAAACGTAGCAACGTGATTTCAGAAGAACAACTTCAGGATTAATTGAATCATCAGTTATATAATCAACAAGTTACCACCACATGTATATTTTATTCTATGACTATTATACATCAAGTTAATTTAGGGTTGTTCTTATAAACTCGAAAGGATCCAATTATAATAAAGTGACAGGTAAACGGACAACAAATTGTTCCGTAACCCCTTTTGGATACATCAATAATCCATAGAAACAAAAGAAGAAACATTGTCATACAAAAGCAACTAATAGTTTTGTCATTTACCCTTTTTTTTTAGGTTTCGTCATTTAGTTTATTTAATTATCATTATTATTTTTCTTTTTCTTTGTAGTCGTGTAATTCAACTAAATTAAACGCTCAATACTTAAAATATTTGCCTTTTAATTTTAACACTATTAATTATTATTATTTTTTCGTTTTCTTGACGTGACGTCATAGCTATACAACTGTAGTTTTTAACTCGTTATGCAGTTTTTTTTATTTATCTTCTCTTTACGTGACGTTATAGCAATTCAACTATTATATGTATCAGCGTTTTCTCGGTTTTATCACAAAATCTCGTTATGTTTCAAAGTTTATTTTTATTAATAAATATTAAACATAAATGATAGGACCGTATGCGTACGTGTCTCTTTTGGCCTCCGATCACCGAGACTTCCTTCTCTCTCCCACCGGAGCTAAGGTCCCTCCCTTCATCTCTTCATTTATTTCTCTCTCTACAACTAATGTCTCGCTCGTTCGTTAGGCGATATATATACCGTATAATTAAATCGTTAAGGCTTCATCATGTTATATTTACAACAATAAAAACAAGATCGATTCAAGCTAAACTAATATGTAGTTGACAAGAAAGTATGGACAAAAGCTTGGATTTTTTTTTCCAAAATGGTCATTTTTGGAATTTTCCCATATATGTGTATGTATGTCTAGTACATCACGCTTGCTTTTTTGTACCTTTGTTTGTACGTACGTAGTGGTAGTGTTCCATCAACATATAGAGAGAGATGAACTTGAGAAGAATCCCCTAGATGATAGAGAATTAGAGATATACTTTTAGCTGATAAAAAAAAGAAGTTGAGAACAAATTTTTTATAATTTACACATCATATACATATATTTTTATTTTTTAAAGAATTTTGTTGATAAATTTGTTCAACAAGGTCGATTGGTTGCCCCACTCAAAACTGGACCAATATTCCCTTACGTAGAAGATTTTCTCTGCGTTTCGACGTGGTAGGGACGACATATATAATATCGCATAATTAATATAAGATTTATACTTTGTAATTGGACCCGGCCGTTATATACTTTCAGATAAAGATTTCGGATCTTGAAGACAAGACCGTGGGTATTTACTTTTCGGCAAATTGGTATCCACAATGCCAAACTTTTACCCAACTCTTGATTCAAGTATACAACCAAATCCAAGCTCAAAAAGAATCAAACTTTGAGATCATATTCGTATCATCTGATGAAGATTTGGATGCATTCAACAATTTTTACCAGTCACACATGCCATGGCTTGCGGTTCCATTTTCTGATTTAGAAACTAAGAGGGCGTTGAACAAAAGATTCGACGTTGAGGGGATTCCATGCTTGATCATTCTACAACCCTATGATGATGATGATGATGATGAGAGAGTGTTGCATGATGGAGTTGAGTTGATTTATCATCGGTATGGTGCTGAGGCGTACCCGTTTACTAACGAGAGGTTGGATGAATTGTCTAGGCAAGAAAAGGAGAGGCATGAACGACAGACTTTGTTGAATTTGCTCACAGATGAATAATGATGATAGAGATTTTGTTTTGGCTCATTCAACTTCAAAAGAGGTTAGTTCATATATAATATTGTTTCATCATGTTATGTTTATGGTGTTTTCATATTTCTTTGCAAGAATATATTGATGACTTGTTATTTCCATACAATTCATACCCTTAATTAGAAGTGTATGGGCCTGGTTTTTTGTATCCACAAACCAGTTTCGGGTTGGGTCAACAAAAGATCAAAACCATTTATTTCTTGAAAACCAGTTCAGAGTTTGAAATCAGTCTTTTAATTGGGCTGGGACAAAGTAACTTGTATTGATATGATCTCGGTTTAGAAATCGGTTTTTTATTGGTTCGGGTTGGGTTATACCAAGTTGAAACCGGATTAGGGATATAAGTTAGGATACCGATCTCAAACATATGGATCGAGTCGGGTTGACATGATGCCGGTTTGAGAAACCGAGCCGGATTGGGCTTGAAACTAGTTTGGGTTTCTCATAAGTTTTTTTAGTACATCTCTACCCTTAGTACACTATAACTAGTATAACAATATGCAGGTATCGGTTTCTTCCTTAATGGGCAAAACAATTGGGCTCTACTTTTCGGCCCAATGGTGCTTCCCAAGTCACAAATTCACACCCAAGTTGATCTCCATTTACCAAAAGATAAAACAAAATATAACTCAACAAGAGTTACATGAAGAACAAGAAGACTTTGAAATCATCTACGTCTCGAGCGATCACAACGAGCTAGAGTTTAACTCTTCTTTTAGCATAATGCCCTGGCTAGCCCTCCCGTTTCGAGACTCGACCAGTAAAAAACTAACCAAATACTTTGATATAAGAGGTATTCCCAGTCTGATTATTCTTAGCCCAGATGGGAAAACAGTTACAAAGAACGGGAGAAGTTTGATTAACTTATATGAAGAAGAAGCGTACCCTTTTACTGAGGCTAGGGTCGAGTTGTTGGAAAAGCAGATGGACGAGGATGCAAAGAATCTCCCGAGCGTGGAGATCCATTCGGGTCATCACGATGAACTCGTGTTTAATATTTGGTTATGGGTTGATTGTAGATTTTGAAATAACTAATTGTGTATAATAATCTTGAATTGTAGATCAAATGCCAATCTACCCTGTATTTTAATGCCTTTCACGTTTTTCAGGATGTACGTTAAGTTTCCATCAAACAAACTAAACCTTATCGTTACAATATTCACCATTCCGTCACGAAACATCCAATCCAGTCCCCATATATAAATATAAGTATTTGCTTTCTGTAAAAACAAATAAAACGTGGCGGGTTTCATTAATCTTCTAATTTTTTTTCACAGGATTTCCTCACGAAATCTCCAACTACAAAAAGCTGGCCACATGACGCACCCATTTCGTGTCGTGCATGAACCAACAATATGTTCAATAAAGAAAATAATGATATTATAATACAAACATTTAATTATGCTTTATATATCAAGAATAAAAGAATAAAATCAATGAAACTGAATTCTAAGGTTGTGATTAAATGGTTGTTCTGCAAACTGGGCATGAATTGTGGGTAAAAAGCCACTGCGATATGCATTCTGGATGAAACTTGTGCTCGCACTTTGGAAAAACCCCAGCTGAATTCCCAACGTTAAAATCCTGTTACAATAAATCCATTTAAATATAAATTCATTTGTAATTACTTTTAGTATATATTTTTTAAGAAACTTTAGTGACAAAAGAAACCGTCGCAATACCATTTTTTATTCTATTTAATTTATCATGGAACAATTAATATGCAACGTACCTGAAGGCAAATTGAGCAACAAGTTGCGTTTCCAGAAAAGTCAATGGCGTCTTGCTTTGAAATTTCAATCTTTGGAAGCTTAATGAGTTTTTCACAACTTGAGACCTGGTCACATAAAGTTGAATTTTCAAGTCGACGGTCAAATTATGGAATGTAAGCAGCCTTATAAATTAAACACATTGTTAATTAACTAATATCTTTTGTTATTATTTAATAAATTGGATTTTATTTGCTAGCTGCCATAGATTTTTGATAATTTATTACCTTGGTAATTAGGAATATATGATCCTGATCTCGAAGAAGCTTTGATTCCAAATCACACGCTACAATATCAATCTGCAATAAAATATATTAATCCATGATTTAGTTTCTTTTTTAATTTCAATCAAGTTTCATGTGCTAAAATGTAACAAAAAAGTGTTTAATTACCAGATGAAGGAAGCAATCATGTTCATCATCATCATGATCCGAGTCCATGAAATGATCAAAAGCAGCCATGATGATTTTCTGTGACAAAACTACCCCTGATGCCGCACCGATGATTATATCTTGTACGAAGTTCGATTTGTTCTTGAACCCAATCAAAGCTCCTCCTACTGCTCCAATGGTTCCCCCAACTACATAACCATGAATGTTCGTATGTATTTGTGAGTGCGGAGTATAATCTAATTTCACACTATGTGCAAACAGACGTTTGAGATTGCACCGAAAGCCTGTTTGTATGTAGGGCTTGCATCATAACCCCTACTTTTGAACTGTCGTTTAAGGTTGCATGGAACGGTCATTTGCATGTAGGGTAGGCATTATGATTCCGGACCCTACTTTTAAATGACCGTTTCCTTTTACTTTTAAACGGTTGTTTGAGTTTGATTTGACCAGACATGCAACGTAAATGGTACGTATGTATTTGTGTATGTTTATGTATATGTATATATATATATATAGTATGGATATTGATTACTGACCTACACCAAAGTGGAAGATGAAGATGAGAAGGATGAGTTTGAAGAAGACATGAGAAAGTAAGGAGGTGAAGAGTTCTCTCAACTTGTCACCAAAATGGTATGTGTTTTCAAAAGATGAAGAAGGAATCAAACTGAGTTTGACGGATGGCAATAAGCACTTATTATTCATGATCAATAGAAGAATACTTTGAGAAAGATTTGATTTAGTTGAATGTTGATCCACAAATTTATGTTCAAAAAAGTGAATTTGGTGTTTTTATATGGATATATGGAGAGGAAAGTAGAGAGAAGAGACCAAGAAATTTCAAGTTATGAAGCATGCATTCTGGTCAAAGTTGAGCATTATAAGAATTTAAATAGTTAAAACACGTTAACTGTTGAAATAATCCTCTAAAGAATATTGTTTGAGGTCGACCGGACTAATGTGACATCTTATTATATAAATTATGTAATCTCTTTAAAAAAGATATATTGTGTTTTAATGTATAAATAAATTAATAAACTTCGTTGATAATAAAAGGGTGTCGGTTTGGTATTTCTTTTTTTGACTTCGAGTTAGACAAGAGTATTAGCATTCATTCTCAATAGTATATTTTATCTTTATTTTTATAATTATTTAAATTTATTATATATATTATTTAACCTATCATATCATATTTTAATATTTTTATTTCTATCTCACTTATAAACACTTATTTTATTACATTTTTTTTCTTAATTCCTATACACTCACAAGGCATATACCTCTAAACTTGCGATCCGAACACAGCAACTGAAACAGTGTCCTTTACGGATTGCTTTAACTGATAACGTAGGTTCTGGATTCTCTTCACAATGGAGTTGTTGTAGGCGTTTTACCCAATGGCGTCAGCAATCGCTTCTTCGTGTAGAAAAGCGTTGAGGATGATAATCGCACATTGATCGGCGACACATCAAGTGTTATACAGTGGATTCGGAATGAGTTTGTCATCTCTGGTAACTGGGTGTGCAGTCTAAGATCCGCTGATGTGTGTGGTTTTGGATATGAAAATATAATTGATTCCGGGCTAAAAAAACGTCAAAACAAACTTGAAAATATTAAATTATATTTGTTTCTGATGATTATTGTGAGTTTTCAGGTTAAAACAAGTTTGGCACGGAAAACGAGGCAAAAATGAAGAAAAGTCAAAGTTCGGGTCAACCGGTCAAACGCGGAAGTCAAAATAAAAAGTTGCTGAAAATCTTCACGGCTTGCATGCCTTGAAACACCCTTTCACGGCCTGGAACAAGCTGTGAAGCCCCTGACCAAGCTGTGATGCTGAGCCGCAAACCTGTCACCGGTGAAAACTGTCTCACGGCCTGACCTGCAAGCTGTGAGAGCCTCTCACGGCCGTGAGACCTCCTCTCCCTGGGTAGCCCAAGCCGTGAGACCCTGTCCAGGCCGTGAAGCTCCTGTCCCTGGATAGCCCAGGCCGTGAAGCAGCACCTCACGGCTTGCAGGCCGTGAGGGACCCTGGGATCAATTTTGGAAATTTTTAGAATTCGGCCCCTATAAATACCAGGCTCATTTCCACCATTCAACACATCTTGGAGAGCAGAGAAGAAGCCATAGAAAGCCCTCATTGAAGCCCTTCGAAGATTTGAAGATTTGGAGCCTTCAACGAGTCGTAAAGTAGCGTTTTTCACCATTTCGAGCTTCCATTTGGTATTGTATTTACATTTAGCCATGAACTATCTGTTTAGATCTGATCTATATATGTTTAAACATTAACATGGTTGGCTAAACTCATCGTATCGCTTAGGCGAGGCGAATCCAACCATGGTTTGACTTTATAAGTATCGGTTTTTCGTTTACATTTGCATTTATGAAGTAAAAGTTATGATTGCTTTGATTTGGTTGATGAATTGAATTCCTTATTGTATCTAGTCAATCTCTGGTCTTGTGGAACCCTAACCCTAGCTTGCAAAGCCTTCTATCGTTAGGGAACTATTGTATAGCCGAACAACAGAATCTGCGGCGTACGCGTGAACTAGAAATAGTCACGATCATCAGGGAAACCCTAGAATTCGATTAGGAGTCCACCATAGAGTTTGAGTGAGAAATCACCTTACCCTTAGCTAGTAGCTACCCTTGCCATTGTCAAGTAGTCAAGCATTCACCGATAACTCGGGTCTGTTCCTGCTTAGTCGTGTCTAGGGCCTACTAGGTCAACCTATCAACCCAATTGTAACCGCTTCACAACTCTAGGACCGTTAGGGCCATACCTATCCTAACCCTTCGACCAGTTGTGAGTTGAGCCACCGATAACTCGGGACCCAGCCTAGGGCACTTCATAAACCGCAACCTTATCAGTACTTAACCATGGAACAGTAGTAACCGTCTAGGGCGTGTCTATAACCCTAAATTGTGAACCTATCCATAGGAACTAGGTAAGCCTTGTCTTAGGACCCCAGTTCACCTCAGAGATAAGTTAGTAACGCATTACCGATACAACTTGTCAAACCTAAGTTGGAGGAGCCATGCCTAAGTGATCCTTTACCAAATATCTGTTTTTCCAAACAACAATTTAATTACTGTCAATTTCCAGTTTTCTAAATTAAAATCCAGTTTTCAAAATAAAACAAAAAACCGGCTGAATTATGAATCGACTGTTTTCAACAAGTTCGTGTCCCTGAGGTTCGACAACCCGGTGTTTACCAATACTGTGCTACGCACGACAGGTATACTTGCCTTAGTGTGTTGGTATAGTCCCCTGGTGAATTACCAGTTTTATAAATTTAAAATTTGATAGTGTAGAACCCTACTTTTCATATACACTTAACAACACATCAAGTTTTTGGCGCCGTTGCCGGGGACACGGTAGCGTTAAGAATAGTCGTAATTAGTAGTTTAGCTTTGTGAATATTTGTTTTCTTTTATTTGTGTACTATTTATTATTTTTTATTTTTTTTTATATATTTGTCATTTTAATTTCTTCAATCCTATCTCGCACTCGTGATCTTTTCGACTTGAGCGACATTTGCGATAATTCCCATGGAGATCTACTACGGGGATTACTACCAAGAATACTATCGTGATCATGAGGAAATGTATACAAGCGAATGGTGCGAATTCTGCGGGGATCCTCACAATACACAATGCTGCCCTTATACAGGGGAAGGACCTAGCCTCCGTGAGATGATGAAAGAAATGATCGAGTATATGAAGAGTCTCGAGTCTGCATAACTGGAAAGCTACTGAGCGATCTGAGGAAACAACGCACTATACACGGTTCTGTCCTTATTCAGAGGAGATCTCTGCAGGATACGATGGCTACTCGCAATCGCAACAAGACTATACGGAAATTATAGAGGAAGGACCCAGCCTTCGTGATTTGATGAAAGAGATGATAGAGAATACAAAGAGTTCGAGTGAGCATATCAAGAGAGTTGCTGAGGGATCAGAGAAAAGAATGCAAAGCTTGCAAGAGCTTGAAGTTCAGTCTAGAATTTCGGAGGAACTATCTAGTCGCATAGATGAGCAACTCAGAGAAATCACACAGCGCATAGGGGTCACAGAAGATGAATACGAGAGTGATGAGCAAGCCTTCACATATCATAATATAAGTGATCAAGACATGAAGCTGGAGACAGCAATGGACCAGGACACATTCGATTATGAAGACCATTCATCATATTTCATACTTCCAGTCCCACATTACCTAAAGCAAGAGGAACAGGTCTACAAAGTTGTTGAAGATGACGCGCTTGAAAGTGACCCGTTTGAATCACACACATTTGGCGAGAAGGATACACTACAAGACTTACCAAAGGAATCCCATGAAGAATATGAAGTAGTCGAATCTGAAGATATGGAAGACACTAAGTATGGGGATCCTGAAGAAAATCCGCCAGACGAAAAAGAAGCCTTTGAGGCTGAAATGCTTGCGGAGTTCGGAGATGAGTGGTTAACTGCACCATTCGAGGTTGAAGAGACTGGGCCTTTCGATCCAGAACATGATCTCGCGAAGATTGAGGCACTGCTGAAGCCTCAGAATGACTTAGAAGAAAAGCCACCTGATATGGCGGTGGAAATAAAACCGAAAGGGGAGGTTTCATATGAACCTCCAGAGATCATGTACCACCTAGCCGTGGCGAAGCATGAGAGTGGATCGCTAACAAACCTTCAGAATCTACGGATTGCAACACTTGCTGAGGAGGATCGGCCAAACGTTCAAGTATGGGGACGCCTAAGCATCCCTAATTCTATTGACCAACTCCTTCACTACCTCCGGTCAATCAAATTTGGATCGGGTAAATTCAAGAGCTGGTGGCCAGATGAAATGCAATGGTACAAACCCCACCCACTGTCTACTAGAAAACCACCTTGGGGTGATGACACAAGGAAGAGTCCACATGGTCTCGGTGGGAAGCAGATAAAGGAGAAGCCGCCCGATTGAGGTGGGCGGCCGAGTCTAGCTAACGACTCGTTAATAAATTAAGCGCTTCCGGGAGGCAACCCGATGGTTTAATTTACTTTTTAATTTAATTTTATTTTTGTGTGTTTTGTTTTTTGTGTTTTAGTTTTCAGGAATTCGACTGCTCGAGACATGGAATGATGAAAATGCCAGGTGTTCGATGTGTGTGGAAGTGAGAATCATGGGCAATCACAACAATTAGGGAGTTCACTTTATCCAACCCTTTTTGCCTTGATTTTATTTTTCTGCATTGAGGACAATGCAATCTTCTAAGTATGGGGATGGCAAGGGTTGGCTAAGCAAATTGAATATAACTCCCTCACCACATCAAAAGTCTGAAAATCCCCCAAAATTTTGAAATTTTTTCCCAATCTCACATGACACGAAAGTACACCGTTTTTAACGTAAATCATAGATAATTTATTTGTGCCTTATCGTGTCTGCAAGTCGCAAGAAAGGTTTTCCTTAAAAGTTTATTTTTATAAAAATCGCATGATCAAAGTCTTCTCGATCGAGTTTTGTGAACCAACAAAAACCCACTCACCCGATTTCCCTTGTGAGATTAAGCCTACAAGAAAAGAATATATATATATATTTAGGTGAAAAATGAAAAAAAATCATAGTTATGAGGGATGTCGTATGTCTAAAACATGTTCTAGGTTTATGTTGAGACCGTGTCAAATTAATCGCCTTGAGTCGTTATGGATCTTCTCCGGGTCGTCAATTGCCCGAAGATACTGGACTTTCTGCATAACTCCAGTATATCTATCCAAAAAAAAAAAAAAAAAAAAAAAATCAATCAAAAATTTAGTCTTGTATTGAAAGGTTGCAAAACCCTAAATCAAGCTAAAGAGAAAAAAATATATATATGAATAATTCACAATGAAAATTGTGAAACGGCTGTACGTATACGCCAAGATATACGTTTAGGGTGGTAGCTCACACACCCGTATATGTGAGCAAACGTTTGAGTATCCCCCTCCATTTTTTGGTCGGATCCCATAACGAACTCGGCGGCACGATCGTATATATAAACCCAAGAAACAATTAGATATGCTTGACCTGAGCGTTCACTTCAAATATTACACCCATAGGTCGAGTGATTTGGTGAGTTGAGAGAAAAGAAAATAATAGAAAAATGGTTCGCATTACTTGGTTGAGAGATTTTGTGAGTTTTCAAATCATTAAAACCTGCGAGGTTGTAAACCCTAGTATTGATTGTAAATCTTGCGGACCGAATATGTACACCTAGATGTCTATGTGGTTAAGATAGAGTTGTAGTAGTGTCGAGATTAAAAATGATTGCTTGGGGACAAGCAATGTTTAAGTATGGGGATGTTTGATGTGTGTGGTTTTGGATATGAAAATATAATTGATTCCGGGCTAAAAAAACGTCAAAACAAACTTGAAAATATTAAATTATATTTGTTTCTGATGATTATTGTGAGTTTTCAGGTTAAAACAAGTTTGGCACGGAAAACGAGGCAAAAATGAAGAAAAGTCAAAGTTCGGGTCAACCGGTCAAACGCGGAAGTCAAAATAAAAAGTTGCTGAAAATCTTCACGGCTTGCATGCCTTGAAACACCCTTTCACGGCCTGGAACAAGCTGTGAAGCCCCTGACCAAGCTGTGATGCTGAGCCGCAAACCTGTCACCGGTGAAAACTGTCTCACGGCCTGACCTGCAAGCTGTGAGAGCCTCTCACGGCCGTGAGACCTCCTCTCCCTGGGTAGCCCAAGCCGTGAGACCCTGTCCAGGCCGTGAAGCTCCTGTCCCTGGATAGCCCAGGCCGTGAAGCAGTACCTCACGGCTTGCAGGCCGTGAGGGACCCTGGGATCAATTTTGGAAATTTTTAGAATTCGGCCCCTATAAATACCAGGCTCATTTCCACCATTCAACACATCTTGGAGAGCAGAGAAAGAAGCCATAGAAAGCCCTCATTGAAGCCCTTCGAAGATTTGAAGATTTGGAGCCTTCAACGAGTCGTAAATGTAGCGTTTTTCATCATTTCGAGCTTCCATTTGGTATTGTATTTACATTTAGCCATGAACTATTGTTTAGATCTGATCTATATATGTTTAAACATTAACATGGTTGGCTAAACTCATCGTATCGCTTAGGCGAGGCGAATCCAACCATGGTTTGACTTTATAAGTATCGGTTTTTCGTTTACATTTGCATTTATGAAGTAAAAGTTATGATTGCTTTGATTTGGTTGATGAATTGAATTCCTTATTGTATCTAGTCAATCTCTGGTCTTGTGGAACCCTAACCCTAGCTTGCAAAGCCTTCTATCGTTAGGGAACTATTGTATAGCCGAACAACAGAATCTGCGGCGTACGCGTGAACTAGAAATAGTCACGATCATCAGGGAAACCCTAGAATTCGATTAGGAGTCCACCATAGAGTTTGAGTGAGAAATCACCTTACCCTTAGCTAGTAGCTACCCTTGCCATTGTCAAGTAGTCAAGCATTCACCGATAACTCGGGTCTGTTCCTGCTTAGTCGTGTCTAGGGCCTACTAGGTCAACCTATCAACCCAATCGTAACCGCTTCACAACTCTAGGACCGTTAGGGCCATACCTATCCTAACCCTTCGACCAGTTGTGAGTTGAGCCACCGATAACTCGGGACCCAGCCTAGGGCACTTCATAAACCGCAACCTTATCAGTACTTAACCATGGAACAGTAGTAACCGTCTAGGGCGTGTCTATAACCCTAAATTGTGAACCTATCCATAGGAACTAGGTAAGCCTTGTCTTAGGACCCCAGTTCACCTCAGAGATAAGTTAGTAACGCATTACCGATACAACTTGTCAAACCTAAGTTGGAGGAGCCAAGCCTAAGTGATCCTTTACCAAATATCTGTTTTTCCAAACAACAATTTAATTACTGTCAATTTCAGTTTTCCAAATTAAAATCCATTTTTCAAAATAAAACAAAAAACCGGCTGAATTATAAATCGACTGTTTTCAACAAGTTCGTGTCCCTGAGGTTCGACAACCCGGTGTTTACCAATACTGTGCTACGCACGACAGGTATACTTGCCTTAGTGTGTTGGTATAGTCCCCTGGTGAATTACCAGTTTTATAAATTTAAAATTTGATAGTGTAGAACCCTACTTTTCATATACACTTAACAACACATCATCCGCCAACACGAGAGATTATGTTTTGCCATTTCCATTTTGTGCGCTTGAATGAGAAACGGTAGAAATGATCTTTTTCACCTTCGGGATCGACCAGTTAAGAAGCTTTTGGACACAGAAACCCTTTCTTTAGAAAGGGTTAAATTCAAATGATATAATATTAATGTTATCACGACTAGACCTGACAGGCCCGCCCGACTGGTGAGACCACGAACCGAATGAGAAAGGGTTGGCGGCGCAGCTTGTTGCCCGCCTTCCCTGCGTGTCGACTTAGGTCATGTATGTTACCTTTCGGTTTAGTTGTGAATCAATTAATCGCAATAAGTAAAAAAAAAAATTAAGTGTCTAATGACATAATATTAATATTAATGTTATATATCACGACCGGACCGGACCAGACCGCCCGACTGATTTGACCAGGAACCAGGTCCTTCATGGTTCGGTTCTCTGCTTTTGAACCATCGCCGTTGAACCGGGCTGTTTTCACGGTTTAATCATTAACCGCGGTCATATGGTCGAACCGGAATCTTAACTTCTATTTATCCACGAATTCAAGGTGTGAGTTCAATGATTTGCGCACACTCAGAACTTAAGTATTCTTTTCGTTAGACCGATGTGGGATTAACATAGAGAACGAATGAAATTAATAGGTTGGTGAAACCAAGATTTCCTTACATAGAGCTCTAGATAATGCCTTCTATTTTCCTTTTGCATTTGATCGATAATCTCCTAGGTCTGAGAGGCTCTCTGATTGCTTTCACCAGTTGTTCTCAGACTTTTGACAAACGGAAAAATAGTTGCGACCCACATCGGACGCCAGCAGAAACGGAGGCGAGTATATAAGCACGTTTGGGAGGCAAACAGACACGACCTTACTTGAACAGGATCTGTTCTATAGGCTCGTACCTCTGTATTCTTAATTCCTAAGAAGACAGAAACTCATGTTTGGTTGATGAACAATGACCATGTAACTAGAGCGTGATTAACAAAGCTCATGGTCTTGACCATGGCTTAGTAGATGATCGTTGTCGGTCCATATACTTGGCCTCGGCATGGTTACATGGTTGTCTGACCGACAATTATCTTTTTTTTTAGAGAGGAACCATGACCATGTAACCAGAGCGTGATTAACGGAGCTCCATGGTCTTGACCATGGCTCAGTAGATGATCGTTGTCGGTCCATATACTTGGCCTCGGCATGGTTACATGGTTGTCTGACAGACAATTATTTTTTTTAGAGAGGAAACCAGAAAAGGGTCAAGAGAGTCGACCCTTTGGTCACCGCGATTTATCAAACTTTTATAAATTAAACCTGATTAGTTGAACCCATTAATTTAGTTGAACCCATTAATTGGAAGTCCATATGGTACCTCAGAGTGTTTAGAAAACATATTTTGATTTTTATGTTCAGTTATATGGTTTTCAAAATCAAAATGACTTTATAACAAATGGAAAAAGTATGATTGTTTAATCATTTTCACAATTTTTTAAAAAACTTTAACAAACATAACTTCTTGTAAGATTATAATTTATAAGTAAAAAGTTGGACTTAGAAAGTCAAAGTTTGCATTTGTTTTCTGTCTAAAACCAGAAAGTATTATATATGGTTTGTTTCAGAAACTAAAAAGGGCACAATGAAAGAAATATTAGAAGGCAATCTTGTTCTTAAGTCTCCTACATGGCCATCTATATCTATCAGTGCCAAAGACTTAATCCCAAATATATTCTAAACATGAACTCTTTCTACATCTTACAGCACACCATGGCTCAAAAAAGACGGTGAAGCATCACAACTGCTCATGGATAGTGCGGTTTTTTTTTTTTTTTTTTTTTTTTTAATAAAAGAACACATCTAAGAATTGAAAATGCAGCTTAGTGGCTTACATAGAAGATCATAAATAATAAAAGGGAAGGTATGTGTTTAGTCTAAACAAACTTGGGTCGGTTCAGGGTCAAACCCACAAACACAGACACACGGTTAGCTAAGCTAAACACGTTGGTTTTGTTTCGACTTGACGAGTTTGGGGCCGGACCTATCTAGAACTTGGATTTCACTCGAACCATTAACGTAAAGGGTGAAAACAGAAAACTGCATCCGGAGGCTCAACGAACTTGAATTTCCGACATCTCTCAAAGCACACATTTTGGAATATTTTTCCTTGTTGAAATTCTTTCAGCTAATACAACTATTTCCGTCAAATATTCGTAGGTTTTTTGTTCAGTGTACAAAGTTTGGAGCTTTAGATCTTCATGTGTAGTTAGAGTTTCTGAAACAAGCTTACAAAGAAAGACAATAGCGCTACTATGACTTGTACTCATGCATTAAAGATTGTACATGGCACATTTGCACCTAAGAATTTGTGGGTCCGGAACGGATTAATGAGAAACAACAAGAGTTCAAGATAAAGCGTTATATTTTTCTTTTTGCATTTGATAATCTCCAAGGTCTAATATAATAGGCTTTCCGATCGTTTTGTCCATTTATTCTCAACTCTTGACAAACATTAAATGGTTTTTTATCCCACATCGAAGGCCAAAGATGTTAGAGGCAAGTATATAAGCTCGCTAGGGAGAGGAATAAACACGACCTTACTTGAACAGGATCTGTTCTATAGGCTCGTACCTCTGTATTCTTGATTCCTAAGAAGACAGAAACCCATGTTTGGTTGATGAATCATGACCATGTAACCAGAGCGTGATTAACAGAGTTCATGGTCTTGACCGTGGCTCAGTAGATGATCGTTGTCGGTCCATATGTTTGGCCTCGGCATGGTTACATGGTTGTCTGACAGACAATTATCTCTTTTTTGCACACCTTTTTCATTTGCGGTTATTTACACCGAAAGGAGTTGTTTGAGGTTTTTTTTTTACACCTTTTTTATTTATACCGCAAATGAGTGTTTGAGGATGTGCGATATGCCTCAACAGACAATTATCCTGTTTTTTTATACCTTTTTATTTACACCGCAAATGAGTAGTTTCGGTTATTTACACCGAAAGGAGTTGTTTGAGGTTTTTTTTACACCTTTTTTGTTTATACCACA
Source organism: Deinandra increscens subsp. villosa (assembly GCA_039602395.1). Classification (NCBI taxonomy): domain Eukaryota; kingdom Viridiplantae; phylum Streptophyta; class Magnoliopsida; order Asterales; family Asteraceae; genus Deinandra; species Deinandra increscens. Next base: position 25,195,352 of record JBCNJP010000018.1, read on the forward strand.
AATGAGTGTTTGAGGATGTGCGATATGCCTCAACAGACAATTATCTTTTTTTTATACCTTTTTATTTACACTGCAAATGAGTAGTTTGAGAATACGCAATATGACTCAACGAGATTGTCTGTTATACAGTTCAACTATCATCATAATCTCTTCTTGTTGCGTACCGGGTTCCTCTTTCATGAACATCCTTTCGATTATATGAACTGAAAGTGGCATGGTTAGAATGCAGATTAGTTGTTCGATGATATGCCTGAACCAAATTTTTACTCTTCTTATGGTTATAAACAGACACAAAAATCATTATTATGGAACTATTTATTAAATGGGTGATCATGTTAATGCAGATTTAGTTGGTTGTTTAGCTCTAGCCTCTAGGTCAAAGGCAACATGCATTATGTTTTCGCAGTTGAGGGAACAATGGTCGATTAGATTTTTACACTATAGAAGAGTGTTGATCTTTCAACTATTTTAGGAGTGTAGAAGCGAGTAAAGAGATCATATGATTGAAGAACTTGTTATCAAGAGTTGAGCAACATGACAATGTTCTTTAATATGATAAGTGTAGTGCACAAAGGTTAAGTTGTTAAGCATTTGTTGTTCTTACACTTTAGATTCATCCTGTGACATTTTAGAATCAAATGCTACCTCACATTTAAATGTTCTCAGGAAAATTTTGAAGAGAGAAAGTCGGAAGTCCATATGATGTGGCACCACGGGTGTTACGAAAACATTATACGAGACTGTAGAGTGCCAGTGTGTGTTATATCGTACATCCTTTTGAGCGGTGTCCCTCCGAATTTATACCTCCTTTTGTTTAAAAAAACATATTTTGATTTCTATGTCCAATTATATATGGTTTTTAAAATCAAAATGACTTGATGAGTTCCTGTAAGATTATCAGGAAAAAGCTGGTCTTAAAAAGTTAAAAACCAGTTCATTTGACCTGCAAAGTCAAACATACATAAACCTGCTTGTGTTTGATCATTTTCCAGGCTAATGTCGATAAAATATGGACCAATATATTACATCGAACTCCTGTAAAGATGCATTAACACAAACTCGAAAGGAAAGAAAATCCGTAAAAAGCATTCCACTTTAACACCTTTCAAATGTTCATACAATCCGTTGCTTGACATAAATACTATTGCAGATTTATTGCTCGAGATGAGTCGTAACATTCTCTGTCACAATATGGAACGTAACATTCTCTGTCACAATATGGAACGTAACCTTGTAACTTAACCCGGCTCAATCTAACCCATTTTGGAAAGGTACCCACCCCACCCTCTTACAACATCTAGACCCTGTGATTACTCTTATCAACCCCATCAAAACAAATACTTTCACAATGGTCTTTAATCTATAATCTTTTCGGCTTATATGATATTTCGTTTTCATCAAAACATGCAGTGATGCAGGATAGGAGGATCAACTATGAAGAGTTTGTGACAACGATGAGGAACAGTTTAAACGGGCCAACAGGTCAAAAACAAGAATGTGTTTTATACTATTGTGTTAGTAAATAAAAACAAAATAATGCGATTGTTTGGTATAACGTTAATGTTTAAAGCTGGCTTGTATAGAATTCGTCCGTATAAGGGACTTGTACAAGAATCGAACAAACGGTTGAAAAGAAATATTAATTAGTCATCTTCTAAAGTTTAGGTTAGTTACAAAAATATAAGAATCCAATGGGACACTTGAATAATAATGTATACAAAACACAAACTTACTTGGCTGGCATGATATTATTTGCAAGTATTAAACATAGTGCTTTTCCAATTAAGTTTTTCACCACATCCACAGACCACAAAGCCTCTTCTGTATCCAAAAGCTATTTCTTTTAATTCTTATAGCCCTTAATATCAAAACTAGCAAGCCTTCAACTGACGATCAAAGGTTCTTCACGTATAATCATCATAATTACTGTCCCAAACTAAATAAAAATTAAAAAAAGTTACAGAAAGAAAGAAATAATTTTAAAAAAAAAAGGAAAAATAATATTATATTTCTATGTAGAAAGGTTACCTCATCAATGAATTGACATTAATTTGTCTTTCCAGGAACGATCCGGTAGTTAAGAACAAGGTCCTCAGGCTTCTTCCATATATAAGCACGCACTGTAGCTAAGCTCATATCCGATATCAAGACCTGGATAACAGCATATCAACGCATTTATATCAAATATCAAACTAAACATACTTAAAAAGGTTGAATTACGAGGTTAATAGTAAAATGAACTTGCCTGATTATTGCATAAGATTTCTATAGAATTCTTATGTTTTGGCCAAGGTTTCGGCAGCGGGTTACCATAGGACCTGTCTCCTCCAGAACCTAAAGCTACATCGATACTCGCACTATCCATTGGTTTGTCCAAAACCAACTTCTCCAAAACATAATTAACAACCTAGTAAAACATGTTTACATGTGATAACTTATTTGCATATCATTAACAAATTAACATATCAACAAAGCATATTTTAAACAATACCTTGTTTATTCTTAGGATGCGAGGTGCACTAAGTTTCCCTTGTGTCACGGTTTGGGTAGTTGAACCTTCATAAGGCTGTAAATAGAAGCTACACCTGGACATTTCGACGGTTTACTGATTTAGTTTCTAGTGAAAATGCAGAAAATAAGTGAAGTAGAAAACTAATTACTTGGTATGTTCTCGTGGGGGCAAACGATTTTGCAAAATGCACTCTACAACCCACCAAGGTAGGTCTTTTTCATCTTCGGTTCCATCCATTTCGGTAATTTTCTTTCTCCATGGGCCATTGTGGGACCCCTCGGTAATAATTGAAGGAGGGGAGTTAGTTGAGAACTCAAATGGAGGATAAACTACGGAGTCATTTTCATGTGCACCATCTGCTTCAATTTTTGAAAGTGTAATACTCCTACTAGAAATATCCCTTGCAGGTGGTATTTCTCCATTCGCCATAGGTTGGGACCCAGGTTTATGCTTTTTCTTAGACAGCCAATGGGCTAGTAGTCCTTTGAGGGTTTCTCGTGCCAAATTAATCTGTTTATCAAATTGGTTGATGGTATAAGCATTTAATCTAAAACATTTTATTGTAAATGTTAAAAGTTATTTTAGATTCTTAACCAATAGTAAGACAATAACCATTGTTTTATTTTGTGACAGTATGCTTTTATGTGCTTTTATCAGCTATACCCAATACCAATTTTCACACCTATTGACCCATGTACTTTATATGAAATATCAAAAGAAAATGTTAGAAATGATGTGAACAGATAGCCCTGAAACCTGCTATAAATTCTTCCCTTAAAAGATTTCATGTGAACAGATATCCCCTAAACGGCTAAACCTATATTCTTCTCTTAGAAGATATCTTGAACATAATAATCCCTGAGTTCCAATTATTGCTTTTGTTCGTTTCCAAAAACACAACCATCAAAGAAAATACACAACTGTCACATGAAAATGAAAGATTCCAATGCATGCACCAAATTGTTACATTGATTTATTTACACTAGAGGACTTAGATTTGGAAGTTAATTTGTCACACGTAAAATACTTAATTTAAACAAAACAAAGAATGTATTTTAATATCAACTTTAGGAGGTGTCTGGGATGGTGGTGCTTTTTTAGAATTGTGCTCCCAAAAAGCAAGGGGGGCCTGCTTCTCCAAACTACGTTGTATGGATTCAGTCCCAAAATATGTTATCTCATATCAGTTAAATCCCAAACATTCACTGCACTTCCATAAGTCAGTGAGAAGTTCATTATAGACACCCCTCCCCCCAACATAAAAGTGTATATACATATGAATTATAAATATTTGGTGCATGTGAATGTGATTAATAATGTTGCACCAAAAATTAAACCATGTACACGTACTGGTTGGCGGTGATTTACAACAAATTTTATACCATTTTGATGTTTTAGTGCATACATTGGAGATGGTCAAACTTAAGTAACTGCAGCTGCATTTAGTTATTTCTAACATAAAGCTTGAGTATGTGCCTTTCACAAACTTGCCCCTTGAAGTTTTGATTTCACACACACATACACATATATATACCAAAAATAAAACACAGGAAAATATGCACCTTGTCATCATCAGCTTTCTCAGAGAGGTGAAGATCTTGAGCATACATCTCTGCAGAAAAGCACTGTGGGGTATCCAAATGCACAGACAGGTTTCCAAGCCTACTATCTACAGTGAACCAAGCGGGAATGCTAATCTGGACATTAATTATAGAGTATTAGAGTTAACAAAAAATTTCATAAAATAGTACATGTTAATATACATACCATCTCAAACAGTTCTTCCTTTTTCTTTTCATATGAAACCTGAAATAACACAGTTTGAAACATTAAGGTGAATGTCTATTTCCTTATAATATGTAATCATTTTCAATAAACAAGTAACCTGTCCATAGTCCTCAATCACAACACCTCTGGTGATCTCCCAAAGCTTCACAGAACCAGCATTATCCTATCAAACACACATTTCAAAACAACCATATAAGCTGACACGTGCCTTTTTAATATTGAACTATCAGAAAACAAAGTTAGTGTAGAATTTAATGTTACCTTAGTCAGAACATGTCTTCTATTGTTCAAAATTTCATACTGTACTATCCCCGGAATTCCATCAATACTGAAAGTTGGTTCTTTATACACAGGAACCTACACAAAAGTAATATCAAAATAAGAAACTAAATGAATTTATTTCAGAAAATGGACCACATAAACAAAGATGACTCACAGGAGTAGATCCTTCCATGGAAGCTCTTGCTCTTGAAAAAGACAAATTGCCAGCTAGGAAAGAACCACCTCTTTGAAACACCTTTTGTGGATTTTGGCCTTCAGCAGGCCATCTATGGACAGAAGAATCAGTGGTTGCAACCCAAATACCGTCATCATGCATTGCTAGTTGCTGAATAGGATGTTCTTTTGTGCAAAGCAATATACTCTCCCTTGTTGCAAGGTCCGTCAAGTACAACTACAAGAACAAAACATATAAAAATATGCCTATTAACTAAAATCTGAAGAATCATAAAAATAACCCTATCAAATAATTTGTCTCATGGAACCATAGAAATTAACTTACAGAAAGATCTCTTCCCCCGCTATAGACATGACTGAATGTTGGAGTGCTAGCAAGTGCCCAAACAGAATCTGTATGAACAGCATATGAGTGGATACATCGCTGCTGCCCAAGATCCCATAACCTTACAAAAAATTAGAAAAAGATATAGTACCATGGTTATAAAAAAAATTAGACGGGTATATAAATCACACTAGATGTTTACCTGATCATAGAATCAGAGGATCCTGATAAGCAGAACCTGCATCAATAAAATCAAAGAACAATTAGTAATGCAATGATTAAACAGTATAATTTTGTTGAACAAGCTATTAATTGCAGGAAACAAGAACACCCAGTGATAACTTTAAAATGTATGCACAACAACATTTCATCAGTAGCTTTCAGATAAGAAATAAACGCAAGTGTAACACTAGAACAGTTCTCAAAGGAATGAGAGTATAAATGAAAGAAAAATAAAGATAGGCTCATGCATTAGGCATAAATTTTAAATTGCATATCAAGTTAAAACCCAAGTGGATAAGACACAAACCTCCCTGTGGAGTCGAGAAGCAAAGCCCTAATGTTATCCGTATGCCCTTTAAGCTTCATCATCTTTGATCCAGTTCTCGTGTCCCAAACACGTATAGCCTACAACAAATCAAAGATTATGAGAAATTAACTCTTTAAGCTGTAATAGAAACACTGATAGCTGATTAGCTACAGAAATTACCTTTTCTGTGCCACCAGAAACCAGAACATTTCCAGTATCATTCATTGCTAATGCATACACAGATTCTTTATGTCCTTTAGCAGATATAGGAACATATCCCTGAGGTAAATTTGTTTGCACTGATATGTTGTTACTTGAGCCAATAGTGCGTAGACTAGAAATTCCTGAACCATTGGTGCCACTAGAACGGTCATCATCAGCTGGCTCACTAGATTTGGTGAGGGGAGCAAGTGCAGCTTCAACATCCCAAATGAACACCTCACCACCCAGCCCACCAGAGGCCACTATATTGCCCTAGAATCATAAACAGTCAAAAGTAACAACAGTTTTCTATCTCAGCTGTATAAAACTTATTTCAAGAGTATATTTGTTAAAACAATTACATTTCTTTCTGCTGCAGCAAGACATGTGACATAATCTGTGTGTTGACGAAAAGTTCTTGTACAAGTTCCATTAGAAAAGCAATCCCATGCCTAATAATACAATGTAGCATAACATTAGTTAACACTTTGTATAGAGTACTAATATATGATTAAAATATTAAACCTTACACTGAAAACAAACCTTGACGGTAGTATCTGAGGAGCAAGATACAAGGGTATTCCCTCCTACAAGGACTGCGTCATTGACCTGTGGACTTTGAAGTTTTATTAAAACTGCATTTAAAGTTGAAGAAGAACGAGTTTATCTTTTTTACTCAAGTAAAAAAGTTTGCAGATATAAAGAATCATACCCAGTCAACATGAGATTCAAAGGTTGCTGAACATGTGGCATCCTCATCATGCAATTCCCATCTCTTTAATGTGCCATCACGGCTCCCTGTGAAGAGGTAACTTGACTTATCTGGTTCTGATGGCTTTAATACAGCCAGACAATTTACACCTGCACAATGCTGCAAAAAAGAGGAATTCCTCATTAGCGTTCTAACTTCTAAGTATGTGGTCGCATTCTAGAAGCTTGCATCAAATTATATTGTGCCTACATACCGCAGCAAAAAGGGGCTTTTTTCAAACAAAATGTTGAAATTGGAGAACTTATCCAAAGGTTTTTGTCACACAAGCAAACAAAAGAAATGTCACTGAACTACTGTATAAATCCATAATTGTCCATTTAAACAACCTAAATTCTATTAGAAGTAATGAACAGATGTAAACATGGGATAATCAGCTAGTTAAACAAACACTGACCTTTGTGTCATCAGCATCGTTCAGTACATATGTAAATCTTTTCTCTTTACGAGAACGGACTGAATTAGAGGCACTGCCTGCAATACCTACACGATGCATTGCTTGAATTTCCTGAAGAAAATTAAGTATCTCAAGATATAAGTCTGACACGACATTCTAAAATATTATTTAGAATAACCTGCATTGGGTACTTACAACTATTGTGAAAAAGAAAAGAAACTAGCCCATATACATTCTACCCCAACCCATTTTATCTATGTGAACTTTAGCAAACAAGAAAGTAAAATACAAACTGAAAGTGTTAGGTGTAAATGGTACTATATATTAATCACAATACAAATGTCAGTACAATATCATAAAACTTTAAAGGAATGTATAAGGTTTTAGAATAAATATACATGTTACCAACATTGATACAGAATTTTCAGGATGTGCACATATTTACCCCATCTGAAATGGGTTCAACATATTCATACTTATATCTGTCATGTCCCTAATATATCACCCATGTAGATTAGGATAGGACCCACCTGCCCTCTTGACTTCCCTGTATGCACTCTCCATATATGACTGTACAATCAATGCACGAATCACGATTGCACAATACTATATGGCATGCAACAAGAGTTTTACAACGCTAGGGTTACACCTATGAGAGTGACATAACCTAACAAAAATGTTAACTATTATCAAATCACAAGCCATGGAAAAATGTATACAAATACAAAATATTCCTTTCACCACCCTATTGCAATCATTTTAAGTCAAAGGGGCATATCCATTAACTGACAATTATAACCATCTTTCACCATTATGTTTAGTTATATACTAATAAGGTTTTAGCATTTATCACCAATTCCAACGATGTCCTCTTCTTAAGCCTCATCTATTGTAGAACCTAACTTGTATCCCTAAATACCATGACATAACACTCATGACCTTATTCTAAAAACTTGAGAGTATATTGTTATCATCATAAAAATGTAGAAACAAATAACAGTGCTCAGGGCTGAACTTCCACAACCATAATCTTAAATTGAGTGAATGAAATAACATAAGCAACAATTTATCCTCAAATCACTAAACGGCTAATCCTTTTTTATAGAAGACTGGAAGGATCATTACAAGAATGCAATAATGTTAAAGACTCAATGAACAGCTACAGGGAAACATAATATGTTTTTGACTTCTTTCATTCCTCAACAGCTAGGTCTTTGCCGACTCTTAGCTATCCAGGCGATGGACTTGCCTTTCCAGCTAAGTACTTGACTGCAAAGACAGTTAGCTTCTTTCATAGAGTAAAGATCCACTCATACTCCCAGAAAACGTCGAAGGAACCTTGCTATATCTACCATAAATTTCTAGACTATACACTAACACTTCAACAAATATAACAGAGTGCCCACAGAAATTTCATCTTATCTTGTCAATGTTATACACTGAACTTGGAAGCAACAAATAAAGAAAAGCAAGACCCTTAAGTATAGATCTAGGGAGTAGGGAATACATTTGTCCCCTCACAAAACAATAAAGAAACCAGAAAACTACCCACTGTTTCTAATATGAAGCAAGTAAACGAGCATTTAGGCCATTTTACCATCCATTTCAAAACAAACATTCCCATCCTCACACTTGATGAAATATGGACTTCATATGTATTCAGTCCTAATCTATTTATGTTTTGCAGTTGTATATTAGGATGAATTAACATAATCACAGCACCAATTAAAATCATTCGAGAAGCAATTTATCATTATTTTCAATGTGCTCGTTACCTTTGAAGTTTCTATCAGGAATAGTATTTGCCAGAAGAAAAACATACTAAATAATCATACAGACGAGCACAAAACAGCTATTTACAAATACAAACTGAATGAATATTCAATTTGTCTCCTAATTTTTGTAGCTACATGAGAAACCCTAAGCAACATTAGTATCGAAAAAAACTGGCGATAAAACAAACCAAATAACTATTCCTCAATCGGATTTCCTTCAAACGTAATCATCCGCAATTAATCTCGATTATCGCAATGGATAAACTCGGTAGAACTTACCAAAAGACGGATCGATCCTCGATAGAAAGAAATACGGTATCCTGATCCTTCAGAAATTGACTTTAGGTTGTTCGAGTAAAGTGAAAATTTCCATACCAATGACGCTCATCTGTATCGAACGGCTTCGCACTGTTCAAACGTTCGAGCTGCGAGAACTGAATTTGAAGTTGATCTCAGACGACGACGACGATGATGATGATGGTGGTGATGATGATAACGAACGAGGCAGGAATCGAAACTCTCGAATTGGAGGAGATTTGAATCTTCGTATTATTCCTGTTTCGATTTGTGTAGGTAGAAGTGCAGTTGGGATAGACGTTATTGAGAGAGATTGAGAAGAGGGTTTGAGACGAAGAAAACGAGAAAGAATGACTGAAAGGGGAAAACTGTATTTCTTTCGATTACGTTGTTTGTTCCAGGCTCGATGGTTTGACTCGGATTTTTTTCCACGCAATCAAGGGTAGATTCGGCAAACGAATTCACAACTCATAGTCAGATATCTCGTTTATCTCTATCCTTATAATTTAACTCGTATTTATTCTTATAATTTAATTTATATTTTAAAATGAAATAAGTTATTGATTTCATTCTTTATAAATTTATAAAAATTACTGGTTTCATCTTTTAAATTTAATAGTTACTGATTTCGTCTTTTATTTTAAAAAATTTGAACGTCAACATTCCTTTTCACTAAGCCTCATTAAAAATTCTTGTTAATTTCCCTCATGTGCCCCTCATGCGGGGGCATTTTCATCATTTTACCACACTTAAATGAGATAATGTGACAAACTAATGAAGAACCAGATTAAATCCTACCCTCTTAGAACGAAAATGCCCCTCTTGTGTGGGGAGTTAACGGACTTTTCTTTAACGCGGGTTACTGAAAATGACACAATTTTTTAAAATAAATGATGAAATCAATAATTATTGAATTTAATTTTAAAATTTTTGAACACTGACATTGTTTTTCACTAATCATCATTAGAATTCCCGTTAATTCTCCTCATGTGCCCCTCACGCGGGGGCATTTTTATCCTTTTACCACACTTAAATGAGATAATGTGACTAACTGATGAAGAACCAGATTAAATCATTCCCTCTTAGAACGAAAATGCCCCTCTTGTGAGGGGAGTTAACGGACTTTTCTTTAACGCGGATTAGTGAAAATGACACCTTTTTTTTTTAAATAAATGATGAAATCAATAATTATTGAATTTAAATTTTAAAAAATTTGAACGCTGGCATTCTTTTTCACTAATCCTCGTTAAAAATTCCCGTTAATTCTCCTCATGTGCCTCTCACGCGGGGGCATTTTCATCCTTTTACCACACTTAAATGAGATAATGTGATTAACTGGTGAAGAACTAGATTAAATCATACCCTCTTAGAACGAAAATGCCCCTCTTGTGAGGGGAGTTAACAGACTTTTCTTTAACGCGGGTAGTGAAAATGACACATTTTTTAAAAATAAATGATGAAATCAATAATTATTGAATTTAAAAGACAAAGCCAGTAATTTCATATTTTTATAAATGATGTAATTAGTAATTTACTCTTTAAAATATTATATATATATCATTATCTATTTTTATCTCTCTTTTTAATTAAATAATACTTTTTTATTTTTATTTTAATTATTTGTCTCTTTCTACCACTTAAAACAAATATAAAATAAAGAATATAAAGCTGAATAGTAATCTACAAATATAAAGAAACAATTTTCTTTAACTTCAACTTGTAGAGTTACTAAAAATGGACGGGTAATGGGATAACATGGTTTTTTAGTGATTTTATTTAAAAGTTAGAGATGGATATAGGGATAGAGAATGGGTTCTGAATGCTCTTACACAAATAAAAAGGGTTTAATAGAGGAAACTAGATTTACTATTTGTGCGTTGCCACGGATATAACGCGGGTACACAAAACAGTTCATTGCTAAAACGCAACGTAAAGACAACGGAAATAGAAAAGACCGCATAATGAAGTTTAAATTAGAAGTCAAATGCTCAAAATATCGAGTAGGGGCCTAAAGGTCATATTATACGGCTATACATATTACACTGTCAACTTGTGTTTTAATTTGTTTTGCCTTTGGATTAGAAACAAAAAAAAACGTGTTTGATAAAAACCAAAAAGAAAATAATATGTATTACCACGTGATAACCATATAAGAGCATCCGGTATACTGGCGTGGAGAGGGTGTTGAGGGGGATAACGGCGTTGAACACCCCCCCTAGCATATTGGCTTGGCGTGATGGAAGGCCGTAGAACTTCACATGGCGTGGAGGGTGGTTGTTTTGAGGATTATGACCATTGAACGGTCAACACTCGAGCGAACCGAGTACTAACCCGAAGAGCTAGTCTCAATAGAAACCGTGAAATGGGGTAAGAAAGTCTTATGGGATATTATTTTAATGATACCTTTGTCTACCCCGCATAAGCGTTCCATCAACGTTTTCGTATGAATCGCTCACTATTTTTAAGAATAGTAAACGATTTGGACCAAGAGGTACCGTGGTTCACACAGAGGAGTGATACGAGAGGTAGGATTGGTTTTACTCATTTGTGGAAGTGCACAACATCCATTCGTATGATGGTGGTAGAGCTCCGCTCTTGCAATTGGGTCGTTGTGATTACGGGTTGGATGTCTAATTGTCCAGGTACGGTACAACGAATGATAGCTCGATGAGTATCTGAGGATGTCCGATCGGACACTAAGGTCGTGCGGCAAAAGTTTTCCAAGTGTATTATTTAATTAGTATAAATTTATATTATTACTTCTATTATTTAAATCAACTTTCAATGTTAATTTTAATATTTATATTAAGGATCTTTAAGTTGTATCAAATAAAATATTTACGACGCCCTACCGCAAGCGATATTAGGCAACTTTACGAGTTCCATGAAAAAATATGGGGGTTTCCTAGAATGCTTGGTAGCATCGATTGTACACCTTGGGAATGGAAGAACTGTCCAAATGCGTGGTGACCGCGATCATTCTACAATTATACTCGAAGTTGTTGCGTCATACGACATGTGGATTTGACATCAATATTTTGGTGTTGTGGGGTCCAACAACGACATCAATGTCATGGATCGATCACCCATTTGGGATGATATCATAGAGGGGCGTGAGCCCCGACTCGTCGTTTGAACTACGAGGTGTCACTTACAAGCCTGGATATTATTTGGCTGATGGGATTTATCCCTACTATTCGACTACTGTGAAAGGATTCACAACTCCGATTGGTGAGAGACGTAAAGTCTTCATCGATGCTCAAACCACCTCAAGGAAAGATGTTGAACGCACATTTGCAAATTTAAAAAATAAGTGACACATCATTGCTCATCCCGCACGAATTTGGCACGAATACAAGATAGCCAATGTTATGTGTGCTGTTCTAGTTTTAAATAATATGATTCTCGAGGATGTGGGCACAAAGATTTGTCAATTAAACGAGGCGGAATTGGATACACCATTTTTAGAGTTCTCACAGGGGAAGATTTATGGATAAGAATGAACTGATTTCGTGAAAGTATGAAGGAGATATGGCTCACAGAAGTTGCTGTAACGAATCTGATGAAAATCTGTGAAGGTGGAGGTGTGATAAATATTGTGTTTTGTTTGGGTATTTATAGGGAAAAGTGAATGAGCTATTTGAGTTGGTAAATGGACGAAATATCTCAGTTAATTTTGGGTCTTGAATGAGCCAATGATGGTTGTGGGACAAGTAGGAAGGATGCGATAGGCTAATTTGACAATTGACACACTCCATTTGTGTGCACCTACTCTAACAGTTGCAGGTATTCAAGATGAGATTTCAACGGTGTATTAATTGATGATCACAATTGGTTTGCCTTTTATTTGTTTATAGCAAAAGTAAATTTATAATTCACCAGTTTATATAAGATAATATATATATATATATATATATATATATATATATATATATATATATATATAGGGAGAGAATCATTTGAGAACCAATTTGATTTGAGAACTAAAAAGAACTAATTTGAGCCACATGTTTATTACATGTATCCCTCCTCCCATGAATTGTAGTGGTCCCCCCTGAAATTTGTGGTTGAGATTTAGTTCTCAAAAGTTCTCAAAATAAAAAGTTCTCATTTGAGCCTAACCCACCCTATATATATATATATATATATATATATATATATATATATATAGGTAAAAGATCCGTGTAGACCCCTTATTTTTTGTAGACCCCGTAGACCCCTTATAAAACTCAATAAAACTCATTAAAACTCACTAAAAATAAAACTCAGTTTTGTTAATTTAGTTTTTTTTAATTTGCGATAAGCTTTTAAGAACAAAAAAAGACAATTAAAAAAAAAGAAAAATGAAAAACATTAAAAAGTGAACATTTTAAGACAATGAGTTTTAAAAATCAATGAGTTTAAAACTCAATAAACTCAATAAAACTCAGTGTTGCGTTTAAAACTCATTATTTTAAAACTCATTGTCTTAAAATGTTCGATTTTTAATGTTTTTTGTTTTTTTTTTAATTAATTAATTTATTTTTTTGGTTCTTAAAAGCTTATCGTAATAAAAAAAACCAAATTTACAACACTGAGTTTTATTTTTATTCAGTTTTATAGGGGTCTACGGGGTCTACAAAATTTAAGGGCTGTTGGATGATCTTGATGGACGCCCCAGATCATGGCTGTTGGATGATCTTGATGGACGCCCCAGATGAATCCGTAATGGATGTAGCGTTTTTGCTGGATGTATTTTACCCAAAACCTATATATATATATATATATATATATATATATATATATATATAAGACTATAACTCTTATCCTTTATAATTGTAATTATGTTTGTCCCATTTTCGTATAGTTTGAGTTCTTAAATAATATCACCGTTGGTCTCAAGTTAAGTTGACTCGGGTATGACTTTAGCATTGATAATAGTATATGTATATATGATGAAACAATGATCAAAATAAAAATTCCTCATGATTAAATGCTTGAAAAAGTCGAAATTGCATTGATAATAGAAACATGTCTGATTACAAATTTGAAAAATATGCAAATGTCACAGTTGCCACGAGGATAACACGAACACAAAACCATTGCATTGCTTTAATACCACGTGAATAAAACGAAAAAACATGGAACAAACAAAACTATTTATAAAATTATGGTCAACTCATATTTAACATTTAAAAATTTACCTATTACATAACCAAATCCTTTGATAAACTCGTCGCGCTCGGATAGAAATCAAAGAAAACAAAATAAATACTAAAAAGTTAAAGAAACAAAAATTATAAATTAATAGCAAGCATAATATTTTAGTCCAATTTATTACAATCCATAATATTATAATCCACTTCAATACAATCCTTAATATTTAACTAGATGTGGTGATCCGCGCTTCGTAACGGAACGTTTTGATATTTGCTAAATGTAGCAACCGCACGTTGTCGCGGAGATAACACGAGTAAAAAAAGAGTTGAATTTCTATAACACAATGTAAAGAAGACAAAAAATAAAAAAATATGCAACAACCAAAACGTTTCAAATCAAAACTTTGTTACACCACCAGCAAAACACCAACCGTTTTATTAAAATAATTCGGATAAAACAAAAAAATAAAAAATAAAAACAAAAAAGAAGATATTATTATATTGCTAAATATTAAAAAGCATTAACATAATACGAATCTCTTATATTGTGAAAAAATCATGAAACCATTACAATATTACCATGGATCATTAAAAAAAAATAATATATGCAATAAAATAATACCAAATAATGCACAAATATTTGGATTTTGTTAAAATTTACTTATACTAACAAGATGTTTATAGATGTATATATAGGTAGGGAGATGATCATTTGAGAACTTTTAAGAACTTTTGAGAATCTTTTTAAATCACTAGTTTTATATATGTATTATAGTGGTCCCCCAAAGTTAAATGGTTGAAGTTTGAGTTTTAAAATTTTCTCAAAACAAAAAGTTCACCGAACTCTATATAACTAAAAGTTTATGATCAATTGTTAATACTTAATAGGCTTTTACTACTTATTTAATGTGATAACTGATAGGCTATTGTTTTAGTTTTATAGCGTCTTTATGAGTGTAATTGCGTATGCTTTGTTCTACGAGATTTAGTCTATTGTGAATTTGTTGAAAATTATTAGTCCTTATGTATCAAAAGTTACTGATCAAACGTCAATTGGCTTTCAAAGTGACAAGATAGTGTTTTAGTTTTAAAGTGTTTTTATGAGTTTAATTGTATATGTTTTTGCTCTATGAAATTTAGTTTGTTGTAAATCTGGAGTATGAAAGTAAAGAACATAGTATTTAGTTAATGTTTACGGAATTGGTAAATTTAGTCATAGATGATAAACTGAACCGTTTTTTACTATTTTAGGTGGTTTATTATTATGAAACTGGTTATGTTTATTGTGAACATTGCCATTTTATCCTATTTGTGGCTGTTTTGCACGAGCTTAACAACTTATTCACATTGTTTTTTATACGGAGTCACGACTAAATTAGGAGTTGGCTCTTTCATTTAGTTCTTCATCTTTGTAAGTGGCATATCTTATTATTCATTTTTAATTTTTAATGTAGTATGTTTACAGAAAGCCTAAAAGCCTACAAGCCCAAATTCTAGATCTTTGTGAGGATCAACCGAATCTTACCCTCTACCCAAATTCACTAATAGTGTACTGTGTTCCCCACATTATTATGAAGACGTCTCTCTAGTCTAGTACATATAATATGACTTTATGGGCATATGGTGGTTTTCATAAAACCACCCCATCATAGGTTCTTTATTGGAATATTGGATTTTAATAATATGAGTTTTAACTCATTGGCGAATAATAATACGAGTTTCAATGTTGGCGGATAATAATACCAATTAATAAGGTGGGTGTCTAGAATGATACACCGTTAGTTTTTAACTAACGGTGTTAGAATCTTGCTGACGTGGTACTATTATATATAAGGAAAATTGGATTTTAATAATATGAGTTTTAACTCATTGGCGAATAATAATACGAGTTTCAATGTTGGCGGATAATAATATAATTTTTTAAAGGGGTAGGCTATTCGTACCCCCCTCCCTTACTTGTTGTACCCCCTCCCTGAAAAATTAAAATTTGTCATATTTACCCCTCATAAATATATGTACTTTAAAAATGTTTTTTTCTAAAAAAATATTATAAAGACTTTGTTGAAAAATATTAAAAAAAATACTTTTCTTTAACAAGGAATTTAAAACTTCTTTTTGGGAAAAATATTAAAAACAATTTTCGATCAAAAAAGAACATTGTAGTTTAGAAAAAAATTGGAAAAATAACAACAAATATAAAACAAAAGAAATTAAAAACTATTTTCAATAATAAAAACTAATATTTTAGTTTAAAAATACCGAAAATAACAACAAATACAAAAAAACCACGTTTACTAATAAATTAAAATATATATTTCTTTTTTAAAAATATAGAAAAAATTTTGTGTAAAAGTAATCACGTTTAAAAGCTATAGACAAAATTGTTATTTAAAATATAAAAAAAGTATCTTTAAAAATAATCATTTGACTTGTTTAAACACAATATAAAGAGAGTTCGATTTTTTTTTTGAGGTTATTAGATTTTTTTTCTTAATATTGGAATTAAGATTTTATTATGATGTATATATAAACTAAAAATAAAAAATTTTAATTTAAGAAAATAGATATATTTCATACACAAAAGTTTATTTTATTTGAAAAAAACAAAAAGGTTTGAATTGTATAAATCTAAAAGTTGAGGGAGGGGGTGCAACAAGTAAAAAAGATGGAAGAGGGGTACGAATAGCAACACCCTTTTTTAAAACACAAATAGCATAGATAAAAGGTTTTGGCATTCCGTTTTTATTTTTGGCAAAGGATGACGTTGACAAATATCTAAATCTAACTTCGAAATATCAAACATAAGTCGTGAACGGAATTATGAGCCATACATGACAAATCTTTTAATAAAAGGACCAGTTTTAGAAATTAATTATAAATACAGGGACGGTTGTTGTAACTCACTGAAGAAAAAGATAGTTTCCCCCTGTTGTAACTCTGCTTCGAACGGATATCACAAATTTCTTGTTTCAGTTTTGTGATTCTCAATTCCAGTACGTGCTTATATCATATTAATTATGGAATCCACCTCATACCCACAATAACACCAGAAATGTATATCTAAGTGACAAGATTCAAGATTTCATCATCTCAAGAAACTTGATGCTCCCCATGTGTTCGACGAAATGCTTGAGAGGTGAGTTCTTCATTTTACTCATAAATTTAGCCTCCTAATTGTATTAACTATGAGAAAGTGTTCACATAGAATATCTTATCAACTGGAATTGCCTCCTTAATATACAATCAAGGTTATCTACTGTGATAAATGGACTTATTTGGTAGGAATGATGCAGTGCTTTTAGGGGGTTGAAAAGAAACTAATCAATTGATAAATGGGTGAGAATTATGAGGATACAATAGTGAAACAAACAAGTATGCTTTGTATAAAAGTGATAATTGATGCACTCATAGTTCTTTTGTAGTTTTGTGTGTGGAAAACACACACTGATAATATAAATATAAAGCACAACAGTAGTATTGAAAATGAATGGCAATTTCTGGTTATATATTTTCCACAACTGTTTGAATTTATAAGGACTTATCTGGCATCTCTTCCTTTTGTTTTCATCTTGGAAACTCTCACCATGACTTCAATGTATATTGTGTTCGTAGTTGCATCTGCAAACATGAAAAACTTGTTTCTCCATTGTTTATTTAACACCAAGACTCCAATAACACCCCAAAACCCTGTTGCTAAGCCATAGATTACACTCAAATAAAACCATTCATCAGCCTCATCACTTTCTTTGTATTTGTTCTTGTTCGTTGTGGTGGTTGGATCTTCATCCATGGAGCAATTATTTGGCAGAGGTGCACCACAAAGATCCTTGTTACCAGCATACATTGATGGGTCATTAAGTGTTTGCAACTGATTTCCGGTTGGAATCCGTCCTGACAAGTTGTTGCGTGACAAATTCATATAGCTCAAAAAGTTCAAAGCTGCCATACTTGGAGGGATCATCCCGGTAAATTGGTTGTCTGAGAAATCGATAAAATTTAATGCCTTCATGTTTCCAATGTTATGTGGAATGCTTCCATTGAGGTGGTTATGAGACAAATTGAGACCCACCAACAAAGTAAGTGCAGTAATCTCTCTAGGGACTTGTCCTACAAGTTTATTGCTTGAAAAGTCCATGTTAAAAACTAAATCCAAAGTCTTTGAATATTCCATATTCATCCCTTTCATGACCTGAAACACCTCACTAGAACTAGAACTAGAACTTCCATTATGGATATCTAGCCGACTTGCATCAATCATCCCACTCAACTCTCCACTAGAACTTCCAGTAGTGCTAGTCTCTCTTGTTCACGACAGCTTGAATTTTGAGCACCCAAACATGTATATGTGGTTGCAACTAAAAAAATAGTTAACAAAATGAGATGAAGCCCCGGAACCCACTGATTTCCCATGATTCTAACTCAACCTAATTAAAGCAAGATTTTTTAAACTTTTTTAGAAGATGAGAAAAATATGGGTTATTGTAATGAGCATGTGATCCATGGAAGACTTTGCAAGTCATTGTGGGCCATCAGTGGACAAACGGTGTCATTACTAGCCCCCATAACAATAAATATTGAGCTCATTTTTGTCTAAACCACTACTTTTGACCCAGTTTGATAACAATAAATATTGAGCTCATTTTAGTCTAAACCACTACTTTTGAGTTTTGACCCAGTTTGATAACAATAAATACTGAGCTCATTTTAGTCTAAACCACTACTTTTTAAGTTTTGACCCAGTTTGATAACAATAAACATTGAGCTCATTTTAGTCTAAACCGCTACTTTTGACCCAGTTTGATACTTTTAAAAGGACCCATTTTGTTCCCAACTCATCCCACTCGAACCCACTTTGACTCGATACCGACCCGACAGAATCCGCCCGTTCTGTCACGTTTAGTTTGGACCAAAAGCTAGTGTTAAGTATTTGGGTGTAATACATTTCGTCGTTCCTGTTCTTAAATCTTAGTTATCGATTTCATTCTTCAAAAAGACCCAAGCTCTCATCGTCAGTATGAGTATAGTTGAAACAATCTGATGCTATAACTGATTTGTGACGTTCACCACTGATACTGAAACCATTAGTTCAATGAATTTTTGCTGAAGTTAACATGTTTGCACAATCTATTGTAATAAGTTTGACTGGTTGAATGGATTGTTAGGTTTCTTGTCTATAAAAGGAAGAGGTAGTTGTAGGGTTTAACCGTTACGGTTTTGGACAGTCGATTTGTATGGACCAGCCGAATCGGCAGTTCGAATCGTTACAACCGTTATGGTTTCGGATAGGAGATCACCGTATGTATTTTGAAGTCCACCATTTGTTCAAGTTCGACACGTTCTCAATCTTTCTCCAACATAATCAAGCCTAAAAAACCTTCAATTACCGGTGAGTTTCTTCATCTTAGCTTTCATGTACTAAAAGTTTTCGGCTTTCCGTTGAATATTGTGATTTGTTGACTATTCTATATGATACCCCTGTCGAATTTTTGCTTTCTGTTTGTGTTTCTATATAAAAGCCATGCTTATAGTTTAATACAAGATCAATTTTTATCCCGAAACTAATGTGTGATTTTGTATATTCATTAAGGTTTAAACCACTTATCCCTTGGGTCTGCTTAGAATTAACTGTATGATAATGAATACCGAGTTTGGTGGACTTTTTGTTTGCTGATGCAACTCTTATTCAGACTTTACAGAATAATTGATAGTTAAGAACAGATGGTTATTGGAACTCTGATGTTTATCTTATTGTTAATTTTGGATTATTGAGGTTACAAGATGTTGTTATAAATGGTCATTTGATGTTGCTATTTGTACCTGGATTAAATATCGATGCTTTTGTACATAAAAGAAACAAAATTAGAAATTTAAAACTCCACAGATTGTAGAATGATCAATTGAAAACATTTGTTGGAAATAAAACTTTACAGATTAAATATTGATTTTTTATTTATATTTATTGATGTTTATCCTACAGAATGTAGATGTTTAAATATTGATGTTTTTATTTTTATTTCCAACAAATTAGAAATTTAAAACTTTACAGATTGTAGAATGATCGATTGAAAACATTTGTTGGAAATAAAAATAAAAATACTGCAGAATCTGAAGTCAAATTAATAGCTTTGCGGCAACACTAAATATTTAAACTTTTGGTCTCGCTGCAAAATATGAACTTAATGAAATCATAATAAGGATTCAAATTAGTGACAAAAGTAACTATGGCACTTTGAAGTCGTTGCTAAATAAAAGTTTTAAGAGTGGAGCACTGGGTTAAGAAAACACAAAGAAACTATATATAAAATAAAAAAATATGGAGGTATGATGAGGTTCAAACAGAGGGTGGGGGATAATGGTGGTGGTGCTGGTCAATGGTGGTGGTTTAATAACAATTAACAAGATAAAATTATTCATCTCATAATAGTACTTAGTGATACATGACAGCTCTACATACATATGAACGAGACAAAATATAAGCACAATATAAGTATTGAAAAACAACATCTATATAGTACATCCTAACAATCTATTTAATTGGTTTCTCTGCCCCTTTTAATCTTGGAAACTTTCACCGCAACTGCCACGTATACCTTATCCACGCTTGCCTGTGCCATCATAAAAAGCTTTTTTCTCCATTGCTTCTTGAACCACAATACTCCAATAATACCCCAAAAGCCTGTTGCAAATCCACACATTATGTCCAAGTAAAACCATAGATTCTTAGGCTCACTATCATCTTTATATCTATTCTTGCCCGCTATGGTTGGTGGGTTTTCATGATTGGAGCAGTTATTTGGCAGAGGTGCACCACAGAGATCCCTGTTACCAGCATACATTGATGGGTCATTAAGTGTTTGCAACTGATTTCCGGTTGGAATTCGTCCTGACAAGTTGTTGTGTGACAAATTTATATAGCTCAAAAAGTTCAAAGCTGACATACTTGGAGGGATTGTCCCAGAAAATTGGTTGTCTGAGAAATCGATAGAGTTTAATGCCTTCATGTTTCCAATGTTATGTGGAATGCTCCCATTGAGGTGGTTATGAGACAAATTGAGACCCACCAACAAAGTAAGTGCAGTTATCTCTCCAGGGATTTCTCCTGCAAGATTATTGCTGGAAAGATCCATGTTAAAAACTAAATTCAAAGTGTTTGCATATTCCAGATTCATTCCTTTCATGACCTGAATCACATTCTGATTATCATAATAAAAATCTTCATCGTGAATATTGTGCCCGCTTGCCTTAATCATCCCACTAAACTTTCCAAAACAGTGAGGGATGGATCCTGTTAGATTATTGTGTGCGACGTCCAAAATTTGAAGATATGAACAATTGCACAAAGATTGAGGAATTGTTCCGTTGAAGGTGTTTTTATGCAACCTCAAAAGCATCAAACTAGTAAGAGTTTCTCCAATCCATTTTGGTATGTTCCCAGAGAATTTGTTATCGCCCAAATCCAAGACTTTTAAGGATTTTAAATTTCGTATATCCCGAGGAATCTCACCACTGAGGTTATTATTATTCAATTTTAACCATGCCAATGATGAAGAAGCATTTCCTAATGAGCTTGGAAGGACTCCGGATAGCTCATTTGAACTAAGTATCAACGAACGTATATCTTGTAGATTCTCTACACAGTTGGGAATATTTCCATATAACCTATTCGTAGAAACATCACATTCTATCAAGCCTGTACTACTGCACAATAGTGACCTTGGAATTGACCCATTGAAAAGGTTATCTTGTAGATAAATATAGCCTTCAAATTCAGATCTACTGCTACGATTCATAATAGGAAGATTTTTCAAAGATCCGAAGAGTTGGTTGTGAGAGAGATCTAAGTAAGAAATGACGGGCATCTTCCGCAACCATCTTGGTATAGTTCCATGTAGGCTAGTATTGGACAAATCCAAAATCCCAAGCTTCTTTTGTGTTTGCATCCAATGTGGAAAACCATCTAAAAGCTTGCAAGAACTAAGTCGAACAACTCTCAATTGGAACGGAGGTATCCACTCATGTGAGATATTAAAGATCAACTTATAATTAGAGGTTATGTCTATGCCCTTCAACATCGTGAGGTTAGCAAAATTGGCTTCTGAAACAACTCCCTCTAAAGAATTGTTAGAGAGAGATAGAACAACAAGTTTGGTGAGTTGCCCAAGTGAAAATGGAATGGTCCCAATTAACATATTTGAAGACACTGAAAATTCTTGCAATGAAGCTAGTCTTCCTATGGATGCTGGGAGTGGACCTGTTAACCAGTTTGATGACAATGTCAAATGAGTTAAACATGTTAATCTTCCCAATGATTCTGGGATCGATCCGCTAAATTGATTTCCGTCAAGCGAAAGTGTGGTGAGCTTTCCATGGAATGTCGGAATATGACCGGTTAAATCGTTATAAGAAAGTTTTAATACATTTAATGATCTTAACCTCTGTATAGCTTTAGGGATTAAACCTTTAAAGCTGTTTCCCTCAAGACTTAACACTCTTAAATTGCTTAGTCTTCGAAGAGATTCTGGAATTGGACCATTTAAATAATTTTCATCAGATTCGAACATCTCTAAAGCATATTGGGAACATTCGGACGTGTTTGTTGATGGGCCTATCATTTCTCCTCCAAAATAATTACTTGATAATCTCAATTCCTTCAGCTGACATCGTCTCCAGATTCCCACAAGCTCAATGTTCTCCAAGTTATTGTAAGAAACATCAAGTTTTAAGAGGTTAGGCATGACAGGAATTGAAGAGTTGATATTGTTGTTTGAAAGGTCAAGAACTCTCAGGAAAGTCATGTTCATTAATTCAGATGGAAATCTGCCTCCAATTGAATTCTCTTCAAGGTCAAGATATTGTATGTTGGAATGGAGACTAAGATTTAAATATGTGGGTGAAAAATGGGAATTGTGAAGCCCGCATGCGTACAAATGCAATTCTGATATAGAGGGGATCATGTTTAGCACGTTTACAGAATTCCATGCTAGACTAAGATTATAGGATGACAAATCAAGGAATGTTAACGATGTCATGTTCTGAAAAAAGCGTGGGAGTTGACCTTCAAAAAAGTTTAAGCCAAGATCTAGATGTTTGATGTTGGGAAGTATTTTACTTGAATTAAGGCGAAGATCAAGATCAATATTAGAAAGTCTACAGCCTCTTAAACTTAAATATGTCAATGAAGGAATCATGTACAACACCGTTTCAATATTTTTTGCTCGAAGAAACCCCATTTGACTCAAGTCAAGATGCTCGAGTGAGGAAAGGCGAGAAACCCACGCCATGTCATTTTTCATGAGGAGTAATTTATTTTCATACGATCCAAAATCAAGAAGGTAATTGTAGTTTGAACTAAGGTCAAGAACCTTCAAATTGGAGAGATTTCCAATGTGATGGGGAATAATACCAATAAAACGCGCATATGAAAGATTGAGGTACCTTAACTGCTTGAAGGATCCTATGAATTCAGGAATCTGACTTCCTCGAAAATCATTCCCACTCAAATCCAAATGTTTTAGATGCCTCAACTCAGCCAAATATGCGTTCAGCTTGTCACTTACTAAGTAGTGAGGGTCTTCGAAGTAGTCCATCCAATTTTCCTTGTTACTTCCTCTGAGACGAAGGCTGACAACACTTCGGGTGGCCCCATCACAATGGACTCCTTTCCATGAGCAACAATCAGTGCCAACCCACGATGAGAGCACTTTATAATCATCTTTGACGCTGCGTTTGAACTGAAGTAGTGCCAGTCTCTCTCGTTCATGGCAGCTTACAGTTGAGTTTTGTGCACCCAGACAAGTATATTTGGTTGCAGCAACCAAAAACATACTAAAGAAAATGAGATGAAGCCCCAAAACCCGCTGATATCCCATAATTCACCCTCAACTTTTAAGAACAATTTGAGACGAAATTATATGAGTTGTTATGATGAAGAAACTATGTGAACGAATATATAGCCTTGTAGATGGAACGGAGTACACCTTATGTCCCATGGAAGACTTTGCAAGTCGTTGTGGGTGATTATTGGACAAATTGTATCCACAATATTGCTATCTTCCATCTTCTATAACGGGTTACGTACTTCTCATTTTCATCCATACAATATTGTTTTATTATTCCCATGCAAACAGCTTAGTTGATAATTCCACATGGAAAATATCTTTTCAAATGGAATAATTACAAGTCACTTTCACAAAACTAGCCCCATAATAAGGGCATCAGTAGTCATGCCGTGGTGGAGGCGTTAAAGCCCAAAACTCCACCACTCTTTCAAGATGACGTCTCTATCTTTGGAAACCTGATGAAGAAGAACTTAAGTTGGCTCAAGTTTGGTTGAACACTTCCAACAACATCCATAACCTTTGTACGTATCAGATTATTTTTTTATCACATTAATTTAGTTATTTTTTTCATATTTAATATTTACTTCCTTTTGGTGACGCTCAAGGTAACTCCCAACTATTTTGGATTGACGTTGGCATCAAGTTTCAACTTGCTATGCGTCTCGACACTCGCTACCGTCAAGTTGATTCATTGTCATCCAAATGGAGAGACATGAAATACAAAATCACAAGGTTCCACGGGCTCTGCAATGTCATCAATGAGAACCGATGTGGAAATGTGTTGGCCGACGCGCAAAAGCAATTCCGTCAACAAACTGGAAACGACTTCAAGCATTTACCGGTGTGGGAGTTGCTTAAGCGAAACAATGTTTTTGTTCACCGTCGCCAACCGTGATGATTTTTATTTTTATGCAATCTTGATGATTTAATTTTCAGTTTTTCATGTTTTTAATTTTAAGTTTGTTTACTGTAATGTTTTTAAAATTTAATGCCATGATTTTAATTTTAAGTTATTTATATGTAATGTTTTTAGTTTTTAATGTCATGTTTTATGTTTTTTAATAAACTGTTTTATTGCACACACATAATGTGCAATAAATGCACCTCGATAATTGAAAAGGATTCACAGATTCTTTTTGAAAATTATAAAAAATACCAAGATTTATCTTGAAAAATGAGTAAGGTACAAAAATTATTCTTGAAAAATGTATTTTTCAATTTTCGAGATGCGTTTATTGCACCTTATGTGTGCTCTTAAGACACATATTAGAAAACCCTTCCGTATATTATTTTTTAAGTTTGTAAGTTGAGTGATGTCTAAAAAAAGTTGTAATATGTTGAGAGTTTTAGTAAACTTTCAATTTTCAAATACTTATGCTAAACTTTAAATGGTAAGACTAAGTGTAGTAATAATACTTATGCTAAACTTTAAATGGTAAGGCTATGTGTAGTCATGGAGCCTTCCTTTGGGAGTTCTGTGACATGGGTCAACCCAGTCACCAAGGGGCTCCATGACTAAAAATTGTGTAGTCATAACGCCCCTCTAATCATTACATTTTTTTATAAAAAAAATCATTAATTAGCCCCCCACCAATCAAAATTCAAGAAAACAAACAGGAGGAGGCGCCATTGAAATAACGCCCAAGAGGGTATTTGAACCCATAGAGCCTTGGGGGCGGTATGCCCAGACACTATGGGCGTCAATAATGTGTGATAACACCCACTACGGGTAGCTTAATAGAAAAGAAAGATAGCCTTTGATTTCGGCTATTATACTAAACTTTGAAAGGCCCGGGTGTTAAAAAAATTACATAATGGCACACATCAGATTGTTCTTTCATTTACCTAGACCTAAACAACTCTACGCATAGCCACTATCGCCGTCATGTTTCTTTCTACTACCGCGATAACTAAGAGGTCAAAGTATCAAAAAAGCTTCACCAGCAGATTCTCTTTGCACTCTACACTTCGACCGGCCGAAGGGTCAACGTTGGAGCCTCCAGAAATCCGCCATGGCCATTAACAGGGGCGGAACTAAACAAGTTTTTTAGGGGGTCCACAATTTTTTTTACGGAGTCACTAGTTTTAGATGTTTCAGTTTCATATAAATGTACATAAAGAAATTTGGTCTATTACTTACTAAATAGTTTTTAATGTAGGCGCGCGTTGCAGCACGACATTGTGAGTAAAGAAAAATAACCGATTAAAAAAACTCTACATGATTTGATAAAAAAAATTCTATACCATAACATTGACAACGATATAATAGTAAAAAAAATAATAGTAAATGGCTAAAAATGAAGAGAAAAGAAAAATAACGCGTGAAAAAAAAATAATATGACAAAATGTTTGCCTATTAAAAAAATCTATATTTTTATATATTGTAATATTTCATTATAAAAAGGGTCTAGGATTAATGTATTTGAAAAAAATGGCTCTATAATGAAAGTAAATAAAAAAGAGGTGGAAAATGAAGTATTTACTCTCCTCATTTATAGCACTAAAATTAATAAAGAAAGTTGAAAAAAATAAAAATATGTTAAGCACAAGATTTGAACTTGCACCCCTTCAAAATCAAGCAAGGGATCTTACCACTAGACTAGTTGTTTGCTTAGTTTTATTTTCACAAACTAAGTATTTATTAACTCCTCTTCATAATTTTTTTTAAAAATCCGTTCACATAATTTCCACTTTGCGTATGAGGTTGAGGGGTCCACGGACACCCCTTGGGCCTAATATAAATCTGCCCCTGGCCATTAACAACTTAATTTGTTGCAAAATTATGTGTATATGAGGGAGTGTTCTTTAGTTTTCGCCCCCATACGAAACACATTATGGCTCATGGAACGTTCAACATCGATGAAAGATCTCACACAAATTCTCATAACACGAATTAAAAGTGCAAAAAGCATTTGAAGCAAAAAGCTAGTTAATTATATAGTTTTTAAAGTTGCAAGATAAGATTGGGTTTATGATTTCAGTTTTTGAACGACTTTGGAGTTTGGACTCTAGGCTAACATCCATAAACTTTTGTATTAAAACATAATATGTGAATGATGTAATTAATAGGTAAAGTTTATGACCCGTCATGACTATTTTTTATATTGACCCGCTCTGACCAACATTTGTCTTAACCCGAACCCAACCCGACACACCGTACAACCCGATCCGTCTGCTTTTACAGGTCTGGGTATAAACATAATATTTAGTTAACATGTCTAATTCAGTAATTTGTATATGTAATATTGAGAATTGAGATTGAGATTTTCTTGAAACAAAATACCCAACCTTTTCGATTGCAAGAAGAGGGATCTAGATTCAGTTAACGGTTGTGATGGTTCCCCAAACTATAAAAGAGAAATTTTGGTATGATTCTAGTACACAAATTTTCACAATATAATGTATACATTTGTTATAATTTTCTCTGTGAATCATCTGATTGCACTTGGAAAGAGTACCATCAAGTATGTCAATCAGAAAGTGACCTAATCATGATACATATAGCTACTACCCAGGCGTTACAAATTACAAAACCTACACAATAATGAACAATACATAACTAAATTTTGTCAAGGTCATGCAGAGGTGATAAGCTTTGAGAAATAAATGTCATGGTAAAATTTATATACCATACGAACGATACAAACTTAAAGCACAATTTGAGTATTGAAAAACAAAATAACACCTCTCAACACAATCATTTCTAATAATCTATTTGGCATCCCTGCCCCTTTTAATCTTTGAAATTCTCACCGCAACTGCCACGTATATGCTATCCACGGTTACCTCTGCCATGGTAAAAAGCTTGTGTCTCCATTGCTTCTTGAGCCACAGCACTCCAATAATACCCCAAAAACCTGTTGCAAATCCACACACTATGTCCAAGTAAAACAATACCTTCTTTGACTCATTATCATCTTGATATGTTTTCCTGCTCATTGCGGATGGTGGATGTTCGTGAGTGTAGCAATTATTTGGCAGAGGTGCACCACAGAGATCTCTATTGCCTGCATATATTGACGGGTCGGTAAGTGTTTGCAATTGACTTCCTGTTGGAATTCGTCCTGAACAAGTTGTTGCGTGATAAATTCATAGAGCTTAAAAAGTTCAAAGCTCCCATGCTTTGAGGGATCATCCCTGTAAATTGGTTGTCTGAGAAATCGAGAGAGTTTAATGATTTCATGTTTCCAATGTTATTTGGAATGCTCCCATTTAGCAGGTTATGTGACAAATTGAGACCTACCAACAAATTAAGTGTAGTTATCTCTTTAGGGATTTGTCCTATGAGTTTATTGCTTGAAAGGTCCATGTTAAAAACTAAACTCAAAGTATGTGTATATTCCCGATCCATTCCTTTCATGACCTGATTCTCACCGGTTGGGAAAGTGCTATTATGAAAAAATAGATGACTTGCCTGAATCATCCCATTCAACTCTCCAAAACATTGAGGGATGGATCCTGTTAAGTTGTTGTGTGCGACGTCCAAAATCTGAAGATATGAACATTTGCATAGAGATCGAGGAATTCTTCCTGTGAAGTTATTTTTATGCAACCTCAGGACCATCAGATACATAAGATTTTCTCCGGTCCCTTTTGGTATGTTTCCAAAGAATTCGTTATTGCCCAAATCCAAACCTCTTAAGGATCTCAAATTCCACAGATCCCGAGGGAGTTCACCGTTAAAGTTATTGTCATCCAGTTTTAACCATTCCAATGATGAAGACAAATTTCCAAAAGAACTCGGAATGACTCCAGATAGCCTATTTGAACTAAGTATCAGCCAACGTAATTGTTGTAGGTTCTCTAGACAATCGGGAATATTTCCAAATAACATATTCTTTGAAACATCAAGACCTACCAAGCGTGTTCTTTTGCACAGTGACCTTGGAATTGACCCATTGAAAAGGTTATCATCTAGATAAATATACTCTTCACTTGTAAATCCATTGTTGGGATTCCTAAAAGGAAGGTTTTTCAAAGACCCACTGAGATTGTTGTAAGAGAGATCTAAGAAAGAAATGATGGGCATCTTCTGCAACCATGTCGGTAGAATTCCATGTAGGCTAGTATTAGACAAATCCAAAATCTCAAGCTTCTTCTGTGTTTGTAACCACTGTGGAAACCCATCTATAATCTTGCAAGAACCAAGTGTAACACTTCTCAATTGAAATGGAGGTATCCATTCATGTGAGATATTAAAGATTAACTTATGATTGTAAGTTGTATCAAGAAACTTCAACTTGGTGAGGTTAGCAAAATGGGATTCCACAACCATACCTTCTAAAGAATTGAAAGAGACATCTAAGTGAGAGAGTTTGGTAAGTTGCCCAACTGAAAATGGAATCGTCCCGTTCAATAAATTTGAAGACACCGAAAATGCTTGTAGTGAAGCTAGTCTACCTAGAGATGTTGGGATTGGACCTGTTAACTGGTTTGATCCCAAATTCAATTCAGTTAAACCTATTAACCCTCCTAATGATTCTGGGATAGAACCGCTTAGTTGATTTCCAGAAAGACAAAGTTTGGTGAGTTTCCCACGGAATGTCGGAATAGGACCCGTTAAACCGATATAAGCTAGATTTAATACTTCTAGTGATCTTAATCTCTCCAATGCTTTAGGGATTGAACCTATGAAACTGTTTGATTTGAGACTTAAGACTCTTAAGTTGGTTAGTCTTCCAAGAGATTCTGGAATTGAACCGTTGAGTTGACTATAATCTGAATCCAACATCTCTAAAGCATATTGAGAACATTCAGACGTGTTCGTTAATGGGCCTGTCATTTCTCCTATAAAAAAATTATTCGATAAGCTCAAAATCTTCAAGTGACATTGTCTCCAAATTCCAATAAGCTCAATATTCTCGAAGTTATTATAAGAAACATCGAGCTTTAGAAGTTTAGGCATGACAGGTATTGATGAGTTCAAACTGTTTCCTGAAAGGTCAAGGACTCTTAGGGAAGTCATGTTCATTAATTCATATGGAAATCTACCTCCAATTGAATTCCCATTAAGATCAAGATATTGTATGTTAGAATGGACACTTAAGTTCAAATAAGTGGGTGAAAAATGGGCATTGTGAAGCCCACATGATGACAAATGCAATTCTGATACAGAAGGGATAATGTTTAGCAAGTTTACAGAGTTCCATGCCAGACTAAGATTATAGGATGACAAATCAAGGAATGTTAAGGAAGTTATGTTCTGTAAAAAGCGTGGGAGTTGACCTTTAAAATTGTTGAAGCTAAGATCAAGATGCTCAATATTGGGAAGTATTTTACATGAATTAAGATGGAGACCAAGTTGAGCATTAGAAAGTCCACAGTAGCCCAAACTTAAATATGTTAATGAAGGAATCATGTACAACACCATATCAATATGTTTTGCATGAATAAAATCCCCTTCATTCAAGTCAAGATGCTCAAGTGAGGAAAGGCCAGAAATCCATGACATATCATTTGACGTGAGCATATTCCCATGAATTGAATATGAACTAAGATCAAGAACCTTCAAATTGGAGAGATTTCCAATGTGATGGGGAATAATACCAATAAAACCCGAATCAGAAAGATTGAGATAACTTAGCTGTTTGAAGGATCCAATGAATTCAGGAATCCGACTTCCTTGATAATTATTCCCACTCAAATCCAAGTGTTTCAATTGCTTCAACTCTTCCAAATTTGCGTTCACCTTGTCACTTACTAAGTAGAAATCCTTCTCATTGTAATCATCAAAAGGTCGCTTGTAATTTCCCCTCAGATGAAGGCTGACAACACTTCCAGTGGCACCATCACAACGGACTCCTTTCCACGAACAACAATCAATTCCAACCCATGATGAGAGCATTTTAAAGTCATCTTTGACGTTGTGTTTGAACTCGAGTAGTGCTCGTCTCTCTTGTTCGTGAAAACTTACCGTCGAATTCTGATTGCCCAAACAAGTACATGCAGTTACAACCAAAAGAATACTAAAGAAAATGAGATGGAGCCGTGAAACCCACTTATATCCTGTCATTCAACCTCAACTTTTTAGAAAATTGAGATGAAATATGAGTTGTTATGATGAAGAAGCTATAGGAATGAACTATGGAGATGGAGTTCAGCTTATGTCCCATGGAAGACTTGCCAAATCATTGTGGAAGTCAATGAAAAAATTGTATCCATAAAATTACAAAATTGCATTCTTCAATCTTGGGCTGCTCTTTATTTTCTTGGTAAAGGATTAATTTATTATTCCAAATTAAGTTTAGTCAATAATTCCACAAAATTGCTTTCGTTTAATTGTCCTCTTTAGCGCCGTGAATTAATATGATAACAGGTCCCTCAAAACCATGTATTTACATTACGTAGTAGAGTAGTATTATGAGGTTTAGAATCCCAATTTATTGTTATAGCTAGATATTTTTTATTTTTGCGGCCAAATATATTGCAAACTGAACAGAACCTTTGACGTTAACCGATTAACCAAAATCGATCGGTTAAGAATTTACAGTTCGGCGTGGAATAACTTCCTACAACAGGTTATGCGTTTTTAATCCTTGGTCCACTTCTAATTATGTGCTATCTTTATCTTGTGCATTGTAATAATTATATATGTATAAAACACACCCATGATACAAATATATTGCAGAGAACAGAAGAACTAAAAAGCAAAATAATAATTTCTACAAATACTTCATTTATTAAAAATCTATTTAGCTTTACCCCCTTTCTTAATCTTGGAGACTCTCACTCTAACTGCCGTGAATACCTTATCCACGGTTATCTCTGCCAAGTTAAAAAGCTTCTTTCTCCATTGCTTCTTGAACCACAACACTCCAATGATACCCCAAAAACCTGTTGCAAATCCACACATTATGTCCAAATAAAACCATGGATTCTTAGGCTCGTGATCATCTTCGTATTGGTTCTTGCTCGTTGTGATTGGTGGGCTTTCATGATTGGAGCAATTATTTGGCAGAGGTGCACCACAGAGATCCATGTTGCCCGCATATATTGACGGGTCGGTAAGTGTTTGCAATTGATTTCCTGTTGGAATTCTTCCTGACAAATTGTTGTGTGACAAATTCATAGAGCTCAAAAAGTTTAAATCTCCCATACTTTGAGGAATCATCCCGATAAATTGGTTGTCTGAGAAATCAAGAGAATTTAATCCCTTCATGTTTCCAATGTTATCTGGAATTCTTCCGCTGAGATGGTTATGAGACAAATTGAGACCCACTAGTAAAGTAAGTGCAGTTATCTCACTAGGGATTTTTCCTATAAGTTTATTGCTTGAAAGGTCCATGTTAAAAACAAAATCCAAAGTATTTGTATATTCCAGATTCATTCCTTTCATGACCTGAATCACGTTCTCACCTGAACTGGAACGGACATTAAGAATATGTCGTTGGCTTGCCTCAGTCATCCCATTCAGCTCTCCAAAACAACGAGGGATTGATCCCGTTAAGTTGTTGTGTGCGACATCTAAAATTTGAAGATATGAACATTTGCACAGAGAATGAGGAATTCTTCCTGTGAAGTTGTTTTCATGCAGCCTGAGAACCATTAAATAAGGAAGATTTTCTCCGGTACGTTTTGGTATGTTTCCGGAGAATTCATTATTGCCCAAATCCAAAACTTTTAAGAATCTCAAATTCCATATATCTCGAGGAAGTTCACCACTGAAGTTATTATCATTCAACTTTAACCATGCTAAGGATGAAGAAATATTCCCTAAGGAGCTTGGAAGGACTCCAGATAACCCATTTGAACTAAGTATAAACACCACGATGTTATTAAGAGAATATACACAGTCGGGTATATTTCCAAATAACATATTCCTGGAAGCATCCATAGCTACCAGGCGTATCCTTTTGCACATTGACCTTGGAATTAATCCATTGAAAAGGTTATCTTGTAGAAAAAGATACTCTATACCTTCAAATCCATTTATACGATTCCTAAAAGGAAGATTTTTCAAAGATCCGCTGAGTTTGTTGTGAGACAGATCTAAGTAGGAAATGATGGGCATCTTTCGCAACCATATTGGTAGAATTCCATGTAGGCTAGCATTAGACAACACCAAATCTTCAAGCTTCCTTTGTGTTTTCAACCAATGTGGGAAACCATCGGCAATCTTGCAAGAACCAAGCAGAACACTTCTCAATTGGAATGGAGGTATCCAATCATGTGAGATATTGAAGATCAAATTATGGTTAGAAGTTGTATTCAGGAACTTCAACATAGTGAGGTTAGCAAAATGAGCTTTCAAAACCACTCCTTCTAAAGAATTGCTAGACACGTCTAAATAAGCGAGTTTGGTGAGTTGCCCAACTGAAAATGGAATTGTCCCATTTAACAAATTAGAAGAAAGTGATAATGCTTGTAGTGATGCTAGTCTTCCTAGAGATGTTGGGATTGGACCTGTTAACCGGTTTGATTCCAAGCTCAAACTGGTTAAATTTATTAATCTTCCTAATGATTCTGGAATAGAGCCGCTAAACTGATTTCCTGAAAGCCAAAGTATGGTGAGTTTTCCAAGGAATGTTGGAATGTGACCTGTTAACTCGTTATAAGCTAGATTTAGTACTTCTAAGGATCTTAGTTTCTCTAAAGCTTTAGGTATTGAACCTCTGAAACTATTTGACATCAAACTCAACACTCTTAAATTGGTTAGTCTTCCAAGAGATTCTGACATTGAACCGGATTCTGTGAAACTGTTATCTGATTCCAACTTCTCTAAAGCATATTGGGAACATTCAGACGTGTTTGTCAATGGGTCTATCATTTCTCCTCCAAAATAATTCCATGATAAGCTCAATTCCCTTAGTTGACATTGTCTCCAAATACCAATAAGCTCAATGTTCTCAAAGTTATTAA
>JBCNJP010000018.1:25229735-25414421 GCA_039602395.1 Deinandra increscens subsp. villosa
TACAAAATATTCCTTTCAC
Organism: Deinandra increscens subsp. villosa; assembly: GCA_039602395.1. NCBI lineage: Eukaryota > Viridiplantae > Streptophyta > Magnoliopsida > Asterales > Asteraceae > Deinandra > Deinandra increscens. The sequence continues at coordinate 25,229,755 of JBCNJP010000018.1, forward strand.
CACCCTATTGCAATCATTTTAAGTCAAAGGGGCATATCCATTAACTGACAATTATAACCATCTTTCACCATTATGTTTAGTTATATACTAATAAGGTTTTAGCATTTATCACCAATTCCAACGATGTCCTCTTCTTAAGCCTCATCTATTGTAGAACCTAACTTGTATCCCTAAATACCATGACATAACACTCATGACCTTATTCTAAAAACTTGAGAGTATATTGTTATCATCATAAAAATGTAGAAACAAATAACAGTGCTCAGGGCTGAACTTCCACAACCATAATCTTAAATTGAGTGAATGAAATAACATAAGCAACAATTTATCCTCAAATCACTAAACGGCTAATCCTTTTTTTATAGAAGACTGGAAGGATCATTACAAGAATGCAATAATGTTAAAGACTCAATGAACAGCTACAGAGAAACATAATATGTTTTTGACTTCTTTCATTCCTCAACAGCTAGGTCTTTGCCGACTCTTAGCTATCCAGGCGATGGACTTGCCTTTCCAGCTAAGTACTTGACTGCAAAGACAGTTAGCTTCTTTCATAGAGTAAAGTAAGATCCACTCATACTCCCAGAAAACATCGAAGGAACCTTGCTATATCTACCATAAATTTCTACACTATACACTAACACTTCAAGAAATATAACAGAGTGCCCACAGAAATTTCATCTTATCTTGTCAATGTTATACTCTGAACTTGGAAGCAACAAATAAAGAAAAGCAAGACCCTTAAGTAGTATAGATCTAGGGAATACATTTGTCCCCTCACAAAACAATAAAGAAACCAGAAAACTACCCACTGTTTCTAATATGAAGCAAGTAAACGAGCGTTTAGGCCATTTTACCATCCATTTCAAAACAAACATTCCCATCCTCACACTTGATGAAATCTGGACTTCATATGTATTCAGTCCTAATCTATTTATGTTTTGCAGTTGTATATTAGGATGAATTAGCATAATCACAGCACCAATTAAAATCATTCGAGAAGGAATTAATCATTATTTTCAATGTGCTCGTTACCTTTGAAGTTTCTATCGGGAATAGTATTTGCCAGAAGAAAAACATACTAAATAATCATACAGAAGAGCACAAAACAGCTATTTACAAATACAAACTGAATGAATATTCAATTTGTCTCCTAATTTTTGTAGCTACATGAGAAACCCTAAGCAACATTAGTATCGAAAAAAACTCGCGATAAAACAAACCAAATAGCTATTCCTCAATCGGATTTCCTTCAAACGTAATCATCCGCAATTAATCTCGATTATCGCAATGGATAAACTCGGTAGAACTTACCAAAAGACGGATCGATCCTCGACAGAAAGAAATACGGTATCCTGATCCTTCAGAAATTGACTTTAGGTTGTTCGAGTAAAGTGAAAATTTCCATACCAATGACGCTCATCTGTATCGAACGGCTTCGCACTGTTCAAACGTTCGAGCTGCGAGAAGTGAATTTGAAGTTGATCTCAGACGACGATGATGATGATGATGATGGTGGTGATAATGATAACGAACGAGGCAGGAATCGAAACTCGAATTGGAGGAGATTTGAATCTTGTTATTCCTGTTTCGATTTGTGTAGGTAGAAGTGCAGTTGGAATAGACGTTATTGAGAGAGATTGAGAAGAGGGTTTGAGACGAAGAAAACGAGAATGACTGAAAGGGGAAAACTGTATTTCTTTCGATTACGTTGTTTGTTCCAGGCTCGATGGTTTGACTCGGATTTTTTTCCACGCAATCAAGGGTAGATTCGGCAAACGAATTCAAAGCTCATCGTTTATCGGTTATCTCTATTTTTATAATTTAACTCGTTTTTATCTTTATAATTTAACTTATATTTTAAAATAAAGTAAGTTATTGATTCCGTTCTTTATAAAAATTATAAGATTACTGGTTTCATCTTTTAAATTCAATAGTTACTATTTTCGTTCTTTATTTTAAAACATTTGAACGCTGACATTCATTTTCACTAACCCTCGTTAAAAATTTCCGTTAATTCCTCTCATGTGCCTCTCACGCGGAGGCATTTTCATCATTTTACCACACTTAAATGAGATAATGTGACAAACTAATGAAGAACCAGATTAAATCCTACCCTCTTAGAACGAAAATGCCCCTCTTGTGAGGGGAGTTAACAGATTTTTCTTTAACGCGGGTTAGTGAAAATGACATAGTTTTTTAAAATAAATGATGAAATCAATCATTATTGAATTTAAAAGATAAAGTCAGTAATTTCATATTTTTATAAATGACGTAATTAGTAATTTACTCTTTAAAATATTATATGTATCATTATCTATTTTTATCTCTCTATTCAATTATATAATACTTTCTTATTTTTATTTTAATTATTTTTCTCTTTTTACCACTCAAAACAAATATAAAATGAAGAATATAAAGCGGAATAGTAATCAACAAGTATAAAGAAGCAATTTTCTTTAACTTCAACTTGTAGAGATACCGAAAATGGACAGGTAATGGGATAGAGTGGCTTTTTAGTGATTTTATTTAGAAATTAGAGATAGATATAGAGATAGAGAATAGGTTATGAATGCTCTTACACAAGTAAAAAGGGTTTAATAGTGAAACTAGATTTACTATTTGTGTGTTGCCACGGATATAACGCGAGTACACAAAACAGTTCATTGCTAAAACACAACGTAAAGACAACGAAAATAGAAAAGACCGCATAACGAAGTTTAAATTAGAAGCCATACGCTCAAAATATCGAGTCTGGGACCTAAAGGTTATATTATACGGCTATACATATTTCACTGTCAACTCATGTTTTAAATTTTTTGCCTTTGGATTAGAAACAAAAAATAAAAAAGTTATGTTTAGATAAAAACTAAAAAGAAAATAATATGCATTACCACGTGATAACCATATAAGAGCATCCGGTATACTGTTGTGGAGAGGGTGTTGAGGGAGATAACGGCGTTGAACACCCCTCCCCCCTGGCATTTTGGCTTGGCGTGATGGAAGGCTGTAGAACTTCACATGGCGTGGAGGGTGAATGTTTTGAGGATTATGACCATTGAACGGTCATATTTTGTACCGTTGGACGACTTTAAAAAAAAATATTATTCAATTTTTTTACTTATATATTAACCACTTAACCAAAATCCTCCACACTTTCACAATTTCTTCTTCTTCTTTCTCTAAAAATCATCCAACAAAATATGAATAATCTCATTTCATCTCCTTCATCTAATGATTTATCCCACGATTCATCCAACTATTCATCCGATTCATCATCCGACCGGGCCTCAGACATATTTTTTCAAATGATGGTTCATCATCACCAACGTCGGCTTAACACTCGAGCGAACCGAGTACTAACCCGAAGAGCTCGTCTCAACAGAAACCGTGAAATGGGGTAAGAAAGTCTTATGATACATTATTTTAATGATATTCGTGTCCACCCCGCATAAGCGTTCCACCAATGCTTTTGTATGAATCGCTCACTATTTTTAAGAATAGTGAACGATATAAAGTGATAGGTACCGTGGTTTAAAGAGTTTTTAATCTTTAAACGCGCACGTTTAAAGAGAATAAAGTCCAACAAATAGACGTTTTAGAGTGTATTAAATTTATATAACTTCTAACTTATGGAGTTAGATGGTTTTAAAGAAAATTTTATAACGTCTAACTAATGGATGTTAAAGTTTTGTCGTAACCGACAACTCTTTTGATTTTAAGACAAACTTTGAGTCAAAACGAGTTAAAAAATATTTATTTTTAAAACACTAAATCACCTCGATAAATCTAGGTCCAACTTTGAGACTCGAGGCAATGAAGTTTTTGTAAAAAACGAATGGTGTTTAAAAATTTGTTTTAAGTTTGTAGGAATACCGTTCGTAGATTTAAAATAAAATAAATATTTTATTTGAAGTACGATTACAACGAAAGAAAACCTACACTATTACAATGAAATTGAAAGGAAATCTACTCCTACTCATACGATTACAAAGAGTTAGAGTGAAGAAATACAATACAAGGAAGAAGAATTACAGGGAAATAATTATTACAATATAAAGAAAGGAAATGACAATTACAATGGAAAGAAAAAAAATTACAAATGAGAAAGAAAGATAAGTGACAAAAATCTTTTTGATAAATTGAAACAACCTTTTTGAAAAACAATTAAATAACTAAAAATAAGATGAAGACAGAAAGTTTTGAAGATGTTTTGATAAAATATTAAATGTTTTGTAAACCAAGAAGAAATAAGAAAACATCTGGCGAAGGCTTCGGGTCAAAACCTGGGTCCCTTAAATAAATTCCGGGTCTACCGAAGATCCCGTTTTGTTTCCTAGGGTACAATCGCCTAAACCGTATTGCACGGCCGGGATAACTCTAAGCTTGAAGTTACCTTCGAGTTCTTGAAGTCTTGATGAACAAGATGAAGATTGAGAGAGTAAGAGAAGAGGATGAAGAGAGAATAAGAATTCAAAAGTGAATTCGGTGTGTTTTGCCTCAACTAATGAGGCTGTATTTATAGTGGGGGAAAGCCTTGGTAAGCACTCTGAGTTAATTCGTAGTCAAACTTTGCATTAAACGTCTTTAATATAAATTGATTTCTAATTAACGCGAAATTACCTTAATTAGCTCCAAAACGCGTTTACAGCTGTCATTCCGGAAGTACTCCGCATAACAGCTGTATTTCCGGCTGAATTGACGCTTCCGGACCAACCTTCCGCTTGAACTTCAACCGGAACTACTATTCCGGTTGAACTCAGTTCCGCCCGGACCACACAGGTCCGCTTGAGCTACCTTCCGGCTGAACTGGGTTGTTTTTCCGGTTTAACTCACATTCCGCTTGAACTTAAAAACAATAAGGCGACTCTCAAGCGGCTCGCGGCGAAGTGCAAAGTGCGCCATCAAAGGGCCACATTGCGTCTCATACGCCCACGCCACGCGCGCGTGTGCGAGTTAGGGTTCGCACCCCTCAGGGTCCAAGGGATGTGTCCTACTAAAGGAAACAATAGTTGGTAAGGTTCTCACCTTATAAACCACTTTTGGTTTCATCCCCCAACCAATGTAGGATGAGTCCACATGCTATACTTAGCATTTTTTCTCTTATTCTCGCAGCTTTCACTGCTGCAAGACCTCAACTTTGAGTTTCGATATCTCATTCATACGAGCTCCGTTCTTGGACGTGGTTTGGTGCGTTGGAAAGCCCTCACAACGTACTACACAAACCAATAAAATACAGAGGCAACAACCTATGTTGTATGTATTTTATTTTAGTCAAAAGTTGGTGAAAACTCATTTTCACATTTAGTGAAAAAACCCATTTTCCACTAGTTTTTCTCCCAAAATTTCAACAGTTATGAACTTACAAAACATCCAAACAAACGCACGACATACATTATATAGTTTATTTAAATTTTGAAAAAGAAGATGAAGGATTGCGTTATATTTGAAGTTAAATATAGTTATCCATCTATCATCATGAAAGTAAAAAATAAAGTGTATTAATGGTCTTTAAATTTACAATGTATTGTGATTTTGTTCTTTACTTTTGTATAATATTATTGAATAGTATGTTAACTCTTGTACATTTAGTATCTACATTGGATTGATGTTAAAATTATCTTATATGTAGATTTAAAATGACTAAAACACCCCTTATATATTGAAAAATAATAAATATGATATTCTGGATCGCAATATTTATAGACCCAAGAACAACCCGCCTCCCTCAACCCCTTTCTCCTCGTCGACAATCTAACCACCAGCAACCACGCTCCCCATGATCGCAAGCACCCTAGTCGTGCAACAACCAAATTCTAGATCTTTGTGAGTGTTGGTACTAGAATTCAGGAGACGATGAGCAGCTCGCATCAGCTCGTAGGCACTTCATGGTAAGGATCCTGAATAATATTTACTTACTAACGGTTGCTTCTCTATTGTTTGTTACTCGCAGGTTGACTTGGTCATTCATCACGTGTCCTAAAGACTCGGTCTATCAATAGAATCGTGGGTCAGTTGGGATTCAAACGGCTAGTTGGCGAACGTGGACTTAGTTGCTATTTTTTAGGAAAATTAGTTGCTATGTATTTCGTATTTAAACAGAGCTCTAGGCTTACACACACACACACAATCTTTTCGATTACAATTCACTGCAACACTTAGAATTCGAGCTCATTTACTTTGTAATCAGAACTTTCATTATATAAAAGTTTTAGGCGGCAGGTACTTTGAACCGGCCCCCGAGGTTTTTTGCCAGGCTCCTTGAGGATACTCAAGGATACTTGGATTTTCCCTCGTTATATCCTCGTGTCTATTCTAGCAGTTACATTTTCATCCTCATTTACATCAAACACACTACCTTACATACAAAGTTTGATCAACTAATTGCTTAGGCAGTTTTTGACCAAGACAATTTGGCGCCCACCGTGGGGCAAACGGTGTTTGAATTCAGCTAAAAGCCTTGATCTTCTTCCCATAACCAATTCTTGAGAATGTCGAGCCAACAAAAGATTACTTCGAAATCTGTTTCATCCACTAAACCGACCGTCAATGCGGGTCTTCCCCCAATGATGAAGAAAGTGGCTGATACTAATGCTAAAGGAGTGGAATACCCCACTTTTACTGGATCTCAAGGTACGTCCACTGACTCTACTATTTCTAATAATGATCTCTATGTTTTGATCAGGCAAATGAAGGCCCATGCGGATGAACAAACCAAAACCAACGAGAGAATGATGAAGGAGATCATGGAATTGAAGAAATCTAAGAAACCAGTAGAGGAAATCAGCCCTTTGATCCCAAAATCATTCGGGTTTAACTCTCCGGAAATATCGGAGCAGCCGAAACAGAAAATAAATCCCTCTACTGTTCAAAAGTCAGGTATTGCAACAGTTACCTGACGGAATGGGTTTGGAATGATTGTGAAACTATTTAAATGTTGAATCTTATGTGCAATGAGGTGTTAATATGTGTAGAATTGAATGACTATGAGAAGTTGATGTTTTGTAGGTAAATCACGGAAAGTGGACGTGCTTTGGAGAGAGTCAATGAAGTGGAAGTGAGAGGCATTGAGGATAGCAAGATAGAGGATGAAAATACGTGAACGTGGGCGAAAACGGCGATGAAAACGGAGTTGAAACGAGAAAGTTATGAAGAAAACAGTGATGTTTGGGCAGAATTTGAGATTCGTAGGATGACTGAATTTCGTAGCCTACGAATCTGTCAGGTCTGAAAAGATGATTTTTGGGCAGAAAATTCAATTCGTAAGCTGACACAGATTCGTAGCTTACGAATCTGTCAGCGCTGAAATCGTAAATAAGGGTTTCTTGGGGACTTTTGAGATACCAATCAGTTGGAAACTCCTAGGAGACGAAGAGGGGACGAACTAGGGTTCCTTGGGGGCGATTTTTTGAGAGAAAAACAAGGGAGAAGATCAATTTTAACATCATAATCATCAAGGAATCATTGAAGAATCATCCATGGAGCATCAAATCATCAAGTTTGCAATCAACTTCACCATGAGAGGCTAAATTTCCTTGTGATTCCTTCTAGACGTAGGGTTTGTTTCTTGACATTATACTTTTGGTTTTCTTTATTTTTGGGATAGCAATCTAAGCGTTCGACGCTTTTTGCTATGATGTGTGTTTGAATGATTGTAACAATTCGGTATTTGCTTTAATCTTTATCTTGAACCATCAGTTCTTGGTGCCGTTGGCAATCGAGATTTATTGGGTAGGGATTTGGGTTGGTTTGTATTGAATGATCATCGAGTGACGACCTCGCATTCTAGTTATCCGAGTTCTTAGTCCTCTTTTATCACTTCCATTCAATTACACATGAACCATGTCTATGTGGTTCTTCCCAATTGAAAACCATAATGTAATGTTAGTTTAAAACCCGAAATCTAGAAGGATCACGTCTTCTCATACTTGTTATTACAAAGTAATTTAATTTCTAATTAATCTCAAATCGGTGTTTAGAATTATTAATCCACGAATTCCATCATCTATAGTGCAATTTCTACATTTTTACTTTTATCGTTTTGCTTAGATATAATTGCTACAAACAACACATGTTCCACATTCTCCCTGTGATCGACACCCGCTTACCACTATCTAATTAGTGTAATTGGGTTTATCTTTGAGTGGGACTTCGACCTCACGTCAAATTTTGGCGCCGTTGCCGGGGAGAAGTGCGCAACGTGTGTTTCTTTAGTTGCAATTTTTATTGTTTGTCAGTTTTACACTGGGTTGTGCTAGTGTGCAGGTTTTTACAGGTGCATGCGTACGAGAAGCTCAAAGTCAACATCACCATTAGCGTTTGACCCTGAGATTGACAGAACCCTCCGGGGAATTCGGATTTTACACCGGGAAAATAAAATTGTTGGATCGCCTGTTCTACACATTAGACCAATGGATTTACAAGGTGACCCGAAGAAGCAACCGGTGGATTCATCAGTTCCACCTTCTGACACGCAAATACCACCACCCGTGTCTGATCAATCAAGCCCGGTGATTACATCAACTAGTTCAACACTTCCAGCTAGCGGGTCTACAACAATTCCCTCTAGTTTGCCATCGTATGCGGGTGTTCCAACTTTCAGTCAGTTTTACCCATCCTTCGGGCAACCATCATACGGGCAATCCTCCTCTCAACAAAATCAACCACCCCCATTCCAACAAGACCAACCCATAACCCATACCACTCCTTATCAATCACAACTTTATACTACCCCAAGGTTCCAACAACAACCACAGACACAATTTTCAGGGGGCCAATATGAGGGGCATGGTTATGATTATGGGGATGATTATGAGGAATATGAAGAAGACTACACAATTAGGGGGGATGGAAGTCAACCAGGTGTCCAATCAGGTCAACACTTTGCATTTCCACAGAGACAACCGGTTGGTCCAGTTCTACAAGAGTATGCTAGACCTCCACCCCAAGTTCAACAACCGGTTGGTCAACATCCACCTCCGGTTAGACCAAGACAGCAACAACCTCCACCCCAAAGGCAAGCACCAAGGCAAAGGATGCCACAACATGTTCCTCCCCCACCTCCAGGTCCACCACAAGGAGTACCAATAGCGGTCCCAAGAAGACATAACCGCGATGCTGATAGGGGGATTGAGTCACATTTTAGACCCATCATTACAAACAATCCTTCACCGGTGGTCATTCCTCAAAATCGGGATGGAAGGACATTTGAGGTAAGAACCAACTCATTGCAAAGTCTACCCAAGTTTCATGGGTTGGCGACAGAGGAGCCATATTTTCACCTTGAGGCATATGACTCTATATGCAACACCATTGGAGGGCAAGGTTTTTCACCCGATGCTGTCAAGTTAGTACTCTTTCAGTTTTCTTTGGAGGATAAAGCCAAAAGATGGTTTCACACTCTACCATCCGCATCCATCTACACTTGGGCTGAAATGCAACAAAGATTTCTGGATGAGTTCTACACCAACCAGAAAACAAGTGATGCTAGAAGAAACTTGAGGAACTTCCAACAGCAACAAGGTGAGCTTTTCCATGAAGCTTTCGAGAGGTTCAATCTGATGTTGAAGAACTGCCCGCATCATGGGATCGATTTATGGGATTTGCTAAATGCATTTCATGAGGGGTTGACACCTGAGGATGCCCGCGACTTGATGTCTATTTCTAATGGCACGTTTGGTACAAATTATGAGCAAGACGATTGGGCTTATTTGGAGCAAATGGCGGTGACATCAAAAAGAAAGGCACAATCTTCTAGGAGGACTAGACATGCTGTGGGTAGATCACATGTGCAAGCTGTGGTGGATGAAGTGGTTCAAGCTCCTAATCAGGTATATGAGGTATGTGCAAGTTGTAATGAATTGGGTCATGCAGCTAACCAATGTCGAGGTTTTCAAGAGCAATTTGAAGAAGTCAAGCAAGTTCAAGGTCAAGGAGGGGGTGGTAGGAACTATAATATGAACTCAAACACCTATCACCCGGGGTTAAGGAATCATCCAAATTTTCGCTATGGTAATCCTGCCAATCAGGCCAACCCCAATTTTCAAGGATCTAATCAGCAACCATATCAACCTCGACAACAACAATTTGCGAATTCAAGTGGTAGTGAAGTTATGGATATGCTCAAGATGATGCAACAAGAGATGCACAAGAGGAATCAAATGGATGATGAGAGGCTTCGGAAAGATGAGGTACGTGATAAAGCCATCCATTCTTTGACCACTCAAATGGGTCAACTTGCTACCGAGGTGGCTGATTTGAAGAAAAACAAGGGCCAACTCCCAAGTGACACAGTGGTGAATCCGAAAAATACAAAGCAAGTGCATATTAACATGGTAAGTGTCGTTCCTAATATTAAATTTAATGAAACATGTCTGACTTCTCCTTGTCAAGTTGTTGCAGGTATAGGTGAGACTATCAAAGAAAAAAGAGACGAGGAGTCAGGAGCACCAATTGTGCCAATTCGAGTTGAAAAGCTGAAAATTCCTCGAGCCTTATTGGATTATGGAGCAACTATGAGTGTGTTACCAGGTAGTCTGTATGATCTATATGACTTCGGTCCTTTGCATGTGATAGATAGTGTGGTGAGTTTAGCAGATGAGACTTGGAAGAAGCCACGCGGAGTGGTTAAGGATGTTATGATTCAATTGGGCGAATTCCAATATCTGGTGGACTTTTTAGTGTTGGATTATGCTTCCACAAAGGCTCCGGCACAACAAAAAGTGATTCTAGGTCGCCCGTTCCTACACACGGCCAACGCTCAAATCAATTGTCGGGACGATATCATCACAATGACCCTAGAGAATCGTAAGCTATTTTTCAATGCCTGGACCAAATCTATCACCTATGAGTCTGCTGCAAGGGTTGGTGAATCATGTGTTTTTGATACGGGTGTTCTTCCATACATTATGGGTGTATGTGAGGGTGCATGGCATGATGAGGCTACTGCGAGTGCAACTGAAGGTAAACCACCAGATCTTCGAAGCTCCGGGAGTAATGTACTCAATGTTGATCCCCGTGGGTATAAAAATTACACTCATTTCAGTACATACAACAAGTTTGCACCCCACCAAATGGAAAAGCACACTGGAGAAGATGGCAGGGGCTACATTTTCAAACCACCATAACTGAGAGTTGGCATGGTCTGGCTGAAGACTAGTAAACTTAGCGCTGCCCGGGAGGCAACCCGAGGGTCGTTGTAACACTAAAGTGTGGGGAGGATGTGGCAGAAAGTTGGAGAATCAAGAGCATCATATGTATCCATCGCCACCAGGTCCATGTGTTCATTCCTCACTCTTTTTATGTTGCTTGGCTTTGGACTGTCTTTTCTTTTCTTTAAGTTTTTTATTTTTATTTTTGTTTGGAATAAATCCGGTTGGAGGTAGCATTTAATTTAGCTTCTCATAAAAAAAATATGAATTTCACTCCTCACAAAACCTCTAAAGCCATACATTGGGGACAATGTATCCCAAGTGTGGGGATGGGGGAAATTTTTGAAAATTTTTGTGTTACGTGTTCCTGACCCCGGTGATTGAAACAAGTGCAAGTTGGTTAGAGGCCCGATTGGTGGGAGTTGAAAGTGTTGGTTCCTTGACATGGTCATAATTCCCTTTATTTGCTCAATAATGCCTAGCAAGTTTGATAGAAGTTTTTAATCAAAGGTAGCATGCTTCCGGTATAATAATTCATGCAACAAACCGGTAACCCATTTTCCACAATTAGTGAGTTTTGTGCCTTACACTCTTGCTTATCATATATATTTTTGTTCATTGAGTGTGACTTTGTGTCTTTTACTTTAGAACTTGTGCAACTGATGCGTTCCGAGATCTTAGCTTAAGCATGCATGTGAAAATGATTTAGGCATTTAGGTGAAGCCTCGTCTGGATGTGTGCGAGTGTGGGATTCGGGGGTTGGGACCTCATACATTACATATATGAGCTTGGTAAAAGTGAGGGGCGGGGGTTTGGGTCCATTAGATGCCATTTTGTGCTTATTGCCTATCAATTGATCTACCCGAGCCTATTTCCACATATCTTATTACCCCTAGTGTTCGTTTCGGCTTATAGTTTGTTTACCGTTTATAGATAGATGTTGAATAAGGTAGTTTGGTGAAGTTGTGATAGTCTGTTATGTAATCTAAGCGTTAGACGCTTTTTACATCATTAGTTTCGAAAAAAAAAAAAAGAAAGATGAAAAAGAAAAGAGAAAGAAAAATGATGAAAAAAATTGCAAAATATGAGATCAGTGATTGAAGTATTGAGCAACAAAAAGATTGTGAGTTATTGTTAGCATAGCTATGTCGTCGTTAGTTGTTTGCTTTGTATGAAATAAATAAGCCGGATTGAATCACTTGAGCCACTTCAAATGTTCCCATTCCACACCCTACGCCTAGCCCCGTTACAACCCATTATAAGACCTTTTGATTTGCATGCATGCTATAGCAATTTAGATGGAGGTTCGAGAGTTGTACAAGCTTATGATAGTAAAACAACACATTAGCCAATTGAGTGCTTACTAGCTCATTACGCTAGCCTTCAAATCTTAACCGAGAGGAGTGTTCATTGTGAGGGGTTTGTTGTGTGCATAAAAGACCGAGAGCATGTTAGGTTTGGTTAAAATTCTTGTAGTTTGATTGTTGCATTTTGCTTAACTAGTGCATTGATGCATTTTGGGAATGGGGTATGACTTGGAACCTTAACTAAAATTGGGTTTGATTGGATTGTTTGGAGGAATAACAAAGAAATGATTTTGAGTTGCTTGGGGTCAAGCAACGGATAAGTGTGGGGATGTGACGGAATGGGTTTGGAATGATTGTGAAACTATTTAAATGTTGAATCTTATGTGCAATGAGGTGTTAATATGTGTAGAATTGAATGACTATGAGAAGTTGATGTTTTGTAGGTAAATCACGGAAAGTGGACGTGCTTTGGAGAGAGTCAATGAAGTGGAAGTGAGAGGCATTGAGGATAGCAAGATAGAGGATGAAAATACGTGAACGTGGGCGAAAACGGCGATGAAAACGGAGTTGAAACGAGAAAGTTATGAAGAAAACAGTGATGTTTGGGCAGAATTTGAGATTCGTAGGATGACTGAATTTCGTAGCCTACGAATCTGTCAGGTCTGAAAAGATGATTTTTGGGCAGAAAATTCAATTCGTAAGCTGACACAGATTCGTAGCTTACGAATCTGTCAGCGCTGAAATCGTAAATAAGGGTTTCTTGGGGACTTTTGAGATACCAATCAGTTGGAAACTCCTAGGAGACGAAGGGGGACGAACTAGGGTTCCTTGGGGACGATTTTTTGAGAGAAAAACAAGGGAGAAGATCAATTTTAACATCATAATCATCAAGGAATCATTGAAGAATCATCCATGGAGCATCAAATCATCAAGTTTGCAATCAACTTCACCATGAGAGGCTAAATTTCCTTGTGATTCCTTCTAGACGTAGGGTTTGTTTCTTGACATTATACTTTTGGTTTTCTTTATTTTTGGGATAGCAATCTAAGCGTTCGACGCTTTTTGCTATGATGTGTGTTTGAATGATTGTAACAATTCGGTATTTGCTTTAATCTTTATCTTGAACCATCAGTTCTTGGTGCCGTTGGCAATCGAGATTTATTGGGTAGGGATTTGGGTTGGTTTGTATTGAATGATCATCGAGTGACGACCTCGCATTCTAGTTATCCGAGTTCTTAGTCCTCTTTTATCACTTCCATTCAATTACACATGAACCATGTCTATGTGGTTCTTCCCAATTGAAAACCATAATGTAATGTTAGTTTAAAACCCGAAATCTAGAAGGATCACGTCTTCTCATACTTGTTATTACAAAGTAATTTAATTTCTAATTAATCTCAAATCGGTGTTTAGAATTATTAATCCACGAATTCCATCATCTATAGTGCAATTTCTACATTTTTACTTTTATCGTTTTGCTTAGATATAATTGCTACAAACAACACATGTTCCACATTCTCCCTGTGATCGACACCCGCTTACCACTATCTAATTAGTGTAATTGGGTTTATCTTTGAGTGGGACTTCGACCTCACGTCATTACCACTGCAGGATCCTCAGGCACTCAGCATCAGAAGACTTCCAGGATGATGGATCTGGAATACTCTGGATTCTACTCTGAGCAACCCCCAGAATCTTACTACAGCGAATATGGAAGTCAGCAGCCGCCGAGATGCTCAAGTCAGCAACCAGCCGGGTTTTCAAACCATCGGGTGCCAGCAGTCTCAATGCATCAATCCGCATCTCGACCACAACAATTCGCGGCAACAAACCTACATGAGCCTTGGAGTCAGCAATCAGCAATGCCTACTCCACAGATGCCACCGGGATCCTCATCTCAGCCATTCCAACCATATCGAAGCCGCTTCCGAGCAGCTCAGGATCCTCAAGGATCCTTATTTTCTAACCCTACTGTCTCTACAGGCACATTCCCAGGTTCATCTCAGGAGATGCATGAGGGAGACTTCATCCCCATGCAAATGGAGACTACGACTGAGCCAACCGTCGTTAGAGATACTGGATATGGACCTCAAATCCCTCTACAAACTTCCAGGGCTGGTAACAACTTTGATAATTATTATACTAACCCTAACCAAGGAATTGTGCAGGATGCAGGTATTGACCCCGTCATCGCCAGGGAACTTCAGAGATTGAAAGACATGATCTCAAGTGTTCCTGGTGTTATTCGTCTAATTCCTGAAGTGCCAGCGGGCAGCCACAGGATATCCAGATTTGCATGGCCCATCTGTGACGTAGAGATACCGAAAAGATTTCAGACCCCCAACATGAAACTCTACGATGGAACCACAGATCCTGAGGAGCACGTGGCACAATACAGCGAGCGAATGGAGATCAACCCCATTCCTGCAAACATCAAAGAAGCTTGCTTATGCAAGGGATTTGGTTCAACACTGACAGGACCAGCCTTGAAATGGCTACTCAGTATCCCTCCTAACACTATTACTTCTTTTCCCCACTTGGTTAACTTGTTTAATAACCAGTTTTCTTGCAGCAGGAGCTTTGAGAAGCTCACTGGTGATCTGTACAGGATAGTTCAGAAGCCCAGTGAATCCCTAAGGGATTACGTGGCCAGATTTGGTCGAGAAGCTCTAGATATCCCTAACTTGGATATGGCTGCTGCTGTAGAAGCCTTCAAAATGGGGATTAGAGGGGATTCCCGATTTTATGATGATTTGGTTATGACTCCTTGCAGGAACCTTGATGAGGTCAGAACAAGGGCACTGAGGTTCATCAGGTTGGAAGACGATAAGAAGATCCAAAAAAGAGGTGAAGAAACGTCGGGCAGAAGGACAAACTCTCCCGGGAAACAACAAAGAAACAAACCCTATTATCGTAATGATAATCCAAGGGTCAACGAAGTGGAAGAGGAAGACGACGAAGAGAACTTCCCAAAGGTATCTGATTATTGCTTTTCGGTTGACACAAGTGGTTTGTTATGTGCCTTGCAGGATCTAGGTGATAAAGCCAGGTGGGCAAGAAAATCGGATAAACAAGGATCATGGAAAGATAAGTCTAAATGGTGTGCCTACCACGAAGACTTTGGACACTTAACAGATGATTGCATAGCCCTTCGGAAAGAGATCAGTTACCTGCTCAGCAAGGGGCATCTCAAGGAATTGTTCGGCAGGAAGAAGAGTAAAACTCAAGAAGCTGCTGAGCTGCCCAAAAGAGCGCAATCACCACCAGCAGATGCTAAAGTGATCAACTTCATCTCCGGAGGATCTGACATATGTGGGGCCTCTTTCTCATCAGCAAAAAGACATGCCAAGGAGGCTAAAATGGATCAAAACAGTCGACCAAAGAAGAATGCAATATTGACTGAAGACAAAGTCATTTCTTTTGACGAAACTGATAAGCAGGACATCCAGGATCCTCATCATGACAGTCTGGTAATTACATTATGTATTGCTAACCATTATGTTCGCAGGATCCTGATAGACAATGGCAGCTCAGTCAACATTATTCAATTGGACGTGCTTAAGAAGATGAGCATTCCCGAAGAAGAGATAATTCCAAGATCCTCAGTATTAGTAGGATTTAGCGGAGAAACCAAGCATACGGTTGGAGACATCAGACTTCCTGTTTACGTAGAAGGAGTCAATTCCATGCAGAAATTCTGCGTTATTGATTCCCTGCCTTGTTGCAATGTAATCTTGGGAAGGCCATGGATCCATGACATGAAAGCAGTTCCATCTACCTATCATCAATGTGTGAAGCTTCCCACACCTTGGGGAGTTGTAAGAATACTAAGTGATCAACAAGAAGCCAAAGACTGCTACACTTCTGCTATGAAGAACACTATCAAGTCAAAGCCAGCATAGCAATTAAAGAAACCAGCACGAAGAGTTCAAATGACAAAGGAATTGGAGACCAAAGAAGTTCAACTCAATCCTGAAGATCCTGAAATCAAAGTGCTGGTAGGAACAAATGTTCCTGAGGATACTGAGGAGCAGCTCGTGAGCCTCTTAAAGTCCAGAGTCACAACATTTGCATGGAAACATGAAGACATGACAGGTATATCTAAAGATATTATTACTCATAAACTTGGTATAGATGAATCTTTCAGGCCAATACATCAGAAGAGAAGGAAGTTCGCTCCTGAGAGAAACGTCATAATCCAAGAGGAAGTTGACAGGCTGCTCAAATCAAGAATGATCAGAGAAGTTAAGTATCCTCGCTGGTTGGCTAATGTGGTGGTAGTCCAAAAGAAGAATGGTAAGTGGAGGGTATGTGTAGACTACACAGACCTAAACAAGGCCTGTCCAAAAGACCCATTCCCTCTACCACATATTGATTCTATGGTGGACGCGACTGCCGGGCACGAGATGTTGACCTTTATGGATGCATCTTCGGGCTTTCAACAAATTCAAATGGAACCATCAGATCAGGAAGACACAGCCTTCATGACCCCTACAGGTATTTATTGTTATATTGCAATGCCTTTTGGTTTACGAAATGCAGGTGCCACATACCAAAGGCTAGTCAACATGATGTTTAAAGACAAGCTGGGGGACACCATGGAAGTATACATAGATGATATGGTGGTGAAATCGAAGAAAGCAGAAGATCATCCCAAAGATCTTGAAGCCGCATTTGATATCCTAGACCAATTCAACATGAAATTGAATCCTTCCAAGTGCCATTTCGGAGTAAGAGCCGGCAAGTTTTTAGGCTTTATGGTTACTGAAAGGGGAATTGAAGCCAGCCCCGAGCAGATACAAGCTATTATAAACTTGAAGTCTCCAACAAATGTTAAAGAAGTTCAAAGACTGACTGGAAGAGTAGCAGCACTTAACAGATTCATATCAAGATCTTCCGAAAAGAGCAAAGAATTCTATGACATATTGAAGAAGAACAAAAAGTTCGAATGGGGTGAGAAGCATGAAGCAGCTCTGAGCTCTTTGAAAGAATATTTTTCATCCGCTCCGCTTCTGATGCAACCAGTTAAAGGCGAGCCACTGTCTCTCTATCTAGCAGTTTCAAGCAGCTCAGTGAGTGCTGTGCTTGTGAAGGATCATGAGGGGCAGCAGCATCCAGTATACTATGTAAGCAAAACATTGCTAGATGCTGAAACCGGGTATTCTTATTAAGAAAAATTAATCTTAGCTCTTGTCATGGCTTCTCAAAAGTTAAGGCATTATTTTGAAACTCATGTTATTTATGTAAAAACTAACTATCCTATTAAGTGTGTCTTAAGAAAGCCAGAGATGTCTGGAAGAATGGCGAAATGGGCAGTTAAATTAAGTGCCTATGACATCATATATGAACCAAGAACAGCGATCAAGTCACAAGCCTTAGCAGACTTTGTGGCTGATTTCAGCAGCGACATACTGCCAGAAGTTGAACTAGAAGTCAAGCAGCTCGAAGAAGCTTCAGGCAGCTGGGTCTTGTATACAGATGGAGCATCTAATGTTAGAGGTACAGGATTGGGTGCGCTACTGAAATCGCCACAGGGGGACATTATCCCTCTATCTATCCACTGTGAATTCAAGGCTACTAATAATGAAGCCGAATACGAAGCTTTAATTGCAGGATTACAACTCGCTAAAGATATGGGTATCCAACACATTCAAGTTTTTATTGATTCCTTGTTATTAACTAACCAATTTAATGGATCCTATGCAGTGAAAGGCGAAAGGCTAACCAAATATCTAGACCTTGTAAAACAATTAGCATTATCCTTTGAATATTGCAGCATATCACAGGTACCTAGAGAAGAAAACGCAGAAGCTGATGCTTTGGCAAACTTAGCATCATCTTTAAGGATCCCAGAAGGTGTCAAGATTCCCATAACTCACATCCTGACACCGGAAATTGAAGAACAAGAAGTTAATGATGTTACAACAGATAAAGATCAAGAAATCACAGACTCTCAGGATCCTCAAGAATCCTGGACCTATCCTATCAGGAGATTTATTCAAGAAGGAGAAATCCCCAAAAACGAGAACTCCAGACTCTTCCGAACAAAGGTAATTCCATATTCAATAATAAATGGTATCTTATACAAGAAATCTCTTGCAGGACCATACTTGAGATGCCTCGAGCAGCCTGAAGCACGTGCGGTACTTCAGGATATTCATGAAGGTGATTGTGGCAATCACACTGGGGGCAGATCACTATATTCAAAAGTATTAAGAACAGGATACTACTGGCCCACCATGAAGAAGGATGCTATGGCCTTTGTTCAGAAATGTGACGCATGTCAGCGGCACGGCAACATCCTCCATCAGCCTGCTGAGCCGCTCCATTCAATATCATCTCCATGGCCGTTCATGAAATGGGGAATGGACATAGTTGGTAAGCTGCCTGTAGCACCTGGAGGAAAAGTCTTCATGCTGGCTATGACAGACTACTTCTCTAAGTGGATTGAAGCCGAAGCTTTTGTTCAAGTTAGAGAAAAAGAAGTAATTTCCTTTATCAAAAGGAATATCTTGACAAGATTTGGAATTCCATCAGAAATAGTGTGCGACAATGGATCTCAATTTATTGGAAAAAGGACAACAAGTTTTTGTGAGGCATGGGGCATCAAGATGGTAACTTCGACTCCCATACATCCACAAGCTAACGGCCAAGCAGAATCGAGCAATAAGATTATAATCAATAACCTCAAGAAGAAGCTAGGAGACAAGAAAGGAAAATGGGCTGAAGAGCTACCTTTCGTATTATGGGCTGACAGAACGACCTCCAAGAATGCTACTGGTCGAACACCATTTTCCTTAGTGTTTGGATCCGAAGCTGTAATTCCTACTGAGATGGTGATGCCAACTGCGAGAACAAGCTGCCGGGATTTTGAAGCAAACAAGCAAGAGCTCCTTGAAGATCTTGAAACAATTGAAGAAATCAGAGACCTCGCAAAATTTAGGATGGCAGCATACCAGCAAAAGATAGCCAAATCTTATAACAGGAATCTCAGGATCAGAAGATTTCAAGTAGGAGATCTGGTACTCAGGAAAGCTTTTCAAAATACAACCAATCCGGCACATGGGAAACTCGCGCCTAAATGGGAAGGACCCTACCTGGTGGATTCAGAAGCTGGAAAAGGAGCATACAGGTTAGCTACCATGGAAGGTGAGCTGCTCCCAAGAGCTTGGAATGCAATTCATTTGAAGTTATATTTTATATAAGTTCTCTTTGGATCCTTTGAGCATATCATAGAATCCTTGTCCATACTTCAAGAACCTCAGGTATGATTTTTACCCTTATTTCATTTTCACATTATTATTTTTGAAATGTGTACTGACTTAGGCATCGGAGGGGTGTTAGCGAAACTAACACCCACCCCTCACCGAGCCTTGGAGTATTTTGTAGGTGCTCCGAGCGTCCTGCCATAAGCTAGAGGCTGATCACCTCTTCTAAGTCTAAAGCATTCTGAATGCTGTCAAAAGGTTTAGGAGGTTTTCACCTTCTCGTTCACTAATGGGAATCGCCAGGAGCGCAAGACCCTCGCCAGGAGCGCATGATGGTGACCTGTGGTTCAAGGTGGTGCGACCAGTCCATCTAAGGGTGGCTGATAATTTCATCACTGTTGGCCATAGAGTGCACTTCAAAATGGATGGCAGACGTGTCATCTCAAAGATTCTAAGGTTTTTGGCATTTTCATGTCAACAAAGGTTTAGACATATTCATGTCTCTCAAGTTTTGGGCTTGACCCCAGTTGGCTTAGTCCCAAGTATTTTTGAGCTTGTCCTCAGATTAGCAAAGGTTTTTAATGTTTTCACATTAACTAAAGCTTTAGACATATTCGTGTCTCTCAAGTTTTGGGCTTGACCCCAGTTGGCTTAGACCCAAGATTTATAAAACGTTTTACACTGCGAGAATACAAGATTGGGCTTGACCCCAGTTTAACTTATTCACAAGTGCTCAAGGTTTTTAAGGTATTTTATGCCTTAAAATCGGAATTTCATCAAGTCTATCTTAAGGATTCCTAAGGATCCTTAGAGATCCTGACTACCTCTACGGTTGGAGTATTCTCAAACAGGTTATATTGATACTGCGTTTGATACGTATTTTTATTACTAAGTGTTAGATGGCATCATGGTTTGTTAACATTGGCAAAATTTTAATAAACTTTTGAGTTTTTCAACTAAACTATGCTGAGCATCCTGTAGGATCCTCATTCAAACATTTTTCAAAATAATTAAAAGCATACACGACACACCATGATGATCAAAATACTACTAAGTCATATTTATGCAGGAAATTAGAGAAGTTGACCCCAGGCTTCGTCTTGGAACCCAAGATCCCTCCACCTGTGGCCAACTATATTGTCTAAAGGAGCTTGGACTTCGCCTTGAAACTCAAGGTCCCTCCATCCAAATCCCCCCCAAAAAAAAAAAAAAGTTAAACTACCATTGTTTACAAAAGCTTCACCACAAACATTGTTTACTGAACCTGAACCTGACCATGAACCAAACAAACTAAAAAAGCGGGCTCAGACCGTTGCATCGTCTTCATCGCCCAGCTTATCACCAGCAGCCTCCGCCTGCTCAACCTCCTTGCCCTTGCCCTTTTCCTTCTCAGCTTCCTTCTCGACCTCCGGCTCAGCCTCCTTCTCAGCCTTTTCAGGAGCATCTCCCCTCTCAGCCAGCAGCTTCTTAAGGCTCACCTCCCAGTCCTTCACCGGCCAGCTCTCTGGAGTGAAGCCATCAGCCTGTGCAGCAGTTGCCATCTCAATCATGCACTCCAGCACGCTGATGGCGGCTGAAGATTGAGCGTTCAGTTCGGCCTGCTTCAGAGCTTCAGCAGCCGCAGCATCTTTCTCTTTGAGCTGCTTCTCATAGTGGCGAGCATTGCTGGCTGCGGCCTTGTTCAGCTTCTCAAGACGGAGCGTGGCCTGATCAAGTTTGAGCTCAGAGGCTTCAAGCTTCTGCTCAGCTGCTTCGAGCTTCTGCTCCAGGGCTTCCACTTTGCCTTCGAGGTCAATCACCTCGTGGCTCAGCTTGTTAATGCCCTGCACATTAGAATCAAAAAGGGAAGTGTTATAACTTTCATTTTTACATATTTCCCTATTATTAAACTACGACTTACAATGTTCACTACAGCCTGCAGTGAGAGCAGCTTGTTAGCAGCTGCAACGGGAGGGAGATCATCGAAGCTGTCCACATTGATAGTGGAGTCAGGAGCCTTGCGCTTCTTTGCAGAAGAAGTCTTGGAACGAGTGCTCGGAGCTCGGAACTTGGGGGCTGAGGTGTCAGTAGGAGCCTTGCTGCTGGTCTCCTCAGTTTTCTCCTTTTTGGCAATGAGCAGCTTAAGGTCCTTGAAGGAGAAGTTGGAGGCTGAACCTGGAGCTTCATCATAGACAGTGAAGGATCAATTTCAGAAGAAATAAAACACAATTCAAAGACGGAAAGGGAACAATTAAATGAAAGTACCTGTTGACATGGTTCTTGAAGGGCTGAGAGATTGCTGAGAAATGCTTCTGGCACTTGAAACGTCCTCGGGTTGGCAGCTTCTTTCTGCTGCTGGGATGCTGAAAAGATCCTTAAGCTTCTTGGAGGATTCACGGGTTGGCTTTATCAAAGCTTCAAACTTGGGCGCTGCAAAGACAGAAACACAATCATATCAGTTACATGCAATGGAAGAGTATACGGGGTTAGAATGTTACTAAAACTCTTCCTACCCTTAATGACCCACTGGGTAGGAAGGTTCTCACAACCAGCAAGGCTACTTCGTTTCACAAAGAAAAATTGACGCTTCCAGTCGTGGTCGTTATGAGAAGTCCTAGGGATCATCTGAGCTTCTCCAGTTCGAATTTTCAAAACAAATCTACTGTTGCCGTGAGTGGCCAACCGGTAAACTTTGCAAATTTCAGCAACTCCGATATTCAGATTATGGGACTGGTTCAAACTTTCGAGAGAAAACAGAATACGCCACACCATTGGCATGACTTGGGAGTAAGCAAGACCGGTGACGGAAAAGAACTCATTCACCAGTGTCGGAAACGGAAATGTCATGCCAAGAAGAAAAGGGTAGTTCAGAAAACAAACCCATTCGTCGGAGATGTGGTCGGCTTTCAAAGAAGGGTCGAAGGGACGAATTTCAGCTCCAGCGGGGAAACAGCAGGATCGTTTCAACAATGCGATCTTGCGATCGTCAAAATTGCAAGTTTCCTCCGCCGTCGCCGGAAGGAGACCTTGGTCAGTAAACTCGTCGGCCACTTGGTCGGAGACCGTGGCCGATGACGGTGCAGGATTTTTTCCCATGCTCAGAGAAAACGAGAAGGGCGGAATGAGAAACTAACCTGGAAAAGATGCGAGGAGCTCTAGGGTTTCGCCGAGAAGAAGATGTGGTGAAGAATTAAAGTGGTGAGAAGGTTATAAAGGAATAATCTGACGGGAACTTCGCTTGGGAAGTTGGGGCTAATTACTCCCCATCAAATCATAGTTACTTAGCGATAAGCCAGAAATTCAAATTTTCGACAGCTGTCTCGCATGCACCAACTGCCAAAAATTTGGGGGCAATTGTTGGTACTAGAATTCAGGAGACGATGAGCAGCTCGCATCAGCTCGTAGGCACTTCATGGTAAGGATCCTGAATAATATTTACTTACTAACGGTTGCTTCTCTATTGTTTGTTACTCGCAGGTTGACTTGGTCATTCATCACGTGTCCTAAAGACTCGGTCTATCAATAGAATCGTGGGTCAGTTGGGATTCAAACGGCTAGTTGGCGAACGTGGACTTAGTTGCTATTTTTTAGGAAAATTAGTTGCTATGTATTTCGTATTTAAACAGAGCTCTAGGCTTACACACACACACAATCTTTTCGATTACAATTCACTGCAACACTTAGAATTCGAGCTCATTTACTTTGTAATCAGAACTTTCATTATATAAAAGTTTTAGGCGGCAGGTACTTTGAACCGGCCCCCGAGGTTTTTTGCCAGGCTCCTTGAGGATACTCAAGGATACTTGGATTTTCCCTCGTTATATCCTCGTGTCTATTCTAGCAGTTACATTTTCATCCTCATTTACATCAAACACACTACCTCACATACAAAGTTTGATCAACTAATTGCTTAGGCAGTTTTTGACCAAAACAGTGAGGATCAACTGAATCTTACCCTCTACCCAAATTCACTAATAGTGTATTGTACGTGTTCCCCACACTATTATGCAGACGCCACTCTAGTCTAGTACATATAACACGGCTATATGGCGGTTTTTACAAAACCACCTCATCATAAGTTCTTAATATACAAGTATTAAAAATATAACTTTTTAAAACACAAAAAGTATAGATAAAAGGTTTTGGCATTCCGTTTTTATTTTTGGCAAAGGATGACGTTGACAAATATCTAAATCTAACTTCGAAATATCAAACATAAGTCGTGAACGGAATTATGAGCCATACATGACAAATCTTTTAATAAAAGGACCAGTTTTAGAAATTAATTATAAATACAGGGACGGTTGTTGTAACTCACTGAAGAAAAAGATAGTTTCCCCCTGTTGTAACTCTGCTTCGAACGGATATCACAAATTTCTTGTTTCAGTTTTGTGATTCTCAATTCAAGTACGTGCTTATATCATATTAATCATGGAATCCACCTCATACTCACAATAACATCAGAAATGTATATCTAAGTGACAAGATTCAAGATTTCATCATCTCAAGAAACTTGATGCTCCCCATGTGTTCGACGAAATGCTTGAGAGGTGAGTTCTTCATTTTACTCATAAATTTAGCCTCCTAATTGTATTAACTATGAGAAAGTGTTCACATAGAATATCTTATCAACTGGAATTGCCTCCTTAATATACAATCAAGGTTATCTACTGTGATAAATGGACTTATTTGGTAGGAATGATGCAGTGCTTTTAGGGGGTTGAAAAGAAACTAATCAATTGATAAATGGGTGAGAATTATGAGGATACAGTAGTGAAACAAACAAGTATGCTTTGTATAAAAGTGATAATTGATGCACTCATAGTTCTTTTGTGTGTGGAAAACACACACTGATAATATAAATATAAAGCACAACAATAGTATTGAAAATGAATGGCAATTACTGGTTATATATATTCCACAGCTGCTTGAATTTATAAGGACTTATCTGGCATCTCTTCCTTTTGTTTTCATCTTGGAAACTCTCACCATGACTGCAATATATATTGTGTCCGTGGTTGCATCTGCAAACATGAAAAACTTGTTTCTCCATTGTTTCTTTAACACCAAGACTCCAATAACACCCCAAAACCCTGTTGCTAAGCCATAGATTACACTCAAATAAAACCATTCATCAGCCTCATCACTTTCTTTGTATTTGTTCTTGTTCGTTGTGGTGGTTGGATCTTCATCCATGGAGCAATTATTTGGCAGAGGTGCACCACAAAGATCCTTGTTACCAGCATACATTGATGGGTCATTAAGTGTTTGCAACTGATTTCCGGTTGGAATCCGTCCTGACAAGTTGTTGCGTGACAAATTCATATAGCTCAAAAAGTTCAAAGCTGCCATACTTGGAGGGATCATCCCGGTAAATTGGTTGTCTGAGAAATCGATAAAATTTAATGCCTTCATGTTTCCAATGTTATGTGGAATGCTTCCATTGAGGTGGTTATGAGACAAATTGAGACCCACCAACAAAGTAAGTGCAGTTATCTCTCTAGGGACTTGTCCTACAAGTTTATTGCTTGAAAGGTCCATGTTAAAAACTAAATCCAAAGTCTTTGAATATTCCATATTCATCCCTTTCATGACCTGAAACACCTCACTAGAACTAGAACTTCCATTATGGATATCTAGCCAACTTGCATCAATCATCCCACTTAACTCTCCAAAACAGTGAGGGATAGTTCCTGTTACATCGTTGTGTGCAACATCCAAAATTTGAAGATATGAACATTTGCACAAAGACTTAGGGATTCTTCCTGTGAAGTTATTTTTATGCAACCTAAGAACCATCAAATATGTAAGATCTTCTCCAATCAATTTTGGTATGTGTCCAGAGAATTTGTTATCGCCCAAATCCAAGACTCTTAAAAATTTCAAATTCTGTATATCCCGAGGAATCTCACCATTGAGGTTATTATCATTCAATTTTAACCATGCCAATGATGAAGAAATATTTCTTAAAGAACTTGGAAGGACTCCGGATAGCCCATTTGAACTAAGTAACAACCCACGTATATGCTGTAGATTCCCTAGACAGTCGGGAATACTACCAAATAAACTATTCCTAGAAACGTCAAGAGCTACCAAGCGTGTTCTTCTGCATAATAGTGATCTTGGAATTGATCCATTGAAAAGGTTATCTTGTAGATAAATAGACTCTTCACCTTCAAATCTGCTGTTACGATTCCCAGAAGGAAGGTTTTTTAAAGATCCACCGAGATTGTTGTGAGAGAGATCTAAGTAAGAAATGATAGGCATCTTCTGCAACCATGTTGGTAGAATTCCATGTAGGCTAGCATTAGACAACTCCAAGTCCTCAAGTTTTCTCTGTGTTCGCAACCACTGTGGAAACTCATCTATAATCTTGCAAGAACTAAGCAGAACATTTCTCAATTGGAGTGGAGGTATCCATTCATGTGAGATATTGAAGATCAATTGATGATTAGAAGTTGTATCTAGAAACTTCAGCGTCGAGAGGTTAGCAAAATGGGCTTCCGTAACCACTCCTTCTAAAGAATTGTTAGAGAGATCTAGATGAACAAGTTTGGTGAGTTGCCCAAGTGAAACTGGAATTGTCCCATTTAACATATTTGAAGACAGTGAAAATACTTGTAATGAAGCTAGTCTTCCCACAGATGTTGGGATTGGACCGGAAAGCTGGTTTGATTGTAGAAGCAAACTAGTTAAACTTGTTAATCTTCCCAATGATTCTGGGATAGAACCACTAAATTGATTTTCAGAAAGGTGAAGTTTGGTGAGTTTTCCAAGGAACGTCGGAATGGGACCGGTTAGATCATTATAAGCAAGATACAATATTTCTAATGATATTAATCTCTCCAAAGCTTTAGGGATTGAACCTGTGAAACTGTTTGACATGAGACTTAAGACTC
The DNA here is from genome assembly GCA_039602395.1 of Deinandra increscens subsp. villosa. Lineage (NCBI taxonomy): Eukaryota > Viridiplantae > Streptophyta > Magnoliopsida > Asterales > Asteraceae > Deinandra > Deinandra increscens. The sequence goes on from JBCNJP010000018.1 coordinate 25,256,298, forward strand.
TTAATTTGGTTAGGCTTCCTAGGTATTCTGGAATTGAACCGTTTAATTGATTTCCATCTGAACGCAACATCTCTAGAGCATATTGGGAGCATTCAGATGTATTTGTTGTTGAGACTATCATTTCTTCTCCAAAATAGTTACCTGATAAGCTCAGTTCTTTAAGATGACATTGTCTCCAGATTCCAACAAGCTCAATGTGTTCAAAGTTATTATAAGAAACATCAAGCTTTTGGAGGTTAGGCATGACAGGAATTGGCGAATTCAAACTGTTTTCCCAAAGGTCAAGGACTCTTAGGGAAGTCATGTTTATTAATTCAGAGGGAAATCTACCTTCAATCGAATTCTGGCTAAGATCAAGATATTGCAATTTAGAATAGACACTGGAATTTAAATAAGTGGCTGAAAAAGGGGCATTGTAAAGCTCACACCTTGACATATGCAATTCTGATAAGGAAGGGATCATGTTTAGCAAGTTTATATAGTTCCATGCCAGACTAAGATTATAGGATGAAAGATCAAGGAATATTAAGGATGTCATGTTTTGAAAAAATTGTGGTAGTTGACCTTCAAAAAAGTTTGAGCTAAGATCCAGATGTTCGATTTTCGGAAGTATTTTACTCGAATTAAGAAGAGCGAGATCAAAATTGGAAAGTCTACAACCTCTCAAACTTAAATATGCTAATGAAGGAATCATGTATAACACCATATCAAAATTTTTTGCTCGAAAAAAATCCACTTCACTCAAGTCAAGATGTTCAAGCGAGGAAAGGCCAGAAATCCATGACATGTCATTTGTTGTGAGCATATTTCCGTTAACTGAATATGAACTAAGATCAAGAACCTTTAAATTGGAGAGATTTCCAATGTGATGGGGAATAATACCAATAAAACCTGCATCAGAAAGATTGAGGTAACTTAACTTTTTGAAGGATCCAATAAACTCAGGGATCTGACTTCCTTGAAAATTATTCCCACTCAAATCCAGATGTTCCAGCTGCCTCAACTCAGCCAAATATGCGTTTACCATATCACCTACTAAGTAGAAATCTTTCTTGATGTAACCATCAAACGGTCCCCTGTAATTTCCCCTGAGATGAAGGCTAAGAACATTTCCCGTGGTCCCATCGCAACCGACTCCTTTCCATGAGCAACAATCGGTGCCGACCCATGATGAGAGCACTTTGAAGTCATCCTTGATGTTGTGTTTGAATTTGAGAAGTGCTAGTCTCTCTTGTTCATGGCAGCTTGAATTTTGAGCACCCAAACATGTATATGTGGTTGCAACCAAAATAATAGTTAAGATAATGAGGGGTGAAACCCCAGAACCCACTGATTTCCCATCATTCATCACCCAAACAGCAAATCTGTTTTGATTATTTTCTTTGAAAATGAGAAGAATTTGAGTTCTTGTAAAATGAGCAGACTACATTATCTAATAAATAATACAGATGTGATCCATGGAAGACTTTGCAAGTCATTGTGGGCCATCAGTGGACAAATTGTGTTTATAAATTTCAAATCCTTGTGGCTCATAGAAGACTTTTCTCTTCTAAAGTGATAATTAACTTGACAAACGGTGTCTATACTAACCTGCCATAACAATAAATATTGAGCTCATTTTAGACTAAATTGCTACTTTTGACCCAGTTTTAAACTCATTTCCACTCGAACCCAGTTTGACTCGATATCTGACCCGACTCAATCCGCCTGTTCTGTCACGTTTAGTTTCGACCATAAGCTAGTGTTAAGTATTTGGGTGTTGTTGTTTCTGTTCTTGAATCTTAGTTATCATTATTTCATTCTTCAGGAAGACCCAAGCTCTCATCGTCACTATGACTATAGTTCAGACAACCTGATGCTATAACTGATTTGTGACGTTCACCACTGATAGTGAAACCATTAGTTCAATAAATTTTTGCGTAAATTAACATGTTGAACAATATTTGGTAGTAATTTTGACTGGCTGAATGGATTGTTAGGTTTTTTGTCAGTAGAAGGAAGAGGTGTAGTCGTAGGGTTTAACCGGTATGGTTTTGGACAGGGTAAACCAAACCGAGCAAAATGATTTTCTTTGACGGTTTGAGCAAGGGGCGAGCAGCTTTCGATTTGAACCGTCGATTTGTTTGGACCAGCCGAATCGGCAGTTCGAATCGTTACAACCGGTATGGTTTTGGATAGGAGATCACCGAATGTATTTTGAAGTCGACCATTTGTTCAAGTTCGACACCTTCTCAATCTTTCTCCAACATATTCAAGCCTAAAATCTTTCAATTACCGGTTAGTTTCTTCATTTTAGCTTTCATGTACTAATTTTTTTTGGATTTCCTTTGAATATTGTGATTATTGACTAGGCTCTATATGATACACCTGTCGAACATTTGCTTTGTGTTTGTGTTTCTATATAATAGTCATGCTTATAGTTTAATACAAGATCAATTTCTATCCCAAAACTTCTGTGTGATTTTGTATATTCATTAAGGTTTAAATCACTAATCAGTTGGGCCTGCTTATTATTAAATTTTGATTATTGAGGTTACAGGATGTTATAAATGGTCATTTGATGTTGCTATTTGTACTTGGATTAAATATTGATGCTACATGTACATAAAAGAACAATATTAGAAATTTAAAACGTTACAGATTTTAGAATGATCAATTGAAAACATTTGCTGGAAATAAAAATAAAAACATTGCAGAATCTGAAGTCACCTTAAAAGCTTGGCAGCAACACTAAATACTTTGAACTTTTGGTCTCAGTGCAAAATATGAACTTAATGAAATCATAAATAAGGATCCGAATTAGCAACAAAAGTAACTATGCCACTTTGAAGCTGTTGCTAAATAAAAGCTTTTAGAGTGGAGCAATGGGTTAAGAAAACACATAGAAACTATGAAATAAAAAAATATGGAGGTGTGATGAGGTTCAAACAGAGGGTGGGGGATAATGGTGGTGGCGCTGGTCAATGGTGGTGGTTTAATAACAATTAACAGGATATAATTATACGTCTCGTAATAGTATTTAGTGATACATGACAGCTCTACGTACATATGAACGATACAAAATATAAGCACAATACAAGGATTGAAAAGCAACATATATATAGTACATCCTAACAATCTATTTAATTGGTTTCTCTGCCCCTTTTAATCTTGGAAACTTTCACCGCAACTGCCACGTATACCTTATCCACGCTTGCCTGTGCCATCATAAAAAGCTTCTTTCTCCATTGCTTCTTGAACCACAACACTCCAATAATACCCCAAAAACCTGTTGCAAATCCACACATTATGTCCAAGTAAAACCATAGATTCTTAGGCTCATTATCATCTTTATATCTATTCTTGCCCGCTATGGTTGGTGGGTTTTCATGATTGGAGCAGTTATTTGGCAGAGGTGCACCACAGAGATTCCTGTTACCAGCATATATTGATGGGTCGGTAAGCGTTTGCAATTGACTTCCTGTTGGAATTCGTCCTGACAAGTTGTTGTGTGACAAATTCATATAGCTCAAAAAGTTCAAAGCTGCCATACTTGGAGGGATTGTCCCAGAAAATTGGTTGTCTGAGAAATCGATAGAATTTAATGCCTTCATGTTTCCAATGTTATGTGGAATGCTCCCATTGAGGTTGTTATGAGACAAATTGATACCTACCAACAAAGTAAGTGTAGTTATCTCTCCAGGGATTTCTCCTACAAGTTTATTGCTGGAAAGATCCATGTTAAAAACTAAATCCAAAGTCTTTGTATACTTAAGATTCATTCCTTTCATGACCTGAATCACATTCAGATTATTATAATCAGAACTTCCATTGTGAATATCTAGCCAACTTGCATCAATCATCCCACTCAACTCTCCAAAACAGTGAGGGATGGATCCTGTTAGGTAATTGTGTGCGACGTCCAAAATATGAAGATATGAACACTTGCACAAAGATTGAGGAATTGTTCCTGTGAAGGTGTTTTTATGCAACCTCAAAATCATCAAACTAGTAAGATTTTCCCCAATCCATTTTGGTATGTTCCCAGAGAATTTGTTATCGCCCAAATCCAAGACTCTTAAGGATTTCAAATTTCGTATATCCCGAGGAATCTCACCATTGAGGTTATTATTATTCAATTTTAACCATGCCAATGATGAAGAAGCATTTCCTAATGAGCTTGGAAGGACTCCGGATAGCTCATTTGAACTAAGTATCAATGAACGTATATTTTGTAGATTCTCTACACAATCGGGAATATTTCCATGTAACCTATTCGTAGAAACATCAAGTTCTATCAAGTTTGTACTTCTGCACAATAGTGACCTTGGAATTGACCCATTGAAAAGGTTATCTTGTAGATAAAAATAGCCTTTACTTTCAAATCCACTGGTGCGATACATATTAGGAACATTTTTCAAAGATCCGCCGAGTTGGTTGTGAGAGAGATATATTTGAGAAATGGCGGACATCTTCCGCAACCACGTTGGTAGAATTCCACGTAGGCTAGTATTAGACAATTCCAAAATCTTAAGCTTTTTTTGTGTTTGCAACCACTGTGGAAAACCATCTAAAATCTTGCAAGAACTAAGTTGAACAAATCTCAATTGGAACGGGGGTATCCACTCATGTGAGATATTAAAGATCAACTTATAATTAGAAGTTATGTCCATGTCCTTCAACATCGTGAGGTTAGCAAAATTGGCTTCGGAAACCACTCCTTCTAAAGAATTGTTAGAGAGAGATAGAACAACAAGTTTGGTGAGTTGCCCAAGTGAAACTGGAATTGTCCCATTTAACATATTTGAAGACACCGAAAATTCTTGCAATGAAGCTAGTCTTCCTATGGATGCTGGGATTGGACCTGTTAACCAGTTTGATGACAGCGTCAAATGAGTTAAACATGTTAATCTTCCCAATGATTCTGGGATCGATCCGCTAAATTGATTTTGACCAAGCAAAAGTGTGGTGAGCTTTCCGTGGAATGTTGGAATGGGGCCGGTTAAATCATTACCATAAAGGTTTAATACTTCTAATGATCTTAACCTCTGTAAAGCTTTAGGGATCAAACCTTTAAAACTGTTGAACTCTAGATTTAACACTCTTAAATTGCTTAGTCTTCGAAGAGATTCTGGAATTGCACCGTTTAAAAGATTATCATCAGATTCCAACATCTCTAAAGCATATTGAGAACATTCAGACGTGTTTGTTGATGGGCCTATCATTTCTCCTCCAAAATAATTACTTGATAATCTCAATTCCTTCAGCTGACATTGTCTCCAGATTCCCACAAGCTCAATGTTCTCCAAGTTATTGAAAGAAACATCAAGTTTTAAGAGGTTGGGCATGACAGGAATTGAAGAGTTGATATTGTTGAATTTAAGGTCAAGAACTGTTAGGGAAGTTATGTTCATTAATTCTGATGGAAATCTGCCTCCAATTGAATTCTCTTCAAGGTCAAGATATTTTATGTTGGAATGGAGACTAAGATTTAAATAAGTGGGTGAAAAATGGGAATTGTGAAGCCCGCATGCGCACAAATGCAATTCTGATATAGAGGGGATCATGTTTAGCACGTTTACAGAATTCCATGCTAGACTAAGATTATAGGATGACAAATCAAGGAATGTTAACGATGTCATGTTCTGTAAAAAGCGTGGGAGTCGACCTTCAAAATTGTTGAAGCTAAGATCTAGATGTTTAATGTTGGGAAGTATTTTACTTGAATTAAGATGGGGACCCAGATGAAAATTAGAAAGCCCACAATCTCTCAAACTTAAATATGTTAATGAAGGAATCATGTATAACACCATTTCCATATTTTTTGCTTGAAGAAAACCGATTCCACTCAAGCCAAGATGCTCGAGTGAGGAAAGGCATGAAAACCAGGCCATGTCGTTTATCATGAGGTCATATGAACCAACACCATCAAAGTGATATTGGTTGTATGAACTAAGATCAAGAACCTTCAAATTGGAGAGATTTCCAATGTGATGGGGAATAATACCAATAAAACGTGCATGTGAAAGATTGAGGTACCTTAACTGCTTGAGGGTTCCAATGAATTCAGGAATCCGACTTCCTTGAAAATCATTCCCACTCAAATCCAAATGTTTTAGATGCCTCAACTCAGCCAAATTTGCGTTCAGCTTGTCACTTACTAAGTAGTGATCGTCTTCGAAGTAGTTATACATCTGACTTTCCTTGTTACTTCCTCTGAGACGAAGGCTGACAACAGTTCCGGTGGCCTCATCACAACGGACTCCTTTCCATGAGCAACAATCAGTGCCAACCCACGATGAGAGCACATTAAAATCATCTTTGACGCTGTGTTTGAACTGAAGTAGTGCTAGTCTCTCTGGTTCATGGCAGCTTACAGTTGAGTTTTGTGCACCCAGACAAGTATATTTGGTTGCAGCAACCAAAAACATACTAAAGAAAATGAGATGAAGCCCCAAAACCCGCTGATATCCCATAATTCACCCTCAACTTTTAAGAACAATTTGAGACGAAATTATATGAGTTGTTATGATGAAGAAACTATGTGAACGAATATATAGCCTCGTAGATGGAACGGAGTATACCTTACGTCCCATGGAAGACTATGCAAGTCGTTGTGGGTGATCATTGGACAAATTGTATCCACAAAATTGCTATCTTCCATCTTCTATAACGTTTTGAGTACTTCTCATCTTCTCCATACAATATTGTTTTATTATTCCCAAACAGCTTAGTCCATAATTCCACATTGAAAAGATCTTTTCAAATGGAAGATTTACAAGTCACTTTCACAAAACTAGCCCCATAATAAGGGCATCAGTAGTCATGCCGTGGTGGAGGCGTTAAAGCCCAAAACTCCACCACTCTCTCAAGATGACGCCTCTATCTTTGAAAATCTGAAGAAGAACTCAAGTTGGCTCAAGCTTGGTTGGACACTTCCAACAACATCCATAACCTTTGTACGTATCAGATTATTTCTGTATCACATTAATTTAGTTATTTTTTCATATTAAATATTTACTTCCTTTAGATGACGTTCAAGAAAACTCCCAACTATTTTGGATTGACATTGGCATCAAGTTTCATCTTGCTATGCGTCTCGACACTTCTGACCGTCAAGTTGATTCATTGTCATCCAAATGGAGAGACATGCAATACAAAATCACAAGGTTTCACGGGCTCTACAATGTCATCAACGAGAACCAATATGAATATGTGTTGGCTGACGCACAAGAGCAATTCCATCAACAAACTAGAAACGACTTCAAGCTTTTACGGGTGTGAGAGTTGCTTAAGCGAAACAATGTTTTTCTTCACCTTCGTCAACCGTGATGATTTTTATTTTCTTGATGTTTTAAATTTCAGTTTTTCATGTATTTTATTTTAATTTGTTTTAAGTAATGTTTATAAATTTTAATGCCATGTTTTTAATTTTTAGTTATTTAAATGTAATGTTTTTACGTCTTTAATGTCATATATATGTTTTTTTTAATAAATTGTTTTATTTTTAAGTAATTAAAAATAGAGAATTAATAATTAAGTAATTATTACATTTCCGTATACTTCCACTACCTAATACACCACCTTTTCGCTTATGGAACTGCCTGTGTGACATCCTACATGGCGCGCTTTTGGGTTTTCAACTTTCACACCACTATGGATGGTCTAATATGGCTATATACGACGATTTTTTTAACTACTAATAAAGAAAACCCTAACTCACGCAGGGAGTCCACTGGGCAAACGAAGCTGCATACGGGAGCCCAAGCCGGCAAAAGTTTAGCCCATTCCAGAAAAAACTCACATCCGCGAGCAACCGGATGGTAAAACCTATTGGGCTCGAGGATCAAACTCATATTCAGTCACTAGTCTTCCCATCATCGTCATACGACCAGTCGGCCAAATGTCCGATGGTGGCTATATACTAAGATGGTTTCACAAAACTAGTCCATTTTAATGTCTTTATTTTAAGTCTTAAATGTTTAAAGTGTTTATAACACAAAAAGTAAAGAAAAGGCTTTGGCATACGGTTCTTATTTCCTAGCTAAGGTAAAGGTTGAAGTCGAACAAATATCTAAATTTAACTTCTAAACATCAAACATAAGTCGTGACAGGAATTATGAGCCATACATGACAAACATTTTAATAAAAGGACCATTTAAAAAAAATTAATATTATATACAGGAACGGTTGTTGTATGAAAGCGAGAAACAAATAGTTTACCCCCTGTCTACTCTGCCTCGAACGGATATCACAATTTCCTTGTTTCAGTTTGGTTATTCTCAGTTCGGGTACGTGTTTTAATCATACTAATCATGGCAAAAAATTCTGACATCAGAAATGTATACCGAGGCATTATGTGACATGTGGCGCTGATGTGGCAAGGGGGGGTTATGGGGCATGAGTGTGTAATCATAAAGCCTCTACATCATTACTTCAATTATTATTTTTTTTTTAGTAAACTGCAGAGAGAGAGAAACAACTCTTTTTTGAAAAGTGAACCACACAAGAGCGCCATGCCCCTCACGCCTCTCGGCCAAAAACCCCAACATGGCGCCCCGGGGGGTGCCAAGGGCGCTATAAGGGGCGTTATAGGCCTGATTTTTGCCCCATAACGCCTGATTACACATAGCCTAAGTGATACGATTCATCTCAAGAAACTTGATGCTCCCTAGGTGTTCGATGAAATGCTTGAGAGGTGAGTTCTTCCTTTTACTATTAAATGTAGCCTGCTAACTGAATTACCACCTTAATCAAATAAGTATTGGTTTGGCCATCTTAGTCAAAATATACAATTGGGCTTATTTGGTAGGATACAGTTCTTTTAGGGGGTTGAATTATTTAAGAAACTAAATCAAAATATTATAAATAGTCATCAATTTCCAACCTTTTGAGTGTAATAATTCCATTCTTAATTCTTGGGGTCTTTAGAATCTCCAAATCCATTTGATGTTTGTGTTGTCATTCAACATCATATTTCAAATCAATATATAAAGTTATCAATCTGGATTAAATATTGATGCTACATGTACATAAAAGAACAAAATTAGTTATTTAAAAGTTTACAGATTGTAGAATGATCGATTGAAAACATTTGTTGGAAATAAAAATAAGAACATTGCAGAATCTGAAGTCACATTAAAAGCTTTGCGGCAGCACTAAATATTTAAACTTTTGGTCTCACTGCAAAATATGAACTTAATGAAATCATAATAAGGATCCAAATTAGTCACAAAAGTAAAAAGTAAATATGGCACTTTGAAGTGGTTGCTAAATAGAAGTTTTAAGAGTGGAGCACTGGGTTAAGAAAACACAAAGAAACTATATATAAAATAACAAAATATGGAGGCGGTGATGAGGTTCAAACGGCGGGTGGAAGATAATAATGGTAGTGCTGGTCAATGGTAGTGGTTCAATAACAATTAATAACAAGACAAAATTATTCATCTCATAGTAGTACTAACTGAATACTGATACATGGCATCTCTACATACATAAGTATTGAAAAACAACATATAGTACATCTTAACAATCTATTTGGCTTCTCTGGCCCTTTTAATCTTGGAAACTTTCACTGCAATCGCCACGTATACCTTATCCACGGTTGCCTGTGCCATCACAAAAAGCTTCTTTCTCCATTGCTTCTTGAACCACAACACTCCAATAATACCCCAAAAACCTGTTGCAAACCCACACATTGTGTCCAGGTAAAACCATAGATTCTTTGGCTCATTATCATCTTTATATCTGTTCTTGCTTGCTGTGGTTGGTGGGTTTTCATGATTGGAGCAATTATTTGGCAGAGGTGCACCACATAGATCCCTGTTACCAGCATACATTGACGGGTCAGTATGTGTTTGCAACTGATTTCCAGTTGGAATTCGTCCTGATAAGTTGTTGTGTGACAAATTCATATAGCTCAAAAAGTTCAAAGCTGCCACACTGGGAGGGATCGTCCCAGAAAATTGGTTGTCTGAGAAATCGATAGAATTTAATGCCTTCATGTTTCCAATGTTATGTGGAATGCTCCCGTTGAGGTGGTTATGAGACAAATTGAGACCCACTAACAAAGTAAGTGCAGTTATCTCTCTAGGGACTTGTCCTACAAGTTTATTGCTGGAAAGATCCATGTTATAAACTAAACTCAAAGTGTTTGCATATTCCAGATTCATTCCTTTCATGACCTGAATTACATTCTGATTGACATAATTAAAACTTCCATTGTGAATATCTATCCGGCTTGCCTCAATCATCCCATTCAACTCTCCAAAACAATGAGGGATGGATCCTGTTAGGTTATTTTGTCCGATGTCCAAAATTTGAAGATATGAACAACTGCACAAAGATTGAGGAATTGTTCCCGTGAAGGTGTTTTTATGCAACCTCAAAACCATCAAACTAGTAAGATTTTCTCCAATCCATTTTGGTATGTTCCCAGAGAAGTTGTTATTGCCCAAATCCAAGACTTTTAAGGATTTCAAATTTCTATATTTACAAGGAATCTCACCATTAAGGTTATTATCATTCAATTTTAACCATGCCAATGATGAATAAGCATTTCCTAATGAACTTGGAAGGACTCCAGATAGCCCATTTGAACTAAGTGTCAACCAACGTATATCTTGTAGATTCTCTACGCAGTCGGGAATATTTCCAGATAACCTATTCCTAGCAACATCAAGTTCTATCAAGCCTGTACTTCTGCACAATAGTGACCTTGGAATTGACCCATTGAAAATGTTATATTGAAGATAAATATAGCCTTCCGTTTCAGATCTACTAATACGATTCATAATAGGAAGATTTTTCAAAGATCCGCCGAGTTGGTTGTGAGAGAGATCTAAGTAAGATATGACGGGCATCTTTTGAAACCATTTTGGCATAGTTCCATGTAGGCTAGTATTAGACAAATCCAAAATCTCAAGCTTCCTCTGTGTTTGCAACCACTGTGGAAAACCATCTAAAATCTTGCAAGAACTAAGTTGAGCAGCTCTCAGTTGGAACGGAGGTATCCACTCATGTGAGATATTAAAGATCAACTTATAATTAGAAGTTATGTCCATGTCCTTCAACATTGTTAGGTTAGCAAAATTGGCTTCTGAAACCACTCCTTCTAAAGAATTATCGGAGACTTCCAAAATAACAAGTTTGGTGAGTTGCCCAAGTGAAACTGGAATCGTCCCAATTAACATATTTGAAGACACTGAAAATTCTTGTAATGAAGCTAGTCTTCCTATGGATGCTGGGATTGGACCTGTTAACCCGTTTGATGACAATGTCAAACGAGTTAAACATGTTAATCTTCCCAATGATTCTGGGATCGATCCGCTAAACCGATTTTGTTCAAGCAAAAGTGTGGTGAGCTTTCCATGGAATGTCGGAATGGGACCGGTTAAATCGTTATTAGAAAGTTTTAATACTTCTAATGATCTTAACCTCTGCAAAGTTTTAGGGATTAAACCTTCGAAACGGTTGAGCTCAAGACTTAACACTCTTAAATTGGTTAGTCTTCGAAGAGATTCTGGAATTGTACTGTTTAAATGATTTTCATCAGACACCAACATCTCTAAAGCATATTGGGAACATTCAGAATTGTTTGTTGATGGGCCTATCATTTCTCCTGTAAAAAAATTATTTGATAAGCTCAAAATCTTCAAGTGACATTGTCTCCAAATTCCAACAAGCTCAATGTTCTTGAAGTTATTATAAGAAACATCGAGCTTTAGAAGGTTGGGCATGACAGGAATTGATGAGTTCAAACTGTTTCCTAAAAGGTCAAGTATTCTTAGGGAAGTCATGTTCATTAATTCATATGGAAATCTACTTCCAATTGAATTCCCATTAAGATCAAGATCTTGTATGTTAGAATGGACACTTAAGTTTAAATAAGTGGGTGAAAAATGGGCATTGTGAAGCCCGCACCTTGACAAATGCAATTTTGATACAGAAGGGATCATCTTTAGCAAGTTCACAGAATTCCACTCCAGACTAAGATTATAGAATGAAAGATCAAGGAATGTTAACGATGTCATGTTCTGAAAAAAGTGTGGGAGTTGACCTTCAAAAAAGTTTAAGCCAAGATCTAGATGTTTGATGTTGGGAAGTATTTTACTTGAATTAAGACGAAGATCAAGATCAATATTAGAAAGTCTACAGCCTCTTAAACTTAAATATGTTAATGAAGGAATCATGTACAACACCATTTCAATATTTTTTGCTTGAAGAAAACCGATTCCACTCAAGTCAAGATGCTTGAGTGAGGAAAGGCGAGAAACCCAAGCGATATCATTTTTCATGATGACTAGATTATATTCGTATGAACTAAGATCAAGAAGGTAATTGTCTGATGAACCAAGATCAAGAACTTTCAAATTTGAGAGATTTCCAATGTGATGGGGAACAATACCAATAAAACCTGCATTTGAAAGATTAAGGTAACTTAACTGCTTGAGGGATCCAATGAATTCAGGAATCTGACTTCCTTGAAAATCATTCCCACTCAAATCCAAATGTTTCAGATGCCTCAACTCAGCCAAATATGCGTTCATCTTGTCACCTACTAAGTAGTGATCTTCTTCCAAGTAGTTCATCAAAGTTTCTATGTAATTTCCTCTGAGATGAAGGCTGACAACACTTCCAGTGGTCTCGTCACAACGAACTCCTTTCCATGAGCAACAATCAGTGCCAACCCATGATGAGAGCACTTTAAAATCATCTTTGATGTCGTGTTTGAATTGACGTAGTGCTAGTCTCTCTCGTTCATGGCAGCTTACAGTTGAGTTTTGTGCACCGAGACAAGTATATTTGGTTGCAACTAAAAACATACTAATGAAAATGAGATGAAGCCCCGAAACCCATTGATTCCCCATCTTTCAAACTCTACTACATACAAGTGAATAACTAATCCGAAAATGGCAAGAAATAGTTTGTTATGATAAACAAACTACGTCATTAATTAATAATTTAGTAGATGGACTGCACCTTTTGTCCCATAATAGATGGACGGATTGTGGCCGGCCCATCGAAGACCTTTTCTTTTCTCCGGAAATTATTAGTTTAATATTCCCAATCAACTTGGGTAATAATTCCCAATGAACAAGTCTTACTAAATGCAAGATTTACAAGTCATATTCAGCTGTAAAAACAGTTCTTCACAAAATCATCTGGAGTTGACTATATGTATTCATACATGGTAGTATTGCACTACTTAATTCCAAAAGTCCTGTATATCCAGAAGTTAATTTCCTAGATATCTATGTTTCTTCACCCATTGTATATTGCTTATTTTGAATAGTTGGTCTACATCAAGCCCATTCCTGGTAACGGTGGAGGCTACAAAGGAAGTCCGTAAAATATATAAGGGCCTTCATTCCTGGTAATGGTTGAGGCTACAAGGGATGGTGTGGTTTAGCCGACATTTTTATACACGCCTTTATTTCTTTTTGCACACGCCTTTTTTTTTGTCATCCTTCTGATTCTTTGCTTCTGGTTATTTTGCTTATAAAACGTTCAGTTTGTGTTTTGCATTACGGTTTTTAAGAAGACGTTGGTTTGGCGTCACAGCCACAAAATCGAAATGAATACATCTTAATGATGTCACATTACATTTTTAAAGATAAATTATATATAAAACCTTCCATTTTTATGTAAAACAAAAACTGTCACCAAGAGTAGAAGTAATTGGAAGGAAAATGATACATAAATACTTAAAAAACGCTTCAGTGCTATATAATTCACGAGCCAAACTCAGCCATATGAGGTCAGCTCAACCTCAGCTTGCATTTTAAACTTGTGAGTTAAACTCAGTTCGAATTCACATAACTTAACTTGCAGATTGTAGAATGATTGAAAACATGTGTTGGAAATAAAAATAAAAACATCGCAGGATCTGAAGTCACATTACAAATCATGGCAGCAACACTAAATATTTAAATAATGCCAGAATATTAAACCAAAGAATTTTTTCTAACAGCAATCATCCTTAAAGAAAATCTTTACCTGAAAACATAAGTTGTGAAAGATGTAATTAACAGGTATAAACATAATTAATCTTTAGTTAACATGTCTAATTATGCATCTCTAATTTGTATATATATCACTAGTATTTTCTTTGAATCATAACACCCAACCTTTTCGATTGCAAGAAGAGGGATCTAGATTCAGTTAGTTAACCGCTGTGATGGTTCTCCAAACTATAAAAGAGAAATTTTGGTATGATTCTAGTACACCATTTTTCATAATAAAATGTACAAATTTTTCATCTGATTGCTCGGAAGAGTATCATCAAAATTTGTCAATCTAGAAGTGACCTGATCATGATTCATATAATAATGAACAAGTAATTCAAGTTTCTAATGAATCCTCATACATAACACTAACAGAGAGTAGATTTTGCCATCTTACTCTGAAGTCTATAGCACAATAATAATTACTTACAGGTTGCCGAAATTGAGAAGAACTTATTAGTAGAGAATAGGTCAGGTGTTCTTCTAGAAGTAAAATAGGCACTACAGGGGAGCTGGAGGAAAGTTTAAAGAATCAAGGGTAATGAGAAGACAAAAATTCTATGATATAAAAGAAAGCCGTCCAAAATTTACAGGGTGGTGGTGAGGTACTAACTGATACATCACAACTCTTCATGTATATGAACGATACACACATATAGCACAATTTAAGTATCGAAAAACAAATTAATACCTCCAATACTATCATTTCTAAGAATCTATATGGCATCTCTGCCCCTTTTAATCTTTGAAATTCTCACCGCAACTGCCACATATATCTTATCCACAGTTACCTGTGCCATGGTAAAAAGCTTGTGTCTCCATTGCTTCTTGAGCCACAACACTCCAATAATACCCCAAAAACCTGTTGCAAATCCACACACTATGTCCAAGTAAAACAATACCTTCTTTGACTCATTATCATCTTGATATGTTTTCGTGCTCATTGCGGATGGTGGATGTTCGTGAGTGTAGCAATTATTTGGCAGAGGTGCACCACAGAGATCTCTATTGCCTGCATATATTGACGGGTCGGTAAGTGTTTGCAATTGACTTCCTGTTGGAATTCGTCCTGACAAGTTGTTGCGTGACAAATTCATAGAGCTTAAAAAGTTCAAAGCTCCCATGCTTTGAGGGATCATCCCTGTAAATTGGTTGTCTGAGAAATCGAGAGAGTTTAATGATTTCATGTTTCCAATGTTATTTGGAATGCTCCCATTTAGCAGGTTATGTGACAAATTGAGACCTACCAACAAATTAAGTGTAGTTATCTCTTTAGGGATTTGTCCTATGAGTTTATTGCTTGAAAGGTCCATGTTAAAAACTAAACTCAAAGTATGTGTATATTCCCGATCCATTCCTTTCATGACCTGATTCTCACCGGTTGGGAAAGTGCTATTATGAAAAAATAGATGACTTGCCTGAATCATCCCATTCAACTCTCCAAAACATTGAGGGATGGATCCTGTTAAGTTGTTGTGTGCGACGTCCAAAATCTGAAGATATGAACATTTGCATAGAGATCGAGGAATTCTTCCTGTGAAGTTATTTTTATGCAACCTCAAGACCATCAGGTACATAAGATTTTCTCCGGTCCCTTTTGGTATGTTTCCAAAGAATTCGTTATTGCCCAAATCCAAACCTCTTAAGGATCTCAAATTCCACAGATCCCGAGGGAGTTCACCGTTAAAGTTATTGTCATCCAGTTTTAACCATTCCAATGATGAAGACAAATTTCCAAAAGAACTCGGAATGACTCCAGATAGCCTATTTGAACTAAGTATCAGCCAACGTAATTGTTGTAGGTTCTCCAGACAATCGGGAATATTTCCAAATAACATATTCTTTGAAACATCAAGACCTACCAAGCGTGTTCTTTTGCACAGTGACCTTGGAATTGACCCATTGAAAAGGTTATCATCTAGATAAATATACTCTTCACTTGTAAATCCATTGTTGGGATTCCTAAAAGGAAGGTTTTTCAAAGACCCACTGAGATTGTTGTAAGAGAGATCTAAGAAAGAAATGATGGGCATCTTCTGCAACCATGTCGGTAGAATTCCATGTAGGCTAGTATTAGACAAATCCAAAATCTCAAGCTTCTTCTGTGTTTGTAACCACTGTGGAAACCCATCTATAATCTTGCAAGAACCAAGTGTAACACTTCTCAATTGAAATTGAGGTATCCATTCATGTGAGATATTAAAGATTAACTTATGATTGTAAGTTGTATCAAGAAACTTCAACTTGGTGAGGTTAGCAAAATGGGATTCCACAACCATACCTTCTAAAGAATTGAAAGAGACATCTAAGTGAGAGAGTTTGGTAAGTTGCCCAAGTGAAAATGGAATCGTCCCGTTCAATAAATTTGAAGACACCGAAAATGCTTGTAGTGAAGCTAGTCTACCTAGAGATGTTGGGATTGGACCTGTTAACTGGTTTGATCCCAAATTCAATTCAGTTAAACCTATTAACCCTCCTAATGATTCTGGGATAGAACCGCTTAGTTGATTTCCAGAAAGACAAAGTTTGGTGAGTTTCCCACGGAATGTCGGAATAGGACCCGTTAAACCGATATAAGCTAGATTTAATACTTCTAGTGATCTTAATCTCTCCAATGCTTTAGGGATTGAACCTATGAAACTGTTTGATTTGAGACTTAAGACTCTTAAGTTGGTTAGTCTTCCAAGAGATTCTGGAATTGAACCGTTGAGTTGACTATAATCTGAATCCAACATCTCTAAAGCATATTGAGAACATTCAGACGTGTTCGTTAATGGGCCTGTCATTTCTCCTATAAAAAAATTATTGGATAAGCTCAAAATCTTCAAGTGACATTGTCTCCAAATTCCAATAAGCTCAATATTCTCGAAGTTATTATAAGAAACATCGAGCTTTAGAAGTTTAGGCATGACAGGTATTGATGAGTTCAAACTGTTTCCTGAAAGGTCAAGGACTCTTAGGGAAGTCATGTTCATTAATTCATATGGAAATCTACCTCCAATTGAATTCCCATTAAGATCAAGATATTGTATGTTAGAATGGACACTTAAGTTCAAATAAGTGGATGAAAAATGGGCATTGTGAAGCCCACATGATGACAACTGCAATTCTGATACAGAAGGGATCATGTTTAGCAAGTTTACAGAGTTCCATGCCAGACTAAGATTATAGGATGACAAATCAAGGTATGTTAAGGAAGTTATGTTCTGTAAAAAGCGTGGGAGTTGACCTTTAAAATTGTTGAAGCTAAGATCAAGATGCTCAATATTGGGAAGTATTTTACATGAATTAAGATGGAGACCAAGTTGAGCATTAGAAAGTCCACAGTAGCCCAAACTTAAATATGTTAATGAAGGAATCATGTACAACACCATATCAATATGTTTTGCATGAATAAAATCCCCTTCATTCAAGTCAAGATGCTCAAGTGAGGAAAGGCCAGAAATCCATGACATATCATTTGACGTGAGCATATTCCCATGAATTGAATATGAACTAAGATCAAGAACCTTCAAATTGGAGAGATTTCCAATGTGATGGGGAATAATACCAATAAAACCTGAATCAGAAAGATTGAGATAACTTAGCTGTTTGAAGGATCCAATGAATTCAGGAATCCGACTTCCTTGAAAATTATTCCCACTCAAATCCAAGTGTTTCAATTGCTTTAACTCTTCCAAATTTGCGTTCACCTTGTCACTTACTAAGTAGAAATCCTTCTCATGGTAATCATCAAAAGGTTGCCTGTAATTTCCCCTCAGATGAAGGCTGACAACACTTCCAGTGGCACCATCACAACGGACTCCTTTCCACGAACAACAATCAATTCCAACCCATGATGAGAGCATTTTAAAGTCATCTTTGACGCTGTGTTTGAACTCGAGTAGTGCTCTTCTCTCTCGTTCGAGAAAACTTACCGTCGAATTCTGACCGCCCAAACAAGTACATGCAGTTACAACCAAAAGAATACTAAAGAAAACGAGATGGAGCCGTGAAACCCACTTATATCCTGTCATTCAACCTCAACTTTGTAAAAAATTGAGATGAAATATGAGTTGTTATGATGGAGAAACTATTGGAATGAACTATGGAGATGGAGTTCAGCTTATGTCCCATGGAAGACTTGCCAAATCATTGTGGAAGTCAATGAAAAAATTGTATCCATAAAATTACAAAATTGCATTCTTCAATCTTGGGCTGCTCTTTATTTTCTTGGTAAATGATTAATTTATTATTCCAAATTAAGTTTAGTCAATGTTAACGGAAAAATCAAGATCAATAATACGGAACTGAAATCAAGCTCTATAGGATTTCTTATTGATGAACACGAAACAAAATATTACAAGAGAAACGAACTGAGATCAAATCTCATACAAGAACACACACTACTACTTATACGAACAAACCCCTAATTAGCACTAACGGCTATTAACAACCTCTAACAGCACTTAATAGGAAGTTCCATAACACCCCCTCGAACATTGAGATAATGTCACTTATTACCCAGAACACGAAACAAAATATTACAAGAGAAACGAACTGAGATCAAATCTCATACAAGAACACACACTACTACTTATACGAACAAACCCCTAATTAGCACTAACGGCTATTAACAACCTCTAACAGCACTTAATAGGAAGTTCCATAACACCCCCTCGAACATTGAGATAATGTCACTTATTACCCAGTTCCAATAATCCGTTTATTTACCAGATCCCGAGTTCGAATCCAGTGAAGCTCAAATATTACTACAATCTCCACCTTTTGAGCTTAACTTAAGAGCTTGACTCCGGATACTATGAATGCTTTTAGAAGTAACCTTAATACCTACCCATCATCGAGCAACAGCGGACCAACGGTCTTGAATACTCTGATGTGGTTAAATACCAATTTTACCCCTGCACTCAAATGACCCGTTAAACTTAACCAAGTCCAAACTGCTCAACACACTTTGAAAACTTGGTTAAAGGTAAAGACTTTGTAAACACATCAGCAGCATTCTCAAGTGTAGAGATATACTTCACCTTAACTTCCTTTGAAGCTATCACCTCTCGAATGAAATGCAGCCTTACTCTAATGTGTTTCGTTCTATCATGAAACACTGCATTTTTGGATAACTGCAGTGCTCCCATATTATCACACAGCACTAGATTATTCACCACCTTCAATCCTAACTCTTTGCAGAACCTTTTCAACCACAAAGACTCCTTGATGGCTTCAACTAATGCCATATATTCCGCTTCAGTGCTGGATAAGGCAACAACATGTTGAAGACTTGACCTCCAACTCACAATATTTCCCAATACTTGGAAACCATACCCTGTGATCGACCTGCCTTTATCTAAATCTCTAGCAAAATCAGAATCTACATATCCTTGTACTTCACTGTTTCTGTCAGTCTTCTCTTGAAAAATTAATCCTACATTAGCTGAACCAGCAATGTACCTCAGCAACCACTTGACAGCTTCCCAATGCAATTTTCCAGGACAAGATAAGTACCTACTTACTATGCTAACACTATACCCTATATCAGGCCTAGTACAGACCATCAAATACATTAGGGACCCAACAGCATTGGCATATGGAACTCTATCCATATACTCCTGTTCCTCCTTTGTTTTGGGACAATCTTTCAATGACAACTTCAACTGTGGAGCACAAGGTGTATTTACCACTTTACAACCAGCCATACCATAAGTATTCAGAATCTTCTGAACATATGACTGTTGTGTTAACTTCAAGACTCTGTTATCTCTGTCTCTATAAATTTCCATTCCAAGAATCTTCTTAGCTGGCCCCAATTCCTTCATGTCAAATTTAGACCTCAACATTTCCTTGGTCTCCTTTATAACCTGAGAAGAATCACAAGCCAACAACATATCATCTACATAAAGCAGTAAGTAAATGAATTTACCTGGCTTGTATTCTCTAAGATAAACACATGAATCATAGCTACTTCTCTTGAAATGATTTGAGATCATATGATCATCAAATTTCTTGTACCACTGCCTAGGGGATTGCTTTAACCCATACAGTGACTTCTTCAACTTGCATACAAGTCCCTCCTGCCCTTTAACTTCAAAACCCTGAGGCTGACTTATATACAACTCTTCATCTAAGGACCCATGCAGAAATGCTGTCTTCACATCTAACTGTTCTAACTCCAAATTGTTTACAGCAGTTATGGAGAGTATGATCCTAATTGAAGTATGTTTGACCACAGGTGAAAACACCTCATTATAGTCAATACCTGGTTTTTGTTTAAATCCCTTAGCCACTAATCTGGCTTTAAACCTTGGTTTCTCACCTTCATTTAGTGGCTCTTTCAATTTAAACAACCATTTGCATGGTATTACCTTTTTATCACCAGGTTTCTTCATAAGTTCCCAAGTCTGATTCTTATGCAAGGAATTGATTTCATCCTGCATAGCAGCCTCCCATTGACTTCTATATGGAGAATTCAATGCTTCTTCATAGCTGCTGGGATCCTCATACTTCTGTTCATCTGCCATAGACATAAACACAAATGCAGTAACATCTTCATCATTCCTAAATCTTACTGGTTTGACAATGTTTCTCCTCTGCCTATTTTGTGCTAAGCTATATGACTGATTAGTCCCTTGGTCACTTGGCATACCAGCAGGTGAACTGTGAATACTTTCACTACCTCCTTGAGTCTCAGTACATGGTTGAACCCCATCTTGTTCACCTTTGGAATCATACTCCACCTCAAGTTCAACTCTGCCCCTTTTATCAGGTTCCTTTAGTTGCTTACCTACAACATCCCTATACATCAACTCTTCATTAAAAGTGACATTCCTGCTGATTAGAACTCTAGGTCCCTCACCATCTAACTTCCACAGTTTAAAACCTTTAACTCCCTCAGGATAACCAAGAAAAACACATTTCAAAGCTCTAGCATCAAGCTTATCTTGGTTAATGTGAGCATAACATATTGAACCAAACACCTTCAACCCTTTATACTCCACCTTTCTACCTGACCATATCTCCATTGGAACCTTCATCTCCAAAGCTGATGATGGTGACATATTCACCAAATAAGCTGCAGTAGTTACTGCCTCTCCCCAAAAACTTTTAGGTAGACCAGAATTAAGTAGCATGCACCTCACCTTATTTAAAAGTGTCCTGTTCATCCTCTCAACAAGCCCATTCTGTTGAGGTGTGCCAGGAATAGTTAGGTGTCTAGCTATCCCAGCCTTTTGACACAACATATCAAACTGGTGATTACAAAACTCAAGACCATTATCTGTTCTCAACTTCTTAATTCTTTTGTTTGTTTGATTTTCAACCAGGGATTTCCAGTTTTTAAAACTCCTAAAGGCATCACTCTTGTTCTTTAGAATATATACCCATACCCTCCTAGAATAATCATCAACCAAAGAAAGAAAATACCTTGAGCCACCAATAGTTTGAGTCCTTGCAGGCCCCCAGAGATCAGCATGCACATACTCCAAAACACCCTTGGTAGTATGCCTTCCTTTTGAGAACTTTACCTTATGAGCTTTCCCCATAACACAATGTTCACAGAACCCTGCACTTGTGCTATTTAGTTTCCCAAAAGCCCCTTGTTTATCAAGTTCCACTAGCCCCTGATCACTAATGTGACCTAACCTTTTGTGCCAAATCATGGTTTCTGTATCACTGGCATTGGTTACTGAATTAATCACCCCCTGGTTGGTTTTAACATCAAGCAAATATATATTGTTCACCCTCCTAGTACCTGTTAAGATCACCCTGGAGCCTTTCACTATTTTTGCTCTCCCATCTTTGAGACTAACAACATATCCATCTTTCTCAAAAGTTCCCAATGAGACCAAATTTCTTGTCAACTCAGGTATATACCTAACACTATCCAATGTTAACTCTGACCCATTAGACAAATTTAACACCACTGTTCCATAACCCTCAATCCTACATGGTCTACTATCACCTAATTTCACTGAGCCCATGTCTTCTAATACCAGGTTATTAAACAATGATTTGTTTGGTGTCATATGATATGAACACCCGGAGTCTAATACCCAATTATCAGACCCAACATAGTTAGATACAACAAGCACATCACTACTTTCATAACCATCAGTTGACCCATCATCAGGCTGAGAGAAATTTACCTGTGGTTTATTAGATGAATATGATTTGTCACTCTTGTACTTCTTCCTATCAGGGCATTCTCTTTTAAGATGCTTGTCTGACCCACATACAAAGCATCTTAATACCTTCTGATTCTTTGCCTTAAACTTGTTACCTGCCTTATTCTTGTAGGACCTCTGATCACCTTTCCCTTTTACAAACAGTCCTTCACCAGGCTCCTCTTTAAACTCTGACTTCTTCTTCAATTCTTTTGAATTTAAAGCCGAGATGACTTCTTCCATTGATATAGTGTCACGCCCATACATCATTGTATCAATGAAATGCTCATAACTTGTCGGCAAAGAAGTCAAGAACAGAATTGCTTGATCTTCATCATCCATTGGATTGTCTATATTCTCCAAATCCAATATGATCTTGTTGAACTCATCCAGGTGTTCTTCAACTGACCTTCCTGGTTGCATTTGAAACGTATACAAACGCTTCTTGAGATATAGCCTATTGGCTAATGACTTAGTCATGTATAATGACTCTAATTTCAACCAAATCCCGGCTGCCGTCTCTTCTTTAACAACCTCCCTGAGCACGCGATCTCCCAAACTCAGTATGATGGCGCTATGTGCTTTCTCCATGATCTCCTGCCAGTCAGCATCGCTCGTCTCTTCAGATTTACCTGAATCCCCTTTCAACGCATCTGCGATTCCCTGGTACACCATGAATGCCCGCATTTTCACTCGCCACAGCCC
This sequence comes from Deinandra increscens subsp. villosa, assembly GCA_039602395.1. Taxonomy (NCBI): domain Eukaryota; kingdom Viridiplantae; phylum Streptophyta; class Magnoliopsida; order Asterales; family Asteraceae; genus Deinandra; species Deinandra increscens. The sequence continues at coordinate 25,279,144 of JBCNJP010000018.1, forward strand.
AAAATCATTCTTTCCGTCAAATTTCTCGATTTGATACTTCGTAGACGCCATCGCTGATCCTCAATTTGATTCAGATCCAACCGATTCAGGAAATTGATCTTAACTCGAGCACCTTGTGCTCTGATACCAATTGTTAACGGAAAAATCAAGATCAATAATACGGAACTGAAATCAAGCTCTATAGGATTTCTTATTGATGAACACGAAACAAAATATTACAAGAGAAACGAACTGAGATCAAATCTCATACAAGAACACACACTACTACTTATACGAACAAACCCCTAATTAGCACTAACGGCTATTAACAACCTCTAACAGCACTTAATAGGAAGTTCCATAACACCCCCTCGAACATTGAGATAATGTCACTTATTACCCAGTTCCAATAATCCGTTTATTTACCAGATCCCGAGTTCGAATCCAGTGAAGCTCAAATATTACTACAGTCAATAATTCCACAAAATTGCTTTCGTTTAATTGTCCTCTTTAGCACTGTGAATTATGATAACAGGTCCCTCAAAACCATGTATTTACATTACGTAGTAGAGTAGTATTATGATAAAAAAAAGTAAGCGAGAACTAGGGGAAACTTAGGGGTAGAAAAACAGCTGTATTAGTGGGGGCATTAGGCCAAATGTGAGCTAACAGCTATTTAAATTGTTTGAATTACTTTGAGGTTTAGAATCCCTTTTTATTGTTATAGCTAGATATTTTTTATTTTTGCGGCCAAATATATTGCGAACTGAACAGAACCTTTGACGTTAACCGATTAACCAAAATCGATCGGTTAAGAATTTACAGTTCGGCGAATAACTTCCTACAACAGGTTATGCGTTTTTAATCCTCGGTCCACTTCTAATTATGTGCTATCTTTATCTTGTGCATTATTATAATTATATATGTATAAAACACACCCATGATACAAATATATTGCAGAGAACAGAAGAACTGAAAAGCAAAATAATAATTTCTACAAATACTTCATTTTAAAAAAATCTATTTAGCTTTACTCCCTTTCTTAATCTTGGAGACTCTCACTTTAACTGCCGTGAATACCTTATCCACGTTTATCTCTGCCAAGTTAAAAAGCTTCTTTCTCCATTGCTTCTTGAACCACAACACTCCAATGATACCCCAAAAACCTGTTGCAAATCCACACATTATGTCCAAATAAAACCATGGACTCTTAGGCTCGTGATCATTTTCGAATTGGTTCTTGCTCGTTGTGATTGGTGGGCTATCATGATTGGAGCAATTATTTGGCAGAGGTGCACCACAGAGATCCATGTTGCCCGCATATATTGACGGGTCGGTAAGTGTTTGCAATTGATTTCCTGTTGGAATTCTTCCTGACAAATTGTTGTGTGACAAATTCATAGAGCTCAAAAAGTTTAAATCTCCCATACTTTGAGGAATCATCCCGATAAATTGGTTGTCTGAGAAATCAAGAGAATTTAATCCCTTCATGTTTCCAATGTTATCTGGAATTCTTCCGCTGAGATGGTTATGAGACAAATTGAGACCCACTAGTAAAGTAAGTGCAGTTATCTCACTAGGGATTTTTCCTATAAGTTTATTGCTTGAAAGGTCCATGTTAAAAACAAAATCCAAAGTATTTGTATATTCCAGATTCATTCCTTTCATGACCTGAATCACGTTCTCACCTGAACTGGAACGGACATTAAGAATATGTCGTTGGCTTGCCTCAGTCATCCCATTCAGCTCTCCAAAACAACGAGGGATTGATCCCGTTAAGTTGTTGTGTGCGACATCTAAAATTTGAAGATATGAACATTTGCACAGAGAATGAGGAATTCTTCCTGTGAAGTTGTTTTCATGCAGCCTGAGAACCATTAAATAAGGAAGATTTTCTCCGGTACGTTTTGGTATGTTTCCGGAGAATTCATTATTGCCCAAATCCAAAACTTTTAAGAATCTCAAATTCCATATATCTCGAGGAAGTTCACCACTGAAGTTATTATCATTCAACTTTAACCATGCTAAGGATGAAGAAATATTCCCTAAGGAGCTTGGAAGGACTCCAGATAGCCCATTTGAACTAAGTATAAACACCACGATGTTATTAAGAGAATATACACAGTCGGGTATATTTCCAAATAACATATTCCTGGAAGCATCCATAGCTACCAGGCGTATCCTTTTGCACATTGACCTTGGAATTAATCCATTGAAAAGGTTATCTTGTAGAAAAAGATACTCTATACCTTCAAATCCATTTATACGATTCCTAAAAGGAAGATTTTACAAAGATCCGCTGAGTTTGTTGTGAGACAGATCTAAGTAGGAAATGATGGGCATCTTTCGCAACCATATTGGTAGAATTCCATGTAGGCTAGCATTAGACAACACCAAATCTTCAAGCTTCCTTTGTGTTTTCAACCAATGTGGGAAACCATCGGCAATCTTACAAGAACCAAGCAGAACACTTCTCAATTGGAATGGAGGTATCCAATCATGTGAGATATTGAAGATCAAATTATGGTTAGAAGTTGTATTCAGGAACTTCAACATAGTGAGGTTAGCAAAATGAGCTTTCAAAACCACTCCTTCTAAAGAATTGCTAGACACGTCTAAATAAGCGAGTTTGGTGAGTTGCCCAACTGAAAATGGAATTGTCCCATTTAACAAATTAGAAGAAAGTGATAATGCTTGTAGTGATGCTAGTCTTCCTAGAGATATTGGGATTGGACCTGTTAACCGGTTTGATTCCAAGCTCAAACTGGTTAAATTTATTAATCTTCCTAATGATTCTGGAATAGAGCCGCTAAACTGATTTCCTGAAAGCCAAAGTATGGTGAGTTTTCCAAGGAATGTTGGAATGTGACCTGTTAACTCGTTATAAGCTAGATTTAGTACTTCTAAGGATCTTAGTTTCTCTAAAGCTTTAGGTATTGAACCTCTGAAACTATTTGACATCAAACTCAACACTCTTAAATTGGTTAGTCTTCCAAGAGATTCTGACATTGAACCGGATTCTGTGAAACTGTTATCTGATTCCAACTTCTCTAAAGCATATTGGGAACATTCAGACGTGTTTGTCAATGGGTCTATCATTTCTCCTCCAAAATAATTCCATGATAAGCTCAATTCCCTTAGTTGACATTGTCTCCAAATACCAATAAGCTCAATGTTCTCAAAGTTATTAAAAGAAACATCGAGCTTTAAAAGGTTAGGCATGACAGGAATTGACGAGTTCAAATAGTTTTCTGAAAGGTCAAGGACTCTTAGGGAAGTCATGTTACTTAATTCAGATGGAAATCTACCTTCAATTGAATTGACACTAAGATCAAGGTATTGTATGTTCGAATGGACACTTAAATTTGAATATGTGGGTGAAAAGGGTGCATTGAGAAATCCACACCATGATAAATGTAATTCCAATAAAGAAGGGATCATGTTTAGGATGTTTACAGAGTTCCATGAAAGACTAAAGTTATATGATGAAAGATCAAGGAATATCAAGGATGTCATGTTGTGAAAGAAGTGTGGGAGTTGACCTTCAAAACTGTTAAAGCTAAGATCAAGATGCTCAATGTTAGAAAGTATGCTACTTGAATTAAGATGGAGACCTAAATGAACATTAGAAAGCCCACAATCTCTCAAACTTAAATATGTTAATGAAGGGATCATGTGCAATACCCTATCAACATTTGTTGCTTGAAAAAGCTCCACATGGCCCAAGTCAATATGCTCGAGTGACGAAAGGCCCGAAACCCATGCCACATCATTTGACATGAGCATATTACTATTGATATAATATGAACTGAAATCTAGAACCTTCAAATTGGTGAGATTTCCAATGTGATGGGGAATAATACCAATAAAACCTGCATTAGAAAGATTGAGATAACTTAGCTTTTTGAAGGATCCAATGAAGCCAGGAATCCGACTTCCTTGAAAATTATTCCCACTCAAATCCAGATGTTTCAAATGCCTCAACTCTTCCAAACACTCGTTTACCTTATCACCTACCAAGTAGTAATCTTCGTCGAGGTAATTACCAAAAGGTTCCACGTAATTTCCCATGTAACCCCTCAGATGAAGGGTGACAACATATCCGGTGGCACCATCACAAAGAACTCCTTTCCATGAGCAACAGTCAGTGCCAACCCATTATGAGAGCACTTTGAAGTCATCTTTGACATTGTGTTTAAACTCGATTAGTGCTAGTCTCTCTCGTTCATGGCAACTTATGGTGGAATTTTGAACACCTAAACAAGTATACGCGATTACACTCAAAAGAATACTAAAGAAAATGAGGTGAGCCCCCAAAACCTGGTGATTTCCCATCTTTGAAACTTAACTTGCTTAATGTAATCACTCAAGCCAATTTTGTGTTTTTTTGTTTTTGTTTTAAGAAAATGAGAAGAATATGAGTTCTTATAGTGAAGAAACTACATTAACTAATAATTCCGTATACGGACTGCACCTTATGTGTGACCCATGAAAGACTTTCAAGTCATTAGAAGACCTTGTCTTCTTTTAGAGTAGTTATTAGTTGATTGAAAAACACTTGTCCGAATCGCATAATCCGAAGTCATACTCTCCAGATTTTCAACATAAAAATTCTGCAGACCTGTAGTCACAATCAAAAGTTTGTCACTGAATATTGAACAATACAAATTTAGCAAATATATATAATTTTTTATTTAATTTGAAAATGAACAGTCTAATATCTCAGTTCTTTCAGTTTCGGTTTGAAGCCACAAACCCTGTTTCTGTAAACATGATCGTACTACTCTTAACTAGGCCATAGCGGGTCGGTTGGATGGTAAAGCGTTGCTCAAATTAACGACAATGTACCATATATCTCTTTGTTGACACAAAAGATTGATCTGGTCTTCCTTATTTTTCGACAACATATATGATTATTCATTCCCATTATGGATTGGATTGGTTTGTTTGGTCTTTAGCCAAACAAGTTCTTACTACAAATTAAAAAATTTGCATGTGAATAATTGTTAATTAAAGAATAAACTAATGTCTAATATCTTAGTAGAACCTACACCATATAAAACCTTCCATTTTTTATATAAAACAAAAACTGATTCCATAACCACTCCTTCTGAGAATTATTAGATTGAGACATTACTAAGTTTGGTGAGTTAAAATACAAATTTTAAGACAGTTAAAATGCTTGTAGTGAAGCTATTCTTCCTAGAGATGTTGCTGGTTCACATGTGAAATTATACTAATTAATCACTAGTAAAAATAATTATTCCGTATCTCTGTTAAAGAAAACAAACTAATCTAACTACTTGTTTTGTTTTCCAATTCAAGTGAGTCCCCACAACCCGTGCTCGGACTTGAACCCTGCGCTTTCAGTATGGGATGTGTGTTTCGACCCGGGCTTGATGAAGGTACCTAAGGTAATTAAGTTGCAAGATTTGCATTTTCAATTTACTTATCTGAAACCAAGTTGAAATGATGTTGACAAGAGAAAACTCAAGTATTAGTGAAGACATTAAATGTGTCGTAGAAAGCGAGTGAGAAGACTCAAAGGTATGCAACTTTTTTTTTAACAACAAATTTTTTTTATTATCCGGAGCTAGTAAGTAGCTAAAACCCCAACAAACATTACATCCAAAACATAACCATGGGATTTATGGGAACAACATCGACTAGAAGAAAACAAAAATGCCAGAACACCTAAAAAAAACTACCAAAATAAACTTCAACTTACATCAAATGCATACCATTGAGGCCATTGAAACTTGTTCTTCTTCATTCTTCATGAAATTCGAAGGAAACTCAAAGCCTTCACCTCTACCAAACGAAGGTATGCAACTAAACTAAAGGTTTCACATGTGTTGTAGCTATAAATAAATTGATAATATGACAGAACGTTTAATGTTGTTAGTGTAACACCCCACCCGTAATAACTACCAATTCGTCGTTACAAAATTACGGGTTAGAAAATTTCATGCGTTTTACCTACTAAAGTCAAGTTATCATCCCTAAATTACAAAACAAGTCAAAGACTAGTTTCAGCTGCTTATCAGAGTAGCGACAAGTTTCAAAATATTACACTAACCATAAAACAACCACAAAATTGGTGTTCGGTTCTCCCTATGTCTCCCCGCTCGATCATGGCCCGTCAACCCCGCTTGGCACCTACCATAAACACCAGTAACACATTAGTATTTATGACATATAAGCATCTACCCAGCCAAACCCACCTCAAACTGATCAACAACATTATTTAAACAATTTCGAGTTCTAGGCGTATCGCCTAAAACATTTCAACAATCAGGCGATACGCCTACAAGAGCAAGCGTATCGCTTGCTGGATCTGCTACTCCAAGCGATACGCTTGGAGCAGAATTTCCAGCGATCAGCTTATTTTCTGCTGTTTTGGGACTTAGCCAATTTTCTTGCTATTTCCCAGTTTTCCTCCAACTTTCTCCCACTCATTTTAAATCATCCAACCTTTGTTCCCTGCACTTTAGGAACATTTATAAACACATAAAACGCAACTTGATCATACCATAGAATTCACACATAGGATTAGTATCGTTCTTAGATAAAAACCCAACTCGTGACCCGTTAGGCACCAACCCATACTAGTTCTCACTTTCTATCTTATGGCAATTCAACTTGGACATCGTTACGCATAAACAAACATTCATATATGGTAACACTACACCAATCACACCACTTTATGCATAATTTACAATTCAATCAACTAACGTTAGCTTAACTAGTTTCATCATTCTCTTGACACAAGTTTCCTCGTGTGTCAAGTTAACACACTCACCCGAAGGTGCAAATCGCAGCTTTTTGGTTATTACTAACCACATACAATCCAACAATCACACTTAATCCTTACAGCTTTTTGGTTATTACCAACCACATACAATCCAACAATCACACTTAACCCTTACGGGTACATTCATTCCATTTAAGCATGACAATTTCTCTAACCAATTCATACCAATACTTCTACTAGAATATGTATTGCATACCACATTTTTGTAACGTTTAATATACTTCTAGTGTTACCTCGATGATCAAGCTTTATCCTTGCCTTCCCGTTGCTTGGTAGAACCTTCCCCCTTTTCACCACCTACATCATATGGTTAAGAAGATCACTCAATTAGTAGCTATCTTTCATACCATTACATGTAACTTTCCACCATATGATAGGAACTTCATCTACTAACAAAATTCTGCACTCATTTAGGCAATTCATCAAACACCTTATGGGCATAAATCAACTTCCTACTAATATCATATATTAGAACCCTCAATCCAACCTCATATGATGCAAACACATAACACATACACCAAAATCTGCATTACTTCATAATTCCCAACATTTAACTAATCGACAATCGACACGATAAAACCTGTTTCACTCAACCTGTTTAGACACGAATACGACCTGTATTTTAACGGGTTTAAGAATTGAGAGATGTATGAGTGTATGTTACGACATAAATGGAATGGAATTTTGAGAGACGTCACCTAATAATCTAATTCTAATATATTTTCAATATATTATTTAAAAAATATATATATTATTAAAATATAAACGTGTCTTAACAGGTTAACAGGTTTCGACCTGTTAAGACACGAAAATTAACATGTCTTAACATGTCGACCTGTTAACGACACGAAACCTGTTAAGCTCAAACACGAAACCTGTTAACATTGTCGTGTTTCGTGTCGTGTTTTCGTGTTCGTGTCAAAATTGTCAGCCCTAATATAACCACATAAAAACCAAAAGCAATCTCCCCAACTCCCAACCATATGATGGGTTTTAACCCCCATCATCACAACTAGCATTCACCTACTAGATTACTCATGCAACACCAATACAAGCATAATCTAAGCACATTAGAACATACTAAACCAGAATTTTACATCAATTTCACCTTTAGACGAAAAGTCTATCAAGTCACTTCATCAAGAAACCACTTACTTGCTCAGGAACTCCAATTAAGATGGTAGAAATCGTGTTCTATGGACTTCCTAGCCCCCAATTAGCCTTCTACCCTTCCAATTCCTCCTCTAACACACTCAATTTAGAGATTTAAGCAACAACCCTAGATTTCTCCTTCACCTCTCTCTCTGTCGGGAACGATGGAATGTCTGGGATGATTCCCAGACTATATTTTTCTTCTAATTAGTAATTTACATACTGCCCCCTCCAAGTTTGCAAATTTTATACAATCTAACTACAAATTAATGTTTCACTTCAAGCCCTCCCACTTTCATTCTAAACTTATTAATTACCCAAAATATAACCCGACCATAGAAATTAACCATCCCACTTTAACGACTACCCAAATTTTTCCCGGCTACTCACCATCATAATTTCAACAACTAAATTAACGAAAACGGGTTGTTACAGTTAGTAACTTATTGGCGTGACTAATATTGGATGGTAATGTGACATATAGTTGCTTATCAAATTTCACTAGTGACAAATGTTAATCTACTTGTTGACTTGATCTAAATTACTGAATTTTAAAATGTTGGTATGAACTAAACATAAAAGTTCAATAAATGCTGTGTGGTTATCCTAACAAATTAATGGGTCAAAGTTGTAAATGACCCAAATTATAGCATGGATTACAAGGCTAGAGACCTCGGGTGTAAATTAGAAAATTTGTTAATGTGGGACTAGCCCACTTAGTAGAGGCTTTGTCCTCTTAGTTGAGCGTCATGGGTTCGAACCCTGACAATGATGTAATTGGTGTAAATAAATATTTGCTGCTAAAAAAAAAGTAAATTAAAAAATTTAATAAGGGGTAGAATATGCATAATTTTTTTATAGGTAGCACACGTTCATAAAAATAAAAACATAAAAAACAAAAAAAAAATTCAAAATTTTTCCACTTAACGTACAAGTTTAAAGGGTAACACATAGCACCGCTGGAACCCCACTATGTTCGCCCATAGCTAATATGATCATGTTAGATTCTAATATAATTACAACAAGTAAATGAGAATATTTATTCAGTAGTGTTATTTATTAACCGATCAAATAGTATTGAAATAGGGCCACAAGATTGTATACGGCAAAAGTGGAGAATGAATTTCAAGGATGAAATGTAATTCTAAGTTAGGACTCCACATCACTAGTGACCTAGAGTCACAAATAGTGTGTATTAGCGCAAGCAACACTACTAAAAAAATTGGTATTTATGACACGCAATACGCATTAAGGAAACCCCCATCATAAAGAGAAATAACACGCATTTCGCATGTCATATGTTTATGACGCGCATTGCACATCATAAACGTGCGTCATAAATTGGCGTCAACAAGGCCCCATCATAAAGGGAGATAACACGTATTTTTGCGTGTCATGGTTTTATTTTTTAATTTAAAAATATATATTTTTTATAGAATCATTAATTTCCCCATTAAATGACAATTAACCTCATACGTATGAGTACGAAATGAGGTATGACGACGATCTCATATATATGAACCGAATGGTGAATGGGTTAAGAGCAAAGTGGGATAGATTAGTCTCGTTTTTTTAAAGTTCGATGTTGAGCATGACGAGAGTGTTATCAAGGAATCTCTTATCAAATATGAGCGGTTGTACGGATGACCATTGATATACGCCAAAAGTATCAAATTATCATCACAATTATGATTATTTCAAGCTAAATAATTAACAAAACTGCCCAATAATGTTTTCTTTTGAATTTTCTTGAAAAATCTAGGTCCAAATCACAAAAGAAGCGGAAAAAGATGAAAAACGTAAGAAAAATACAAAGCTTTATGATTGAAGATCCCAGGCACGACCCGTGACCAATCCTTAGCCGCTAAAAAGAGTCGACTATGCTAAACTGACACACACGGCCCGTGCCCTGAAGCTACATGACCCGTGTCTCTGTGACCTGACAGGCACGACCCGTGCCAACTGAAGCACACAGACTGTGCCTCTGCCCTCTTTGCCATATTTGAATATATCCTACCAATCACGGCCCGTGCCCACCTCCATCCTTGCCTATAGATATCCAACTAAGTCTCCATTTCAAGGTGTGCCTAGTTGTGACAAGAGAAGATGGTTTAGACTTGCTCTAACCAGCTTGGCTTGGCTCAACTTTGCTCCTATTTTATCTTTAATAATGTAGCTTTTCTTCTTCTTGTTTTCGGTTTTCTAGTCTTGTAATCTTTCTACGTTTGTAAGAATCTTCACTTAATATGAAGTTGTTTAAGGTTTGTCTATGAGCCACTCATTTTCTGTTAAGCAAATATTTAAATCACACTTATGTTTGATTAAATTCTTACACTTATTTGAGAAAAACAAGCTTTTGGTAAAATGATAAGATCAGGGGCGGCTCAACCATTTTATGGGCCTAAAGCGAAATAGAAATTTGGGGCCTTTTTTATGACGTACCAAGAAGTTTTTACTAGTCAAGGCAAAAAAAAAAAAGGTTTTGCCCAATATCTTTACTAGATGACGCTTAGTAACTTTATTACCACCAACATACATTACCTTCCTTCTTCTTTCATCAAGTGATACGGAAAATAGTAGTAAACTCAATGAGACCTCAAATCAAACAACAAAATGATATATTTTTCATCTCAAGTTCTCAGCTACTATAAAAACTACTCTGATCACCGTAAACTACCTATAATCAAACGAAAAGATCATTAAGCTATAACCAAAATAAAACATATATAACTTACAGAATGAGCAATTTTATATATAATAATGAGTAATAAGAATACCAAGATCTCCAAACCAAAACATATAAGTGTCAGAATAATAGAAAACTTATTAAGACATAGCAAACTAAAAAAAACTAAACACTAATACCCAAATTTGTGAATGAATCTCTGAATGAGTGACGAAGCATTTGAAAAGTTTGATGGAATCAATGATGAAGAGTGAAGATGATAACTATAGAGTATGAAATCTCAAATCTGAATCTGTTATCAACGGAAAATGATTTATTACCAAGGACTTCATGATGATGATACATAATGTGTTTCCATTGGGAAGGAACATATCATTGATTGATCTTCCATTGGGAAGATTCGCAGTCTTAACTGCCTTCAAAGTCCAGACCCAACTAACCCTTATAAATAAAAATAGCATGGCCCAAAAAAACATATTAAAAATGACTGAAAGGGGGCCCTTGGGAATTGGGGGCCCAAAGCCCTTGCTTGGGCTGCCTTACCCTTGGGCCAGCCTTGGATAAGATGAGCTTACGTGACTACCTTAAGGTAAGTACGGATGACTTTAAGAAAACTCTTCTAAATTGAAAGTGTATTGTTCACCTTTTCTGAACAAACGTGCCTTACGTATTATAGACCATTTGAGGAGTCGAAAGTAGTCTATTAGTCGGACTTGTGACACACGACTGGGGGACGACGCATGATCCTAACGGTGGCTCGCACCCCGTGCAAAGTAATACGTTCGTGAGTTATATGTCTAAGTAAACAAACACGACTTTCACGCTAACTACGACCTGAAGGTATTGGTTGAGATTGGGGTTAGTAATATTTTGTCACTTCATGGAAGTCGGTGATATACATGTTTGTGAACTTGGCTCTGGTTACGACCTCTCATGTTTGCGCGAAAGCGGTGCATGAAGGAAACAGACCTTAGTCCCTTTTAAAAAATGGTTTTTATAATAAATTACTCCGATGCGTGGGTTGTTCCCCTGCTGGTTCATGACAACGTATTCGAGTGTAACGGCTCCGACGACCCATCGGGCTCTACAACTATCTGGCATTTATGCTAATTTCTTTATTACTCCCAGTGCGGTCCTCTCATGATCCTTACAGGGAGACGAGAGGAACACGAGAAAGGATTCCAGGCTGAAAACGGTCCTCCTTATCTGAAGGGTGATAAAAGTAAGGTAATTGTGTAAATCATCATTTTATTCATTTTACCACTAGCCGGTCTTCTCAAGTAATATTATCCTCTATAAAGATTATTAAGCTAAAACAAATTTCATTATCCTTATATTTTTATAGAACTTCAACCACTCTTATTTATTTGATAACCTCGGTAAAAGTTGTTGATGGAAGATTTATTGTCAAAAGCCTCTTTTTCCTTGTGTCCTTGAACGACCATCGGTCAACTTACCACTACTATACTGTTCCACGATGGGTGCACTTGCCTGTTTTATGTGGTAAAATAGTAGTTGTAGTTAATCAGATATTATAAATGTAAAAGCTTACGTACAAAATGTGTCATTAATATTGCTATATTTTCATATACACCACACGCACACCAGTCGTTTATTAAGTTAGACCTTTGGAAGTATGTTCATGAATTTTATTACAAGTAGCTTTTTTTTGTATTAAGTTGTCTTTTTTTTTTATTTATTAAATCATGTATTTTCTTTTGTTTAAGGGTTATTAGCTTCAAATAATCTTAACTATTACTTTTTGGTCGGGTACACTCCCAACTATGGAAATAGCCAAAACGATTCCTAAATCACTTTCTACCTATTTTCTTTCACCACCCCCTCCGTTAAATTTTTCTAACATTGTTACTTGAACGCCTACGTGGCAGTCCTACGTGACTTATTTCTAATAAAAAATTCAATTAAAATGTCACATGTATTTATTCTCTTTACATAATATTGAACCCTAATTTTGAAAATACGTACATTGACGTTCGCCCCCCCCCCCCCCCCCAAAGCTCCAACTTCTACGTCGTCCCTCTACTTCGTCGGCGGCGGTTGGATTCGTAAACGGAGGGTCAGCGTACCCATGGCTGTAGCCGCAACCCACCACCAAAATCCTCGTTGTCGCCAGTTCAAGTGAAGAAGAAAGAAAATGATGACTGAGGGGGTCTCTGTGCTCGCGTCGGTGGGTTATTTGTTTTTTTATTAAATGTGTCTTCTTTTTATTTAATGAAATTATATTTGTAGTTTATTCGTTTATTTTTAATCAAAAAATGTAAATTATTAAAAAATGATTGTGTAATGATTGAAAGGGGGTTATGAAGACTTTATGACTACACCATAATTGGTCATAACCCCCTTTGCTAACTAGACTAATTGGTCTCCTCTTTAGCCTCCATGATACAAACAATGAACTTGAACTCCTCTTTGGTCTACCAATTGTCCAATTTGACATTGTTGATAGAAAAATATAAAAGATGTGAATGACTAGAAAGAGGAGTAGTATATTTGAGAGAGAGAGGTGGAGAGATTTCCGGTGAAAATGTAAAAGAAGGAGTAATTTATAGGGGAGAAAAATAGAAAAAAACAAATGAAACCGTTGACGAATGATATTTTCTTCAAATTTAAACTTTCTTCCCCGGGCGCCATCGACATAACCCATCTCCCTATTTTTCACCCATAGCCCCCTTGGTGGCGGTGTTGGAGTCGCTATGGGGCTCGAAAATCATGATTTAACGCCCACAACGAACAACCTAACAACTATACACTTTAGTATGTGACCGTAACCACACTCATTGCCTACATGGTGTATATATTGCCGACATGTATTTCAAAGTGACATGATTCAAGTTTTCCTTGTATCAACAAACTTAATGCTCCCCATGTGTTCGATAGAAATGCGTGGCCGGTAAGTTCTTTCTTTTACTATTAAATTTAGTCCGTTAATTAAACTAAGTGTGAGAAATAAGCCCAATGCAGAGTGTTCACACAAAATATCTATATTAACTGGCATTCCCTCCTTAATCAAATAAGTACTGGTTCGGTTGTGTTAGTCAATCATATTCAATCAAGGATAGAGGTTGGATAACTTAAGAAATTAATCAAATGATAGTTGGGTGAGAATTATGAGGCTACAGCCGCTACACTAGTAAATCAAGCATGCTTTGTATAAAAGTGATAATTTAAGCCTTTAACCTGTTTTGTCTGTAGAAAACACACACTGATAATACAAATATAGAGCACAATAGTAGTATTGAAAACAAATGACAATTAATTATACTTGTGTTCTGCCACTTTGAGCATCAAAGGACTTATGTCGCATCACTTCCTTTTCTTTTCCATCTTGAAACTTTCACCATGACTGCAACGTATATCATGTCCATGGTTACATCTGCAAGCATAAAAAACTTATATCTCCATTGTTTCTTCAACAACAAGACTCCAATAAAACCCCAAAACCCTGTACCTATGCCATATATTACAGTCACATAAAACCATACATCAGCCTCATCAGTTTCTTTGTATTTGTTCTTGCTCGTTGTGGTTGGTTGGTGTTCATAAATTGAGCAGTTATTTGGCAGAGGTGCACCATAGAGACAATTGTTACCAGCATACATTGATGGATCAATAAGTGTTTGCAACTGATTTCCGGTTGGAATTCGTCCCGACAAGTTGTTGTGTGACAAATTCATATGACTCAAAAAGTTCAAAGCTGCCATACTTGGAGGGATCATCCCAGAAAATTGGTTGTCTGAGAAATCGATAGAAATTAATGACTTCATATTTCCAATGTTTTGTGGAATGCTCCCATTGAGGTGGTTATGAGACAAATTGAGACCCATCAACAAAGTAAGTGCTGTTATCTCTCTCGGGACTTGTCCTACAAGTTTATTGCTGGAAAGATCCATGTTCAAAAATAAATCCAAGGTGTTTGTGTAGGATCGTGGTTAGAGACAACTAACCAAACAAGTTACTAAAAGTATCAAACAAGAAAGGCGGAATCAGACTTGTTTATGTTAATGTTTGAAATGGTTTGATCGAAACTGTAACAAGTAAACATGAAGTAAAAGTAGATGAACACGAGATATCAATTCCAAGCACTACTATATTTATACTTCACAATGTTTACAGAGTGTTACAACTGATGAACAAGAGAGGTGTTCAATCGATAATAAACAAAGGAAATACAACTAATATATATAGTGCAAGGAGGAAATAAAAGATTTACTTTTATTTCCTTTTAGCTCTAAGGCTAAATAAACAAATAATATCTACTCCAGAGTTGTTGTAGTACAAGCATGCTTCTGTTGAACAGTTGGGCAGACCTATCGGTGAACAGTGCACAGCATGGTGTAAAGTAAAACTGCTTTCTGACAGCTTTATGCATTGGAACTTGCAACAGGGGATAAGTCAAAGTTCCGGAGTAACACTAGGAGAAGTTCCGGAGGAACTACTCAGTGTGAAGGAAGTTCCGGACTAACTTCCTTCGGAACTCTGACTTAGAGAATTTCTGCCAAGCAGAACATTCCCAACAGTCTCCCCCTAAGATGTTGCTACCAAAAAACTGTTCTTCTGTCTGAATCTTCAAGATGCTTTGACTTGAGCTCTACACTGCCTTGTAGTTAGGAGTTCCCATTATAGCCATGATATCCATTTGATTCAGTTTATCCCAATCCTCCATTTTTAATTCAGGCTTCTTCCTGATTTCACCATTGCTCATGAAGAAGTAATACATGTTCTCACTCCTGTGATCTTCAATCCTTTGAATGCAGGGATGAAGGACTTCAACATTTGCTGCTGGAGGATTTGAAGGTTCGGATTCTTCTTCTGAATCACTTACAGCTATCTTCTTTCTTTTGGCTAGGCGTTTCTTACTTGCCATAGACTTCTTTCTTCCAGAATAAGAGAAGGGAATAGGCTGAAAGGATGAAGGTTTTTGGGATGAGGATTCAGGCTCGGGTTGTGTAGGCTTTGGAATTTTGTGAGGTGGAGAGGATGGTGGAGATGGAATTGGTTGGTTAGGAGTTTGAAATGTGGGAGCATTGGGTTGTGATGATGAGGTAAAGGGTTGTGATGATGATGAGAGGTGAGGATCAGAAACAGTATCAAACATTTGCTTGACAATGTTGATCCTAGGTTTCTTCTGTTGAGGAGCAAAGACAGGAGCTTTTCTCCTCTTTTCCTTGAGGTAGCTGAGACCTTCAGGATGAAGAGAGTCGAAAAGAGTATACATACCTGGTGGTCTTTTCTCACCAGTAGTTCTCTCCTTTTCAATTTGACTCTTCCTGATGGCATCAAGTTCTGATCTCAGCCTAGGCAGTTTGCAAGAGTTGATTCTCTTAGGATTCTCCATTAAGATTTCTTTGAAATACCATTTGTGAATCAGCAAGTCATCTTCCTCAGATAGTTTTTGATATCTGGTACCTTGCTTCTCTTGTGCCTTCTCCTGCTCGTAACTGTACTCAACAAACCTTTTAACATTCATCTTCTTGGCTTCATCAGCTTGAATGGCGAGAATCATATACATCCAATTCACCAGGTCATCACCCTTCATCTCATTTACCCATTCTTCAGTAAAACACTCCTTGCTTCTGAGCATTACACTGAATTGACTAAGGAAAATTTTGTTGTCTTCAGCTTTTTTCATATGAATTTTCCTGTAGTCATTCGCTAAGACCCTTTTACATTTTTCTACCTTATCAGATAGACCTTGCTCTTCAGCTCTAGCAATTCTTTCTCTTAAGTAGTTGTCTGATCTTAGCCTAGCTCCATTAATGAAGAACATCAGGTCTGAGTTATTGACAACATACTCATAAATACCTCCTTCTATGAGCAGTTGTTTCTGTTCATCAAATACAGCAGCCTCCTTCTGTTCTTGGAACTTCTTACTCATCTCAACATTCTCCTTCTCCAATTGATCAATCAGAGCTTTTGTGGCAGGGTCCAAATTTTCATTTTGATCACCTGTGCTCTGATTATCTTCATCCATGTCAGTAAAACCAGATATGGTTCTCTCATCAAGAGAATCACCATCAGCAGGCTTTGAAGACTCAGGGAGTGAAGTTGTAGCATTAAAACTGGCTTCCGAGATAACTTGCTCAGGAATAGTTTTAGTGCCAGGTTCCGAAGTAACTACCCTGGGACTGACTTCCGGAGCAATTTGTTCCGAAATAGTCTTAGGCAATTCCTTGGAAACAACTTCCGAAGTAACTTCCTTCTGAACATTCTCAGTGGTGAGAAGTTCTTCCGGAGTAACTTCCTTCGGAATCTCCTTAGCCAAGGTTGATTCTTCCGGAGTAACATCCTTCGGAGTTTCATCAGTGATGATTAGCTCCTCCGGAGTAACTTCCTTCGGAATTTCAGTATTAGAGGCAAATTCCTCCGGAACAACATCCTTTGGAATTTCCTCTGTTACAACCTTTGCTGCAGAAGATGTAGTACTCCTTAGGTTCAGTAAAGCTTCTGTTACTTCTATATCAAACAGATCTTCTTGCTGAGTCACATCTTCTACTGGTTTACTCTCAGGTGTATCAACCTGTTCTTCACTTCTTTCTCCTCCTTCAGCTTCAAACTGTTCTACACCTGTTTGAAGGTACTCTTGCTCTTTTGCTAAATAGACTTCTGAAATAAATCTTCTGACTTCTGCAATGTTTTGAGGGTGAGCACCTGAAGCAGCCATCACGAATCTTAGGAATTCCATGTGATTGACTTTGCATTCTTCAGGTGTTGCCTGCATTAGCTGATCCATGTGAACGTTAAGCAAACCTTCTATTGGGTTGAAGGGCTTAACTCCACTGATTTTGAATAGCTTTGTCTTCATCTTCTCAGGTATCCTCTCATTGTGATCAAATTCAATTTCAGACGAGCTAGCAGAGTCTTCAGTTGGCTTACTTTTAGCAGAAATGTTTTCAAAGGATTTTGAAGAGCTAGCTTTCTCCCCCTTTTTGGTAGCAACAGCTTCACCAGTTGGGTTTGATGCACTAACCTTCTCCTGCTTAAGCCTTTCAATCAAGGTGTCCTGCTGTTGAATAGTGTGAAGCAGGGATTGCATCTGTTTCTGCAATTCAGTTTGATTTGCCGTCAATTCCTTAAGTAAAGCACTGCCCTCAACTGATTTCTCAGTATCCTTGGGCGAAGAAGAGCCATCAAGCCTAGCTTGATCAAGCTCAACACCCTGGTTGTCTTGGCTCCTGGGATTCCCTGCAAGCACAGTTGTTACCTCAGGTTCCATTTCTGGTTCCTTTGGTGCAAACTGGCTGCTGGTTGCCATAGATTGGGTCTTAAGAATGTTACTACTGTCCAATTGTTCCAGTGGGGAACCAATTGTAGTAGCAGCCCTTTCTACATGAACATCTTCATTACTCCTGATGTTCAACTCCTTAGTGGGTGAATGGGGGTTAGGAGAAGCATAATTTAGATCCATCCAATCATCATCATGAGGTGAGGTTAATGAGAAGAGATTGTCATTTGGATTTAAATCAGTTTCTTCATCATCCACGGGTAAATCTTGGTTTAGGTCTATGGAGGTAAACAAAAGGGATGAGGGTTGTACATCCAATCTGATAGAAGATGAGGTCTCAAGTGAGAGATCATCAGCAATATGGCTTAACCCTTGGCTTTGATGTTGAGCAGACAGTGGGTCATGCTCAAGGTTCTCAGTTTGGGTGGCAGTAGGAAACACAGGTGGAGTAGACCCTGTTTCCTTGTCAACAACTTTTGATGGAGTGGGTGAGGAAGTTTTGGCTGTAGTTTTTGAGTGCTTGACCCTCTTTCTTATATAAGTCACATTCACAGGTAATTTTGCAAGAGGGTCAGTTTCAGGTGTGGGTTCAACAACTGATGGTGTAAGATCAGTGTTGTCACCTGGAGCAGGTTGCTCAGTTGGTTCATGAACAGCAACTGGTTGCTCTTGCACTCTAGGTGCAGGAATAACTCTTGGATCGGGTAGTGGATGGTCATTTTCCACACCAAGACAGTTGGAAATTGCAGATTTTGAAAGCAAGTAAGAAAAGATTTTCTCAGTTAAGTTCTTTTGGTGAAAAATGGTACCAGCTCTGGGAACATCAGGGAATTGTGTGTCAAGAATGTGTTGTAAAAACCTGGGATACATATTAAAAGGTTTTTCACAATTCTCCCTGAGCCCATCAAAAATCATTTTTGAAAAGTTAAAACATTCTCCCCTGATCACAGCATGAAGAGCAGTTGCTTGGACTTCACCAAGTTCTTCATGTGATCGCCTTGGGGTTAGGCACACCATTAGGGTATGGGCAAGAAATCTCCAAACAGGTGGTATGTGGCACTTCTTCACTGTTTTGCTTTTGGGATTTCCTCCGTAACCTATGCCCATCAGAGTGAATTGGTAGTCTTCCCTGGGAACTGTTAAGATACCTCCTTCATCCTGTAACTTTAGATGATTTCTGATCATGGCTTCAGTGATGTACACATTTCTACCGTGAACTTGGCTTTCAACTTGCAATATTTGCTTGCCGTCTTCATCCCTGGCACCTACTACTGCGTTTGCCCAGAATTGAGTAATCGTTTCATCATAGATGATCGGACTTACAGTTAGGGCAAAGTGTAACTCCGACGCATTGAGGAAGTCGATCATTCCATCAAACGGAGCCGATTTCTCTGTTTTCTCTAGAAAAGCTCTTTGATTGTGCTCGTGATGAAATGCGAATGCTGCCATTTGTTCTGTACCGAGTGAATGCTTGAGAGATTCAGATGAATTTGATGAAATTTGGAAATAATCGAGAGCGATTGACGAGAATTTGGGATTTAGGTTTAGTAAGTGAAAGGGTTTTTCTGGAAGTGACAGTTAAAGGGGTGAGGAGAGAGGGAATTGACGTTAACGGAAAAGGTGGAATTAGTGGGGCCACCAGTTAACCGTCACTGTTAAAATTTGAAATAAAGGGTCCCACTTAATCTATAGAAAAAGATTAAGTCAATAAAGTTCCTCCGGAACTTTTCCTTCGGAACAATTGAGTTCCTTCGGAAGAGTGAAGTTCCCTCGGAACTTTTACCCTTAGAAATTTTCTTCTCTTCTCTTAAAATACTTCCGCAGGAAGTTCCTTCGGAGTTTCAAAATTTACTCCGGAACACCTGAAACACTTAGAAAACACTTGAAACCTGTTAGAAACTTTAGAGAGTTCCCTCGGAACTTCTCTTGAGAAGGGAAAACTTCAGGAGTAAGTTCCTCCGGAACAATATTGTTCCCTTGGAATTTACTTAGAAGCATCAAAAGATTCAGAAATGCTCATAACTTTTGAGATTTTTCAACATTATCAGTTATAAGAATATTTCTTGAAAGAGTTCTCAAAATTTTGAAGAGATGGATGTTAAGAACACAAGCACATAAGGTAATAGAAAATTTATGTACATAAAAGCAACAATTGACAGCAAAAGTTAACCAAAGTTCATCATCCCAATAGCTGTGATAAGAAAGAAGAATCTTGCTTCATCAAATGCCTTTGTGAAAAGGTCAGCTAATTGTAGATCAGTATGAACCTTGTGTAACTTAATCAATTTCTTTTCTGCACAATCTCTAATGAAATGGTACCTTATTTCGATGTGCTTTGTCTTAGAGTGCTTCACAGGATTGTTGGTGATGGAAATGGCACTGGTGTTGTCTGCATACATAGGAGTTTCCAGGAATGTGATTCCATAATCCAGCAATTGATTCTGAATCCAAAGTACTTGACCACAGCAGCTTGAAGCAGCAATGTACTCAGCTTCAGCAGTTGAAGTAGAAACACAGGTCTGTTTCTTGCATTGCCATGATACAAGCCTATTACCTAGAAATTGACATCCTCCTGATGTTGATTTCTTATCCAAGTAGCAGCCACCATAGTCACTGTCAGTGTAGGCAACAAGTGAAAAGTCATTGTTCTTTGCATACCACAACCCAAGTTTTGGTTGACCTTTGAGGTATTTAAAGATTCTCTTTACTGCCTTCATGTGGGATTCTTTGGGAGCTGATTGATATCTAGAGCATAAGCATACACTGAACATGATATCAGGTCTACTTGCCGTTAAGTACATCAGAGAACCAATCATTGCCCTGTAAGTGTGCTGATCAACAGGTTCACTTTCTGATTCTGAATTCAGATTGTGAGAGGTTGAGATAGGGGTTTTTGCAGAAGAGGAAGACAGCATATCAAACCTCTTGAGCATATCTTGAATATATTTTGACTGATTCAAGAAGATGCCATCTGCAGTTTGTTTAACTTGGAGACCCAGAAAGAAATTAAGTTCACCCATTGAACTCATCTCAAATTGATCTTGCATCAGGGTCTCAAACTCCTTACACAACTTAGGATTGGTAGATCCAAAGATAATATCATCCACATAAATCTGAACAAGCAACTTATCTTTTCCAACTTTCCTTATGAAGAGAGTTTTATCAATGGCTCCTCTCCTGTATCCATGGCCAAGCAGGTAATTTGACAGAGTCTCATACCAAGTTCTTGGTGCTTGCTTGAGACCATAGAGAGCCTTGATCAGTTTACACACCTTGTTAGGATGGTGTGGGTCTTCAAACCCTGGTGGTTGACAGACATAAACTTCTTCCTTCAGTTTCCCATAAAGGAAAGCACTCTTCACATCCATTTGATAGACAGTGAAGTTCTTGAAAGCTGCATAGGCAAGGAAGATTCTGATTGCCTCTAATCTTGCAACTGGAGCAAAAACCTCATCATAGTCTATCCCTTCTTCTTGAGAATATCCCTGAACAACAAGCCTAGCTTTGTTCTTGACAACAATTCCTCTTTCATCCTTCTTGTTTCTAAAAACCCATTTTGTTCCAATTGGTTGAGCATGTACTGGTAAATCAACCAGTTCCCAAACTTGTTGTTTGTTGATTTGGAACAGTTCCTCTTGCATAGCTTCAATCCAATGATTGTCTTTAAGTGCTTGCTCCACTTGTTTTGGTTCTTCTTGAGACAGGAAACATGCAAATAAACAGATGTTTGCATCAGCAGATTTGCTTCTTGTAAGAACAGGAGCATTTACTTCACCAATCACATTCTCAATGGGATGAGTTTTGCTGACATTGGTATTCTGAAAACTTGGAAATTCGTGACTTTGAACTTGCCTAGTTGGTGGAATAATTGGGGGCAATAAGACACTAAGCTCAATTCCTGGCAATCTTTGTGAAGGGGGCAAATTTGATGTAGTTGCAGCAGAGACATGTTGATCACTTGAGTTGTTAGCAGAGTTGATGGTGTCTCCAAGAGATGAGTCATTGAAATTTGACTCATGAGAACCATCAAGATCACCATGTAAGTTGTCATTTGGAGAATGCTGCAAGCTACCATCATCACTGGTGTCTGAGACATAACCATCATGTTGTGACTGAGAGTCACTTGACTCAGTTTCAACCACATTCACTGGAGTGGGTTCAGTGACTTGTTGAATTGCATCAGTTGGCATGGTTGAAGGTTTGAAAGGTTGTGTGCTGACAGAGGAGTAGAAATGACCAAATTTGTAGCCATCCTTCTTTGCATTTGAATTCTCCCCCTGAGACTGCACATACTCACTAAAGGACTTATCAACAGTAAAGTTGAAAGCATTGGTTAGTGAATCAATATCAAATAACCATGAGGGTTCAGAACTAAACTTATTTGTTGATTTTTCATTGAAAAACACATTAATTGACTCTTCAATAATTTTAGTTCTGAGGTTGTATACTCTGTATGCCTTGGCAACACCTGAGTAACCAACCATGAAGCCATCATCTGCCTTTTCAGCAAACTTGGCTAAATTCTCACTGGTTATTAATATTGTAACAGGACAACCAAAAACTTTGAGAAAGTGTATACTTGGTTTTCTTTTTCTCCAAAGTTCATATGGTGTCTTGTTTTTACCTTTGACCACAAGCACCCTGTTCTGAACATAGCAGGCAGTGTTCACTGCTTCAGCCCAGAAAGTTACAGGGAGCTTAGACTCAGCCAGCATTGATCTAGCAGCTTCAATCAGTGTTCTATTTCTCCTCTCAGCTACACCATTTTGCTGAGGAGTTCTAGCAACACTAAACTGCCTAGATATCCCTTTTTCTTCACAAAAAGAATTTAAAACATGATTTTTAAATTCTGTGCCATTGTCACTTCTAATTGTTTTGACTTTGAAATTTGACTGATTTTCAAGTTGAGTGATTAAGGATTTCAAAATCTCAGGTGTTTCATCCTTAGTTCTTAGAAAGAAAACCCATGTGTATCTTGAAAAGTCATCAGTAATTACAAAACAATATGATTTCTTTCCCAAACTCATTACCCTAGTAGGACCAAAGAGATCCATATGCAACAATTCTAAGGGTTGAGAAATTGAGTTTTCAGTTTTGGACTTATGAGAAGACTTGTGTTGCTTGCCCTTCAAACAAGCAATACAATGCTCATTACAGTTAAAGTGTTTTTGAGGCAAACCATTGACCAAACCTAAATTAACAAGTTTGTTCATGGTTTTGTAATTAACATGTACAAGTCTTCTGTGCCAAAGGTCAGACTCATCAACAGATGCTCTTGATATCAAACAAGTATTACCATCAAGAGATTTGGCACTTGTCATATCAAGTAAGTACAAGCCATCCTGCCTTTTTGCTTTTATCAAAATCATTTCATTTGGAATTTTTAGACCAGGCTTAAGTACTAGAGCTTCTTCATCATTAAACAGAACATTCATCCTTTTATCACAAATTTGTGATACACTCAGCAGATTAAAATTCAGAACATTTACAAGACTTACCTTGTCAAGAGTAAAACTTCCATTTGATACATTACCAAGTGCTGTAATGTACCCTTCATTGCTTCCAAAAGCAACGGGACCGCCATCATATCTTTTTGTATTTTCTAGAAGGTTTTTATTACCTGTCATGTGACTGGAGCACCCACTATCTACAACCCAAACATTTGCTTGAGATTTATTAGGTGACCCCTACACAGGTAAAGAACATGATCAGTTGGAGTATGGGACCCAAGCCTTTGTGGTCTTGGGTCTTCCCATGGCATCATTATAAGAGTAGTTTCCTAACACAAGTTGTTCTGCAGGAAAATCATCATACTCAGAAAAATCACCATTTTTCTCATTTAAGTTTCTGTGATAACTCTGCCATTTGGGAAAACCATGTTTCTTAATAAAAGCCTTCTTTTCCCTAAACTTTCTGTTGCTTCTTTGTCTTGCAGTTTCAAGTTTTGGTTGTGCAGCAACTTTGAAAGTTTCAGTATGAGGATGCTGAGTTCCGTAGGAACTCACTTGTGCAGGATAATCATGCACTTCATACTGTTCAAAAACTTGTTTTCTTTCACGAGGAGCAGATTTTGCTCGTGAATTTCCTTTGAAAGATGGGTGAATTTGATTAATGAACTCAGTGGATTGAAATTCAGGTCTTTGTTTTGAGGGATTAGAAGACCTGATGTTTTTAAAATGTTCCGAGGGAACTGTATTTCTTCCGGAGGAATTTTCTCCCGGAAGATATGAAGTTCCTGCGGAATGTTGTTCCTTAGAAAAATTGTTTCTTTTAACATATGAAAAGCTGTTATTCTTTTCATTTCCAATCCAGACCTTTTGAGTTTTTCCAGAAATCTTTTGATCAACATGTGATCTTTTTGGTGACATGTTCCTGCTATCCTTTAAATTCTTTGAATTTAACAGACTTTGGTTTCTCCTCGGAGAAGTGTTAGCATTGTTAATTATCTGTTTGAAAGGATTGTAGGAACAATTTACAGCAACATGTCCTAATTCACCACAAATTATGCATTCTTTCACAAAGGTGTGAGACTTTTGTTTTGATGACTCAGAACTGATTTGATTTCCAAAAGTTTTTGATTTGCCACTCCTTTGAGTAGTAGACTTTGACAGTTTGAAATCTTCATTTTCTAAACTCATATTCTTAGGGTTTTTAAGAATTGGTTTTGAAGTCTTTGATTTATCAACTTCAGCAGAAGTGCTGGTTGATTCAGTTTTGGTGTCAGAAAAGCCAATAAAACTTTCAGTTCTCATGTCATCACTCTTTTTCAGACTTTCAGCTTCTTTGGAAGGGTCCTCAGTTACTGGACCAACTTCCAATGGGTCAGGGGACAAGGGAACACTTGTTTCTTTAATAGTTAAGGTTTCAAGACAAGTGTATGAATCAGGGTTTTCAACAATTTTAAAAGATACCCTTCCCTTCCCATGTGTGTGTTCATGCCATAACTTTTCTGCTTTTTCACTAGCAATTTGAAATTTATCAGCATTGCACAGGGCTTCCCTTAGCTGATCCTTTAGGGTTTGAATGTCAAGCACATATTCCACATTTTGTTTCTTTGAAATATTCAGTTGCTCAACCACATCATCCATTTGAGTTATAAAATTAGTTTGTTGATGTTTCAAAATCCCTATTGTTTGTCTGAGTTCATCAGTTTTGGTTGAGTAAGCAATATCAGCCCTTTTTGAGTACTCTTTCAACTCATTTAGATTTTTAAGTTCATCTACAAGTGCCTGATTATGCTTTTTGTAGCTCTCAACCACTTCAATACACTTAGGTGTACATAACACATTCTCAGATTCAGTGCTGGAGTTAGAGTTTACCTCTGCAGAAGCAGGTGAAGAACCACTTGCCATCAAGGCATGGTTGGTTGGAGCAAACTCATGCATCACGTCTTCCCAGTCAACAAACCCTGTTTGGTTTGCTACAGCAGCAGTTGCTTGGCTTTGGGTGTTGTAAGAGGGCTTTGGAGGAGTAGGACCAGAGGAAGAGCTTGGTTTGGTATATTCTTGTTTCTTCTCAGCATTGTAACCATTTTCTCTTCTTGGTTGAGAACACTCCCTGGCGAAATGTCCCAACTGATGACAGTTGTAACACTTGACCTTTGATTTGTCAAGACCAATAGGAGCATTCTTGGCTCCATTGTATTTTCTCCCTGTTCTCTTGTAGAACCTTTGAGCCCTAAGTGACACCATGGCTAGTTGGGTGGTGATGTCAATCTCCTCTAGGTCATCAGCACTGATGCACTCTAGATCTGATCTGGTGAAACCTGAATAAGAACTGTTAGCAACATTAGCAAAGTTTTGGTAGTATGAAGTTTCATGTCCTTTAGGAGACTCAGGAAAGGATACATATGGTTCTGGCTCAGAATAGTTCTCTGAGTGAGCAGTGATGAGGGCCAAAGTGCCTTTGGAAGATGATGTCTGGTTCGATGATACACCAGACTTCTCATTCATTTCCATCTCATGTGCACTCAGCATTCCATAGAGATCTCCTAATTTCAAGGTTTTAAGGTCTTTGTTGTACTTGATACTGACTGTATAGACAGTCCAAACTTCAGGTAATGATCTTAAAAATTTTCTGATTATATCAGCATTGTCAATTTTTACATCTGCACCCTGGAGTTCATCTATAAGTCGAACATATCTTAAGTACTGCTCAGACATAGATTCACCTCTTTTATGACAGAAATTTTCATATCTTTGTTTTAAAATGTCTTTCTTGTTCTCTTTCACCTCATCTGTTCCCTCATACATTTCAATAAGTGCTTTCCAAAGATCATGTGCAGTTTTGCATCTCTTAAAGCCTATTAGTATGGAATTAGGAAGAGCTGCCTGGAGTGCCCACAAAGCTTTGTAGTCACATTCACAGGCCTTATGATCATCATCAGAATAATTCTCATATGCTTTTACAAGGTCAACAACAGGTTGAGTAGCAGATGGGGTGGTGATGACTTTTGGTCCATTAACAATGGAACCCCACATTTTGTGATCGGTATTTTTGCAAAAAATTTCCATTCTGAGTTTCCATGTGTCAAAATCATCAGGAGTGAAGGTTGGAGGTTTGTTAGTGCTGCCATTCCTTAGTTCACTCATTTTCAGAGATCAAGAATCAAAACAGTCTTATCCAAATCAAAACAGTAACCCTTTTAGCAAGAAAAGTTTTCAAAAAATACAATTTTAAAAACTTAAGGACTCAAGAGCCAAAGCTCTGATACCACTTGTAGGATCGTGGTTAGAGACAACTAACCAAACAAGTTACTAAAAGTATCAAACAAGAAAGGCGGAATCAGACTTGTTTATGTTAATGTTTGAAATGGTTTGATCGAAACTGTAACAAGTAAACATGAAGTAAAAGTAGATGAACACGAGATATCAATTCCAAGCACTACTATATTTATACTTCACAATGTTTACAGAGTGTTACAACTGATGAACAAGAGAGGTGTTCAATCGATAATAAACAAAGGAAATACAACTAATATATATAGTGCAAGGAGGAAATAAAAGATTTACTTTTATTTCCTTTTAGCTCTAAGGCTAAATAAACAAATAATATCTACTCCAGAGTTGTTGTAGTACAAGCATGCTTCTGTTGAACAGTTGGGCAGACCTATCGGTGAACAGTGCACAGCATGGTGTAAAGTAAAACTGCTTTCTGACAGCTTTATGCATTGGAACTTGCAACAGGGGATAAGTCAAAGTTCCGGAGTAACACTAGGAGAAGTTCCGGAGGAACTACTCAGTGTGAAGGAAGTTCCGGACTAACTTCCTTCGGAACTCTGACTTAGAGAATTTCTGCCAAGCAGAACATTCCCAACAGTTTGCATATTCCAAATTCACTCCTTTCATGACCTGAATCACATTCTGATAAACAGAATTAAAACCTCCATTGTGAATACCTAGCTGGCTTGCCTCAATCATCCCCCTCAACTCTCCAATACAGTGAGGGATTGATCCTGTTAGGTTATTGTGTGCGATGTCCAAAATTTGAAGATATGAACAATTGCACAAAGATTGAGGAATTGTTCCCGTGAAGGTGTTTTTATGCAACCTCAAAAGCATCAAACTAGTAAGATTTTCTCCAATCCATTTTGGTATGTTCCCAGAGAATTTGTTATCACTCAAATCCAAGGCTCTTAAGGCTTTCAAATTTCTATATTCAAGAGGAATCTCACCATTAAGGTTATTATCATTTAATTTTAACCATGCCAATGATGAAGAAGCCTGTACTTGTAGATTCTTTACGCAGTCGGGAATATTTCCCGATAACCTATTCCTAGCAACATCAAGTACTATCAAGCCTGTACTTCTGCACAATAGTGACCTTGGAATTGACCCATTGAAAAGGTTATCTTGTAGATAAAGAAACCCTTCATTTTTAGATATAATTGGAAGATTTTTCAAAGATCCACCGAGTTGGTTGTGAGAGAGATCTAAGTAAGAAATGACGGGCATCTTCCGCAACCATCTTGGTATAGTTCCATGTAGGCTAGTATTAGACAAATCCAAAATCCGAAGCTTCTTTTGTGTATGCAACCACTGTGGAAAACCATCTAAAATCTTGCAAGAACGAAGTTTAACGACTTTTAATTGGAACGGAGGTATCCACTCATGTGAGATATTAAAGATCAACTTATAATTAGAAGTTATAGCCATGCCCTTCAACATTGTGAGGTTAGCAAAATTGGCTTCTGAAACCACTCCTTCTAAAGAATTGTTAGAGAGAGATAGAACAACAAGTTTGGTGAGTTGCCAAAGTGAAAATGGAATGGTCCCAATTAACATATTTGAAGACACTGAAAATTCTTGCAATGAAGCTAGTCTTCCTATGGATGCTGGGATTGGACCTGTTAACCAGTTTGATGACAATGTCAAATGAGTTAAACATGTTAATCTTCCCAATGATTCTGGGATCGATCCGCTAAATTGATTTCCATCAAGCAAAAGTGTGGTGAGCTTTCCATGAAATGTCGGAATGGGACCGGTTAAATCGTTATTAGAAAGTTTTAATACTTCTAATGATCTTAACCTCTGTAAAGCTTTAGGGATTAAACCTTTAAAACTGTTGAACTCAAGATTTAACACTCTTAAATTGCTTAGTCTTCGAAGAGATTCTGGAATTGCACCGTTTAAATAGTTATAATCACACACCAACATCTCTAAAGCATATTGGGAACATTCGGACGTGTTTGTTGATGGGCCTATCATTTCTCCTCCAAAATAATTATATGATAATCTCAATTCCTTCAGCTGACATCGTCTCCAGATTCCAACAAGCTCAATGTTCTCCAAGTTATTAGAAGAAACATCAAGCTTTAAGAGGTTAGGCATGGCAGGAATTGAGGAGTTGATATTGTTGTTTGAAAGGTCAAGAACTCTTAGGGAAGTTATGTTCATTAATTCTGATGGAAATCTGCCTCCAATTGAATTCGATTCAAGGTCAAGATATTGTATGTTGGAATGGAGACTAAGATTTAAATAAGTGGGTGAAAAATGGGCATTGTGAAGCCCGCACCTTGACAAATGCAGTTCTGATACAGAAGGGATCATGTTTAGCAAGTTCACAAAATTCCACTCCAGACTAAAATCATAGAATGAAAGATCAAGGAATGTTAACGATGTCATGTTCTGAAAATAGTATGGGAGTTGACCTTCAAAATTGTTGAAGCCAAGATCAAGATGCTCAATGTTGGGAAGTATTTTACTTGAATTAAGACGAAGATCGAGATCAACATTGGCGAAGCTTGGGCGAAGAGGTTGTAGGGGCGAAAAGCCACGGATCCTAATCCCGGAGGGGCGGTCCTTAATATATATAAAAAAAAAATAAAAATCGCAGAAATTAGCACTACGGCCGGAAAAAACCGAGGGGGCGGTCGCCCCCCTCGGTCTCCACTAAGCTGCGCCATTGGAGATCAATATTAGAAAGTCTACAGCCTCTCAAACTTAAATATGTTAATGAAGGAATCATGTACAACACCATTTCAATATTTTTTGCTTGAAGAAAACCGATTCCACTTAAGTCAAGATGCTCGAGTGAGGAAAGGCGAGAAACGAACGCCATATCATTTTTCATGAGTAGATTATTTTCGTATGAACTAAGATCAAGAACCTTCAAATTGGAGAGATTTCAAATGTGATGGGGAATAATACCAATAAAGCCTGCATATGAAAGATTGAGGTACCTTAACTGCTTGAGGGATCCAATGAATTCAGGAATCCAACTTCCACGAAAATCATTCCCACTCAAATCCAAATGTTTTAGATGCCTCAATTCAGCCAAATATGCGTTCAGCTTGTCACTTACTAAGTAGTGATAGTCTTCGAAGTAGTTCATCCAACTTTCCTTGTTACTTCCTCTGAGACGAAGGCTGACAACACTTCCGGTGGCCCCGTCACAACGTACTCCTTCCCATGAGCAACAATCAGTGCCAACCCACGATGAGAGCACTTTAAAATCATCTTTGACGCTGCGTTTGAACTGAAGTAGTGCTAGTCTCTCTCGTTCATGGCAGCTTACAGTTGAGTTTTGTGCACCCAGACAAGTATATTTGGTTGCAACCAAAAACATACTAAAGAAAATGAGATGAAGCCCCAAAACCCGCTGATATCCCATAATTCACCCTCAACTTTTAAGAACAATTTGAGACGAAATTATATGAGTTGTTATGATGAAGAAACTATGTGAACGAATATATAGCCTTGTAGATGGAACGGAGTGCACCTTATGTCCTATGGAAGACTTTGCAAGTCGTTGTGGGTGATCACTGGACAAATTGTATCCACAAAATTGCTTTCTTCAATCTTCTATAACGGGTTACGTACTTCTCATTTTCATCCATAAAATATTGATTTATTATTCCCAAACAGCTTAGTCGATAATTCCACATGGAAAAGATCTTTTTAAATGGAAGATTTACAAGTCACTTTCACCAAACTACCCCCACAATAAGGGCATCAGTAGTCATGCCGTGGTGGAGGCGTTAAAGCTCAAAACTCCACCACTCTTTTAAGATGACGCCTCTATCTTTGGAAACCTGAAGAAGAACTCAAGTTGGCTCAAGTTTAGTTGGACACTTCCAACAACATCCATAACCTTTGTACGTATCAGATTATTTTTTTATCACATTGATTTAGTTATTTTTTTTCATATTAAATATTTACTTCCTTTAGGTGACGTTCAAGAAAACTCCCAACTATTTTGGATTGACGTTGGCATCAAGTTTCAACTTGCTATACGTCTCGACACTCCCTACCGTCAAGTTGATTCATTGTCATCCAAATGGATAGACATGCAATACAAATTCACAAGGTTCCACGGGCTCTGTAATGTCATCAATGAGAACCAATATGAAAACGTGTTGGCCGACTCGCAAGATCAATTCCGTCAACAAATTGAAAACGACTTCAAGCATTTATCGGTGTGGGAGTTGCTTAAGCGAAACAATGTTTTTCTTCATTGTCACCAACCATGATGATTTTTATTTTTTATACAATCTTGATGATTTAATTTTCATTTTTTCATGTTTCTAATTTTAAGCTTGTTTAATGTAATGTTTTTAAAATTTAATGCCATGTTTTTAATTTTAAGTTATTTATATGTAATGTTTTATGTTTTTTTTAATAAACCATTTTATTTTTAAGTAATTAAAAATATAAAATCAATAATTAAATAACTATTACATTTCTGTATACTTTTACTACCCACTAAGCCACCTTTTCACTTTCACTGCTTGCGTGACATTCTGCGTGTCGCGTTTTTGGACTTTAAACTTCCACACCGCTACGAATGGCCTAATATGGCTATATACTATTATTCTTTTAACTAATAACAAACAAAGCCCTAGCTCACAAACCACTGGGCAAACGAAGCTCTATATGGGAGCCCGAGCCGACAGAAATTTAGCCAATTGCAGAAAAAACCTGTATCCGTGAGCGACCGGATGGTAAAACCTCTTGGGCTTGGAGGTCAAACTTGTAAACTTTCAGTCATGAGTCTTCCTATCATCGTCATACGGCCATTTGGCCAAATGAACGATGGTGGCTATATACTATGATGGTTTCACAAAACTACCCCGTAATAATGTCTTTATTTATAAATCTTAAAAATTTAAAGTGTTTAAAACACAAAAAGTAAAGATAAAAGGTTTTGGTATACGGAAGGTAAAGGATGACGTCGAACAAATATCTAAATCTAACTTCGAAACCTCAAACATAAGTTGTGACTTGTGACAGGAATTAGGAGCCATACATGACAAACATAATTCCACACTAGTATTCAAACCTTAAGGTCCGACAACGGGGGCGAGTTTGTGAATGTTCAAATGAAACAATTTTGTCAAACAAAGGGCATAATCCACCAAACCTCGTGCCCTCACACACCTGAACAGAATGGCACAGTAGAACGAAAGAACCGTATTCTTCTAGAAATAACTCGTGCTCTCCTAATAGAGTCTCAGGCCCCGAAGTCCTTCTGGCCCGAAGCACTTGCCACCGCTACCTACCTTATAAATAGATTACCAACCAAAGCTCTCAACCTAAAGACCCCTCTCTAAACCCTATCTGAATTTACCAAAATTCCACCTGCCCTTACCCTCCAGCCACGAATCTTTGGGTGTTCCGTTTTTGTCCACATACCCAAAACCGATAGAACCAAACTTGATCCGTGTGCGGAAAAGTGTGTGTTTGTAGGGTATGGGGTCAATCAAAAAGGATACCGATGTTATAGTCCTCGAAAGCGTCACATATACACTACCATGAATTGTGACTTCCTTGAGACAGAGTTCTTCTACAAATCCCAACACAGTGGTGAGGGGGAGAATGAGATAGATGACACACTGAGTTGGCTCAAGAGCATACCATCAGAAGAAGAGATAGTTCACGGTGTCCCGAATGAGTCACTAAGTCCACAACAACCTGCATCAATCAGTGCCACTCAACCAACTCCTCCGAACCTGGTGTCCGAGGTAAGTACTTCTCCCTCCCATGAGTATAACCAAACTGATGAAACTAACGAACTTGTCAATGAGATAACAACAGAGCCAATCGAAGCACAAGAGGATCAGATAGAAGAAGATGCTGTTGAAAGAGGGTCTGATCAGACAGAAGAAGACACGACTGAAAGATATACTCTTCCACCAAGAGCCAACCGAGGTGTACCTCCAAGACGATATACACCAGAGCGCCAATCCAGAGGCTCCAAATTTCCTATGGCTAATCTAGCTAAAACAAACTTAACTAGAGATGCCAAAGCCTTCGAGTCGGCATTATATGCGGAACAAATCCCTAATAGTGTCGAACAAGCCTTGAAATCACAAAACTGGAGAAATGCAATGAACTTGGAGATGAATGCACTAATAAAGAATGATACGTGGGAAATGTGTACTCTGCCTCCAGAAAAGAAGCCTGTAGGATGCCGATGGGTCTTCTCAATTAAACACAAACCAGATGGAACCATCGAAAGGTATAAAGCGCGACTAGTTGCGAAAGGATACACCCAGACATATGGGATTGACTATTCAGAGACTTTCTCTCCAGTTGCCAAAATCGACACAATTAGAGTTCTTTTTTCAATAGCTGCTAATAAAGACTGGCCACTTCACCAGTTCGATGTAACAAATGCCTTTCTACATGGCGAGTTAAAAGAAGAAGTATACATGGAAGCACCACCTGGATTTACAGAGAAATTCAAGACAAAGGAAGTTTGCAAGTTAAAGAAATCCCTTTATGGTCTCAAGCAATCCCCTCGAGCATGGTTTGGGAGATTCACCATAGCAATGAAGAAATATGGATTCCATCAAAGCAACTCAGATCACACCCTCTTTCTCAAACGAAGAGGAAAACTGATAACTTGTCTAATCATATACGTCGATGATATGATTATTACAGGAGATGATCTTAAAGAAATCACAAAGCTAAAGAAGAATTTATTCTCAGAATTTGAAATGAAAGACTTGGGGAGACTTAAGTACTTTCTTGGCATTGAAGTCCTAAGGTCAAAACAAGGGATCTTCATATGTCAAAAGAAGTATGTACTGGATCTTCTAGCAGAAACGGGGATGCTTGACTGCAAACCTGTAGAAACTCCGATGATGATGAATCATAAACTCCACATGGTAGAGGGAGCAAAGGCAGCTGACCGAGAAAGATACCAAAAGTTAGTGGGGAAGTTAATATACCTTTCACATACTAGGCCCGATATAGCCTATGCAGTTGGGGTTGTCAGTCGATTCATGCATCAGCCACAAGTAACGCATATGGAGGCAGTTTGGAGGATTATTAGGTACCTCAAAGGAACTACTGGTCATGGGGTCTTTTTCAAACGAAACCCACATTTAGAAATCCAAGCCTATACCGATGCAGACTGGACAGGAGATAAAGAAAACCGAAGATCAACATCAGGGTACTTCACTCTTGTAGGAGGAAATCTTGTTACCTGGAGAAGCAAAAAACAGAAGGTTGTTGCCCTGTCTAGTGCCGAGGCAGAATTCAGAGGAATAGCACGGGGCCTTGCAGAAGTTTTGTGGATACGAAAACTATTAACTGAAATAGGTTTTGCCCCAAAACAAACTTGCAGGATTATGTGTGACAATGAAGCATCAATCCAAATCTCAGAGAACCCCGTTCAACATGATCGCACCAAACATATAGAAGTTGATCGCCACTTTATCAAAGAAAAATTAGAAGCCGGAATTGTTGAGCTTCCATTCATCCGATCAGAAGATCAGCTTGCCGACATACTAACCAAAGCTGTTAACAACAAAGTCTTCAAAAACTGTCTGGCCAAGTTAAATATTGGAAACCCCACTGTTAGAAAAGGAAATTTGGATTGAGGAATTAACGGGGTCAATGACAACCAATTTACAGCTAATTCACAGCTATGGTCCAGCCATCCCTTTCCATGTTTTTGTCCATTGTTTCACTATTTATACTTTGTAATAGTCCTCTGTTAGAAATATCAAACAAATCAATCCAATAACATCCTTTGTCTCTGAATATCAGTGAAAACATCTTCCTCCAACATATTCAAGCCTAAAATCCTTCAATTTTCCGGTGAGTTTCCTCATTTTCGCTTTCATGTACTAAAAGTTCTCGGCTTTCCGTTGAATATTGTGATTTGTTGACTAGGTTCTATATGATACCCCTGTCAAATATTTGCTTTCTGTTTGTGTTTCTATATAATAGCCATGCTTACAGTTTAATACACGATCAATTTCTATCCCAAAACTTCTGTGTGATTTTATATATTCATTAAGGTTTAAACCACTAATCAGTTGGGTCTGCTTAGAATCAACCGTATGAAAATGAATATTGAGGTTGGTGGACTTTTTTGTTTTTGCTGATGCAACTCTTATTCAGACTTTACAGAATAATTGATAGTTAATAACAGATAGTTATTGTAACTCTGATGTTTATCTTGTTATTAAAATTTTGATTATTGAGGTTACAAGATGTTATAAATGGTCATTTAATGTTGCTATTTGTACCTGGATTAAATATTGATGCTACATGTACATAAAAGAACAATATTAGAAATTTAAAACTTTACAGATTTTAGAATGGTCAATTGAAAACATTTGTTGGAAATAAAAATAAAAACATTGCAGAATCTGAAGTCACATTAAAAGCTTGGCAGCAACACTACTTACTTTGAACTTTTGGTCTCAGTGCAAAATATGAACTTAATGAAATCATAAATAAGGATCCGAATTAGCGACAAAAGTAACTATGTCACTTTGAAGCTGTTGCTAAATAAAAGCTTTTAGAGTGGAGCAGTGGGTTAAGAAAACACATAGAAACTATGAAATAAAAAAATATGGAGGTGTGATAAGGTTCAAACAGAGGGTGGGGGATAATGATGGTGGTTTAATAACAATTAACAAGATAAAATTATACGTCTCGTAATAGTACTTAGTGATACATGACAGCTCTACATATATATGAACGATACAAAATATAAACACAATACAAGTATTGAAAAGCAACATATATATAGTACATCTTAACAATCTATTTAATTGGTTTCTCTGCCCCTTTTAATCTTGGAAACTTTCACCGCAACCGCCACGTATACCTTATCCACGCCTGCCTGTGCCATCATAAAAAGCTTCATTCTCCATTGCTTCTTGAACCACAACACTCCAATAATACCCCAAAAGCCTGCTGCAAATCCACACATTATGTCCAAGTAAAACCATAGATTCTTAGGCTCATTATCATCTTGATATCTATTCTTGCCCGCTATGGTTGGTGGGTTTTCATGATTGGAGCAGTTATTTGGCAGAGGTGCACCACAGAGATTCCTGTTACCGGCATATATTGATGGGTCGGTAAGCGTTTGCAATTGACTTCCTGTTGGAATTCTTCCTGACAAGTTGTTGTGTGACAAATTCATAGAGCTCAAAAAGTTCAAAGTTCCCATACTTTGAGGGATCATCCCTGTAATTTGGTTGTCTGAGAAATCGAGAGAATTTAATGCCTTCATGTTTCCAATGTTATGTGGAATGCTCCCATTGAGGTGGTTATGAGACAAATTGAGACCCATCAACAAAGCAAGTGCAGTTATCTCTCTAGGGACTTCTCCTACAAGTTTATTGCTTGAAAGGTCCATGTTAAAAACTAAATCCAAAGTCTTTGAATATTCCATATTCATTCCTTTCATGACCTGAATCACATCCTGATTATCATAATCATAACTTCCATCGTGAATATCTAGCCAACTTGCGTTAATCATCCCACTCAACTCTCCAAAACAGTGAGGGATGGATCCTGTTAGGTAATTGTGTGCGACGTCCAAAATTTGAAGATATGAACAATTGCACAAAGATTGAGGAATTGTTCCTGTGAAGGTGTTTTTATGCAACCTCAAAAGCATCAAACTAGTAAGATTTTCTCCAATCCATTTTGGTATGTTCCCAGAGAATTTGTTATTACCCAAATCCAAGACTCTTAAGGATTTCATGTTTCGTATATCCCGAGGAATCTCACCATTGAGGTTATTATTTTCCAATTTTAACCATGTCAATGATGAAAAAGCATTTCCTAATGAACTTGGAAGGACTCCGGATAACCCATTTGAACCAAGTGTCAACGAACGTATATTTTGTAGATTCTCTACACAGTCTGGAATATTTCCATTTAACCTATTCATAGAAACATCAAGTTCTATCAACTTTGTACTTCTGCACAATAGTGACCTTGGAATTGACCCATTAAAAAGGTTATCTTGTAGATAAAAATAGCCTTCACTTTGATACATATTAGGAAGATTTTTCAAAGATCCGCCGAGTTGGTTGTGAGAGAGATCTATATTAGAAATGGCGGACATCTTCCGCAACCACGTTGGTAGAATTCCATGTAGGCTAGTATTAGACAACTCCAAAATCTTAAGCTTTTTTTGTGTTTGCAACCACTGTGGAAAACCATCTAAAATCTTGCAAGAACTAAGTTGAACAACTCTTAATTGGAATGGAGGTATCCACTCATGTGAGATATTAAAGATCAACTTATAATTAGAAGCTATGTACATGCCCTTTAACATCGTGAGGTTAGCAAAATTGGCTTCAGAAACCACTCCTTCTAAAGAATTGTTAGAGAGATACAGATAACGAAGTTTGGTGAGTTGCCCAAGTGAAAATGGAATGGTCCCAATTAACATATTTGAAGACACTGAAAATTCTTGCAATGAAGCTAGTCTTCCTATGGATGCTGGGATTGGACCTGTTAACCAGTTTGATGACAATGTCAAATGAGTTAAACATGTTAATCTTCCCAATGATTCTGGGATCGATCCGCTAAATTGATTTTGATGAAGGGAAAGTGTGGTGAGCTTTCCATGGAATGTCGGAATAGGACCGGTTAAATCGTTAGAAGAAAGTTCTAATACATTTAATGATCTTAACCTCTGTAAAGCTTTAGGGATTAAACCTTTGAAACGGTTGGAAGCAAGTGTTAACACTCTTAAATTGCTTAGTCTTCGAAGAGATTCTGGAATTGCACCATTTAAAAGATTATAATTAGACTCCAACATCTCTAAAGCGTATTGGGAACATTCGGACGTGTTTGTTGATGGGCCTATCATTTCTCCTCCAAAATAATTATGTGATAATCTCAATTCCTTTAGTTGACATCGTCTCCAGATTCCAACAAGCTCAATGTTCTCCAAGTTATTAGAAGAAACATCAAGCTTTAAGAGGTTAGGCATGGCAGGAATTGAAGAGTTGATATTGTTGTTTGAAAGGTCAAGAACTCTTAGGGAAGTCATGTTCATTAATTCAGATGGAAATCTACCTCCAATTGAATTCCCATGAAGGTCAAGATATTGTATGTTGGAATGGACACTAAAATTTAAATAAGTGGGTGCAAAATGGGAATTGTGAAGCCCGCATGCGTACAAATGCAATTCTGATATAGAAGGGATCATGTTTAGCAAGTTCACAGAATTCCACTCCAGACTAAGATCATATAATGAAAGATCAAGGAATGTTAACGATGTCATGTTCTGAAAATAGTGTGGGAGTTGACCTTCAAAATTGTTGAAGCTAAGATCTAGATGCTCAATGTTGGGAAGTATTTTACTTGAATTAAGACGAAGATCGATATCAGTATCAGAAAGTCTACAGCCTCTTAAACTTAAATGTGTTAATGAAGGAATCATATACAACACCAGGTCGATATTTTTTGCTTGAAGAAAATCCACTTCACTCAAGTCAAGATGCTCAAGTGAGGAAAGGCGAGAGACCCATGACATATCATTTGGTGTGAGCATATTATAATTGAGTGAATATGTACCAAGATCAAGAACCTTCAAATTAGAGAGGTTTCCAATGTGATGGGGAATAATACCAATAAAACATGCATTTGAAAGATTAAGGTAACTTAACTGCTTGAAGGATCCAATGAATTCAGGAATCCGACTTCCTTGAAAATCATTCCCACTCAAATCCAGATGTTTAAGATGCCTCAAGTCTTTCAAACACGCGTTTACTTTATCAGCTACTAAGTAGTGATCTTCTTCGAAGTAGTTTATCCATCTTTCCTTGTTAC
This sequence comes from Deinandra increscens subsp. villosa, assembly GCA_039602395.1. Lineage (NCBI taxonomy): Eukaryota > Viridiplantae > Streptophyta > Magnoliopsida > Asterales > Asteraceae > Deinandra > Deinandra increscens. The sequence continues at coordinate 25,317,558 of JBCNJP010000018.1, forward strand.
TTCCTCTGAGACAAAGGCTGACAACAGTACTTCCGGTGGCCTCATCACAACGGACTCCTTTCCATGAGCAACAATCAGTGCCAACCCACGATGAGAGCACTTTGAAATCATCTTTGACGCTGCGTTTGAACTGAAGTAGTGCTAGTCTCTCTCGTTCATGGCAGCTTACTGTTGAGTTTTGTGCACCCAGACAAGTATATTTGGTTGCAACCAAAAACATACTAAAGAAAATGAGATGAAGCCCCAAAACCCGCTGATATCCCATAATTCACCCTCAACTTTTAAGAACAATTTGAGACGAAATTATATGAGTTGTTATGATGAAGAAACTATGTGAACGAATATATAGCCTTGTAGATGGAAAGGAGTACACCTTATGTCCCATGGAAGACTTTGCAAGTCGTTGTGGGTGATCATTGGACAAATTGTATCCACAAAATTGCTATCTTCCATTTTCTATAACGTGTTGAGTACTTCCCATCTTCTCCATACAATATTGTTTTATAATTCCCAAACAGCTTAGTCGATAATTCCACATGGAAAAGATCTTTTCAAATGGAAGATTTTACAAGTCACTTTCACAAAACTACCCCCATAATAAGGGCATCAGTAGTCATGCCGTGGTGGAGGCGTTAAAGCCCAAAACTCCACCACTCTCTCAAGATGACGCCTCTATCTTTGAAAACCTGAAAAAGAACTCAAGTTGGCTCAAGTTTGGTTGAACACTTCCAACAACATCCATAACCTTTGTACGTATCAGACTAATTTTTTATCACATTAATTTAGTTATTTTTTTCATATTAAATATTTACTACCTTTAGGCGACGTTCAAGAAAACTCCCAACTATTTTGGATTGACGTTGGCATCAAGTTTCAACTTGCTATGCGTCTCGACACTCCCTACCGTCAAGTTGATTCATTGTCATCCAAATGCAGAGGCATGCAATACAAAATCACAAGGTTCCACGGGCTCTGCAATGTCATCAATATATGAGAACCAATATGAAAACGTGTTGGCCGACGCACAAAGAGCAATTCCGTCAACAAACTGGAAACGACTTTAAGCTTTTACCGGTGTGAGAGTTGTTTAAGCGAAACAATGTTTTTGTTCACCATCGCCAACCGTAATGATTTTTATTTTTATGCAATCTTGATGATTTAATTTTCAGTTTTTCATGTTTTTAATTTTAAGTTTGTTCAATGTAATGTTTTTAAAATTTAATGCCATGATTTTAGTTTTAAGTTATTTATATGTAATGTTTTTAGTTTTTAATGTCATGTTTTATGTTTGTTTAGTAAACTGTTTTATTTTCAAGTAATTCAAAATACAAAATTAATAATTAAGTAACTATTACATTTCTGTATACTTTTACTACCCATTAAACGACTTTTTTACTTTCACTGCTTGCGTGACATCCTGCGTGATGCGCTTTTGGACTTTGAACTTCCACCTCGCTACGAATGACCTAATATATATAGCTATATATTAAGATTCTTTTAACTAATAACAAACAAAGCCCATACAACTTACGTAGGGAGTCCACTGGGCAAACGAAGCTCCATATGAGAGCCCAAGCTGGCAAAAGTTTAGCCAATTGCAGGAAAAATCTATATCCGTGAGCGACCGGATGATAAAACCTCTTGGACTCGGGGGTCAAACTCGTGAACTTTTAATCACGAGTCTTCCATCATCGTCATACGGCCATTCGGGCAAATGAACGATGGTTTCACAAAACTACCCCATAGTAGTCTCTTTATTTATAAGTCTTAAAAATTTTAAGTGTTTAAAACACAAAAAGTAAAGATGAAAGGTTTTGGCATACGGTTCTTATTTCTGAGCTAAGGTAAGGGATGACGTTGACAAATATCTAAATCTAACTTCGAAACATCAAATAGAAGTCGTTTCAGGAATTAGGGGCCATACATGACAAACATTTTAATAAAAGGACCAATTTTAAAAAATAATATTAAATACAGGGACGATTGTTGTAATTCACTTAAGAAAGTGAGAAACAAATAGTTCCCCCCCCTGTCTACTCTGCTTCGAACGAACATCACAAATTCCTTGTTTCAGTTTTGTGATTCTCAGTTCGGGTACGTGCTTTAATCATACTAATCATGGCAAGAATATTTGACATCAGAAATATATATCTAAGTGATACGATTTAAGATTTCATCATCTCAAGAAACTTGATGCTCCCCAGGTGTTCGATGAAATGCTTGAGAGGTGAGTTCTTCCTTTTACTATTAAATATCGAGCTTTAGAAGGTTGGGCATGATAGGAATTGATGAGTTCAAACTGTTTCCTGAAAGGTCAATTGTATTCTTAGGGAAGTCATGTTTATTAATTCATATGGAAATCTACTTACAATTGAATTCCCATTAAGATCAAGATATTGTATGTTAGAATGGACGATTAAGTTTAAATAAGTGGGTGAAAAATGGGCATTGTGAAGCCCGCACCTTGACAAATGCAATTCTGATACAGAAGAGATCATCTTTAGCAAGTTCACAGAATTCCACTCCAGACTAAGATTATAGAACGAAATATCAAGGAATGTTAACGATGTCATGTTCTGAAAAAAGTGTGGGAGTTGACCTTCAAAAAAGTTTAAGCTAAGATCTAGATGTTCGATGTTGGGAAGTAGTTTACTTGAATTAAGACGAAGATCAAGATCAATATTAGAAAGTCTACATTGTCTTAAACTTAAATATGTTAATGAAGGAATCATGTACAACACCATTTCAATACTTTTTGCTTGAATAAAAACCCATTAGACTCAAGTCAAGATGCTCGAGTGAGGAAAGGCGAGAAACCCATGCCATATCATTTTTCATGAAAAGTAGATTGTTTGCGTATGAACTAAGATCAAGAACCTTCAAATTGGAAAGATTTCCAATGTGATGGGGAATAATACCAATAGAACCTGCATTAGAAAGATTAAGGTAACTTAGCTGCATTGAAAATCATTCATGCTCAAATCTAGATGTTTCAGTTCACCTTGTCACCTGCTAAGTAGAAATCTTTCTCAATGTAACCATTGAAACGTCCTCTGTAATCTCTCCTGAGATGAAGGCTAACAACACTTCGGTGGCACCATCACAACTGACTCCCTTCCATGAGCAACAACCAGTGCCAACTCATGATGAGAGCACATTAAAATCATCTTTGACGTTGTGTTTGAACTGAAGTAGTGCTAGTCTCTCTTGTTCATGGCAGCTTACAGTTGAATTTTGTGCACCAAAACAGGTATATTTGGTTGCAAACAGAAATATAGTTAAGAAAATGAGATGAAGCCCCGAAACCCATTGATTGCCCATCTTTCGAACTCAACTTACATAAAAGTAAATACTTAATCCAGAAAATGAGAAGAAATATAAGTTTTTATGATAAACAGACTGCGTCGTTAATCACTAATTTTAGTAGATGAACGGCACATTTTGACCCATTTAAGATTTTTGAAGTGGTTGTGGTCAGAAGCAGACCTCTTCTTTTCTCCGGCAGTTATTGATTTAATATTCCCAACCAACTAGTTAACAATTCTACTTTGAATAAGTCTTTCTAAATGCAAGATTTACAAGTCATATTCGGCTGTAAATACAGTTCTATCTTGAGTTGACTATATATATGTATTACACATTGTAGTACTTAATCCAAACAGCTGCCTAAATATCATACATACCCAAACTAAATTCAAAATGTCATACATAACCCTTTTAATATTTAATAATTTTAGGACAATTTTACCTTTTTCAATACATCCCTGTTTTCACCTTTTTTTCTGTTGGATTTCAATGTACACCTATCTACAATTCTTGACCCATTATGTTCTACTTGCTTCACTCTCTTTGTGATTCATGTTTGGTTGTTGATTGTTGATTGTTGATTGAGATCCAGGTTCGTTGATTATGCTTCGATGCCGATTTTGAATAGTTGGTCTGTTTGTATTTATCCAGTAATTTAAATTTCAAAATATAAGGGCCTTCATTCCTGGTAACTGTGGAGGCTACATGGGATGGTGCAGTTTAGCTGACAGAATGGAAATGAACAGATCTTAATAGATATCAAATTACATTATTTTAAGATAAATTATAGTATAAAATCTTCCATTTTTATATAAAACAAAAACTGGTCCCATGAGTAGAAGTAATTGGAAGGAAAATAATACAAAGATACTTATAAATTCTACGCTTTAAATTTCACGAGCCAAACTCCGCCGTGTCAGGTCAGCTCAACCACGCCTTGAAGTTTAAACAAGCGAGTTAGGCTCTGCTTGAATTCACATGACCTGCACATTGAGTAGAATTCCAAAATAAAAACATTGCAGAATCTAAAGCCACGTAAAAAACCATGGGAGCAAGCTAGCAACAGTAAGTATTTGTACTATACGAGAATATTACACAAAATAATGCTTTAAAGTACATGTGAAGGGTGTAAAACTAAGATGTGAAAATTAATCTCCTTCTAACAGTTATCATCCTAAAAACTTACAAGAAAATCATTACCTTAGAATTCCAAATGAATGTTCATACATAACACTAACAGACAACATGTTTTGCCATTTAACTCTAAAGTCTATAGCACAATAATAATTACCTAGGAAATTTTGCAAGGTCAGGCATAGGTGATAACTATTAAGCTTTGAGAAAATAAATGGCAAGGTAAAATTTCCGTACCATAGTAGAACTAATTGATACAGGACAACTCTTCTTACATATGAACGATAGAAATATATAACACAGTTTAAGTATTGAAAAACAAAATAATACCTCCCAATACTATCATTTCTAAGAATCTGTTTCGCATCTCAGCCCCTTTTATTCTTTGAATTCTCACTGCAACTGCCACATATATCTTATCCACGATTACCTCTGCCATCGTAAAAAGCTTCTGTCTCCATTGCTTCTTGACCCACAAAACTCCAATAATACCCCAAAACCCTGTTGCAAATCCACACATTATGTCCATGTAAAACAATACCTTCTTTGACTTATTATCATCTTCATATCTGTTCTTGCTCATTATGGATGGTGGATTTTCATGATTGGAGCAATTATTTGGCAGAGGTGCTCCACAGAGATTCTCATTGCCTGCATATATTGATGGGTCGGTAAGTGTTTGCAATTGATTTCCTGTTGGAATTCTTCCCGACAAGTTGTTGTGTGACAAATTCAAACAACTCAAAAAGTTCAAATCTCCCATGCTTTGAGGAATCAACCCTGTAAATTGGTTGTCTGATAAATCGAGAGAATTTAATGCCTTCATATTCCCCATGTTATCTGGAATGCTACCACTGAGGTGGTTATGAGACAAATTGAACCCCACCAATAAAGCAAGAGAAGTTACCTCTTTAGGTATTTCCCCGGTAAGTTTATTGCTCGAAAGGTCCATGTTAAAAACAAAATCCAGAGTTTTTGTATATTCAAGATCCATTCCTTTCATGACCTGAATCACATTCTCATCAAAATCTGAAAAAATTATACCTACTTGGTTCCTGTTCTCAATCATCCCACCCAACTGTCCAAAACAACGAGGGATGGATCCTGCTAAGTCGTTGTGGGCGACATCCAAAATCTGAAGATATGACATTTTGCACAAAGATTTAGGAACTATTCCTGTGAAGTTGTTTCTATGCAACCTGAGAACCATCAAACAAGTAAGGTTTTCTCCAATCCAAGTTGGTATGTTTCCAGAGAATCTGTTATATCCCAAATCCAAAACTTTTAAGAATCTCAAATTTCCTATATCGCGAGGAAGCTCACCATTGAAGTTATTGTTATTCAATTTTAACCATGCTAATGACAAAGAAATATTTCCCAAAGAACATGGAAGGACTCCAGATAACTCATTTGAATCAAGTATAAGGATCCTTATGTGTTGTAGAGAATCTACACACTGGGGAATATTTCCAAATAGCATGTTCCTTGAAACATCGAGAGCTACCAAGCGTGTTCTTTTACACATTGACCTTGGAATTGAGCCATTGAAATGGTTATCTTGTAGAAGAAAATACATGCTATATTCAACCTTAAAAGGAAGGTTTTTCAAAGATCCACTGAGTTCGTTATGAGAGAGGTCTAAGTGGGAAATGATTGGCATCTTCCGTAACCATGTTGGTAGAATTCCATGTAGGCTAGCATTAGACAACCCCAAATCCTCAAGCTTCCTCTGTGTTTGCAACCAATGTGGAAATCCATCAGCAATCTTGCAAGAACCAAGCATAACACTTCTCAATTGGAATGGAGGTATCCACCCATGTGAGATATTGAAGATCAACTGATGATTAGAAGTTGTATGCAGGGACTTCAACATCGAGAGGTTAGAAAAATGGGCTTCCGTAACCACTCCTTCTAAAGAATTGTTAGAGATATCTAGAACAACAAGTCTAGCGAGTTGCCCAAATGAAACTGGAATTGTCCCATTCAACATATTTGAAGACACTTTAAAAAGTTGTAATGAAGTTAGTTTTCCTATGGATGCTGGCATTGGACCCGTTAACTGGTTTGAATGTAGAAGCAAAACGGCTAAATCTATTAATCTTCCCAATGATTTTGGGATAGAACCGCTAAATTGATTTCCAGAAAGCAAAAGTCTAGTGAGTTTTCCATGGAATGTCGGAATGGGACCCGTTAAAAGGTTATAAGATAGATTTAATACTTCTAATGATTCCAATCTCCTTAAAGCTTTCGGGATTGAACCTGTGAAAGTGTTTAACATGAGACGTAACACTCGTAAATTAGTTAGTCTTCCAAGAGATTCTGGAACTGAACCAATTAATTGATTATCAGCTAAATCCAACATCTCTAAAGCATATTGGGAACATTCAGACATGTTTGTTGTTGGGCCTATCATTTCCCCTCCAAAATAATTACTTGATAAGCTCAATTCCTTCAGGTGACATTGTCTCCAAATTCCAACAAGCTCAATATTCTCAAAGTTATTAGACGAGACATCGAGCTTTTACACATTGACCTTGGAATTGAGCCATTGAAATGGTTATCTTGTAGAAGAAAATACATGCTATATTCAACCTTAAAAGGAAGGTTTTTCAAAGATCCACTGAGTTCGTTATGAGAGAGGTCTAAGTGGGAAATGATTGGCATCTTCCGTAACCATGTTGGTAGAATTCCATGTAGGCTAGCATTAGACAACCCCAAATCCTCAAGCTTCCTCTGTGTTTGCAACCAATGTGGAAATCCATCAGCAATCTTGCAAGAACCAAGCATAACACTTCTCAATTGGAATGGAGGTATCCACCCATGTGAGATATTGAAGATCAACTGATGATTAGAAGTTGTATGCAGGGACTTCAACATCGAGAGGTTAGAAAAATGGGCTTCCGTAACCACTCCTTCTAAAGAATTGTTAGAGATATCTAGAACAACAAGTCTAGCGAGTTGCCCAAATGAAACTGGAATTGTCCCATTCAACATATTTGAAGACACTTTAAAAAGTTGTAATGAAGTTAGTTTTCCTATGGATGCTGGCATTGGACCCGTTAACTGGTTTGAATGTAGAAGCAAAACGGCTAAATCTATTAATCTTCCCAATGATTTTGGGATAGAACCGCTAAATTGATTTCCAGAAAGCAAAAGTCTAGTGAGTTTTCCATGGAATGTCGGAATGGGACCCGTTAAAAGGTTATAAGATAGATTTAATACTTCTAATGATTCCAATCTCCTTAAAGCTTTCGGGATTGAACCTGTGAAAGTGTTTAACATGAGACGTAACACTCGTAAATTAGTTAGTCTTCCAAGAGATTCTGGAACTGAACCAATTAATTGATTATCAGCTAAATCCAACATCTCTAAAGCATATTGGGAACATTCAGACATGTTTGTTGTTGGGCCTATCATTTCCCCTCCAAAATAATTACTTGATAAGCTCAATTCCTTCAGGTGACATTGTCTCCAAATTCCAACAAGCTCAATATTCTCAAAGTTATTAGACGAGACATCGAGCTTTTACACATTGACCTTGGAATTGAGCCATTGAAATGGTTATCTTGTAGAAGAAAATACATGCTATATTCAACCTTAAAAGGAAGGTTTTTCAAAGATCCACTGAGTTCGTTATGAGAGAGGTCTAAGTGGGAAATGATTGGCATCTTCCGTAACCATGTTGGTAGAATTCCATGTAGGCTAGCATTAGACAACCCCAAATCCTCAAGCTTCCTCTGTGTTTGCAACCAATGTGGAAATCCATCAGCAATCTTGCAAGAACCAAGCATAACACTTCTCAATTGGAATGGAGGTATCCACCCATGTGAGATATTGAAGATCAACTGATGATTAGAAGTTGTATGCAGGGACTTCAACATCGAGAGGTTAGAAAAATGGGCTTCCGTAACCACTCCTTCTAAAGAATTGTTAGAGATATCTAGAACAACAAGTCTAGCGAGTTGCCCAAATGAAACTGGAATTGTCCCATTCAACATATTTGAAGACACTTTAAAAAGTTGTAATGAAGTTAGTTTTCCTATGGATGCTGGCATTGGACCCGTTAACTGGTTTGAATGTAGAAGCAAAACGGCTAAATCTATTAATCTTCCCAATGATTTTGGGATAGAACCGCTAAATTGATTTCCAGAAAGCAAAAGTCTAGTGAGTTTTCCATGGAATGTCGGAATGGGACCCGTTAAAAGGTTATAAGATAGATTTAATACTTCTAATGATTCCAATCTCCATAAAGCTTTCGGGATTGAACCTGTGAAAGTGTTTAACATGAGACGTAACACTCGTAAATTAGTTAGTCTTCCAAGAGATTCTGGAACTGAACCAATTAATTGATTATCAGCTAAATCCAACATCTCTAAAGCATATTGGGAACATTCAGACATGTTTGTTGTTGGGCCTATCATTTCCCCTCCAAAATAATTACTTGATAAGCTCAATTCCTTCAGGTGACATTGTCTCCAAATTCCAACAAGCTCAATATTCTCAAAGTTATTAGACGAGACATCGAGCTTTAGAAGGTTATACATGGTAGGAATTGGGGAGTTCATATTGTTTCATGAAAGGTCAAGGACTCTCAGGGAAGACATGTTAACTAATTCAGATGGAAATCTACTTTCAAAGGAATTACGGCTAAGATCGAGATATTTTATGTTAGAATGGATACTAAAATTTAAATAAGTTGGTGAAAAATGGACGTTGTGAAGACCACACCATGACAAATGCAATTCCGATAAGGAAGGGATCATGTTTAATAAGTTTACAGAGTTCCATGCCATGCTAAGATTATATAATGAAAGATCAAGGAATGTTAAGGATGTCATGTTGTGAAAAAGGCGTGGGAGTTGACCTTCAAAATTGTTGAAGCTAAGATCAAGATGCTCAATGTTGGGAAGTATTTCACTTAAATTTTGATGGAGATCAAGATGAGCATTAGACAGTCCACAGTCTCTCAAACTTAAATATGTTGTTGATGGAATCATGTGGAACAACATATCAATATTGGTTGCGTGAAAAAGCTCCATTTGACCCAAGTCAAGATGCTCAAGTGAGGAAAGGCCTGCAACCCATGACATATCATTTGGCGCAAGCATATATTCATCCATTGAAAATGAACTAAGATCAAGAATCTTCAAATTGGAAAGATTTCCAATGTGATGGGGAATAATACCAATAAAACCTGCATTTGAAAGATTAAGGTAACTTAACTGCTTGAGGGATCCAATGAATTCGGGAATCTGACTTCCTCTATAGTCATTCCCACTCAAATCCAAATGTTTTAGATGCCTCAACTCAGCCAAATAGGCGTTCACCTTGTCACCTACCAAGTAGTAATCTTCTTTGAGGTAATTGCCAAATGATCCCATGGAATTTCCTCTGTAACCCCTGAGATGAAGGCTGGCAACACTTCCAGTGTCACCATCACAATGGACTCCTTTCCATAAGCAACAATTTGTGCCAACCCATGATGAGAGCACTTCGAAGTCATCTTTGACGCTGTTTTTAAACTTGAGTAGTGCTAGTCTCTCTCGTTCATGGTAGCTTACACTGGAATTTTGAGTACCCAAACAAGTACATGCTGTTACAACCAAAAGAATACTAAAGAAATTGAGACGAAGCCTCGATACCTGCTGATTTCCCATCTTCGAAACTTAACTTGCTTGAAGTAAATACACAAGCCAATTTTTTCTTTCTCTTCCCCTTTTTTTTTTGAAAATGAGAAGAAATATGAGCTTTTATAATGAACAAACTATGTTAATTAATAAATTCATATATGGACTGCACCTTCTGACCCATGGAAGACTTTGAAAATCATTGGAAGACCTTTTCTATTCTAGAATATTTATTAGTTTATTGATGGCTTGATGCTACAGGTACATAAAAAAACAAAAATAGAAAACCAAAACTTTTGAAGATTGCAGAAAAACTAAAAACACCTGCTGGAATTAAAACCTTGCATAATCTGAAGTCACACTGTGCAAAATGTCTTAGCTAATTCAGTTTCGGTTTGAAGCCACAACCCTGTTTTGGTACAGCAGATCGTACTATTCTTAGCGAGGATGAGGTTTGTTCGGTTTCAGCAGTTTTGAAAACCTAAAACCTAGTTAGTTTGGTTGGATGGTGAAGCCTTGCTCAAATGAAAATGTATTATCTCTTTCTTGGCACAAAAGATTGATCTGCTCCTCCTTCATTTTCAACTATATAACTGAATAACTGATTATTCATTTCCATTAGGATTTGGATTCGTGTGTTTGTACTTTAGCCAAACAACACAAGTAGGAGCTTCCAAGAAAATCTACTAATAATAATTCGATATATTGATTCATTATTTAACCTCGGTTTAAATTCACGTATACTGTAAACTAGTCAGTAACCCGGGTAAATACCCGAGGTTGTGACTTTGTTTTTTGATTTGTTTACCATCATTCGTTGATTAAAAGCTAAGCAATATGGATCTAGTTTTGTTGGGTTTTCTGTCACGAATCCAAAGCAATTTACGGATCGAATTTTTGTTGAGAAATAAAAGAGATATGATGAATTAAAGTTGTGTTATTTTAAAAATAAATATATATATGGATAGTTTTTATGTGAAAATAATTTAATTTTCTATTGAATTATTTAATTTAAAAATCTCACAAATTGACACATAGGATTTATCCTATGTGGCACACTTAAAAAAATGACATTTGTACTTTAAAAACTTGTGTTTAATAGTAGTATAGATAGATATAGATAGATTGTAGAATGATTGAAAACATTTGTTGGAAAAAATTAATATTAATGGGAGAAACTAAAATGCCATTGTGTAGAATTCCATAATAAAAACATTGCAGAATCTAAAGTGACATGAAAACCTTGGCAGCAACACTAAATATTTATAGAATATTACACAAAATAATGCTTTAAGCCTTTAAACTACGTGTGAATGGTGTAATACTAAGATGTGAATATTAATCTTCTTCAACAGTTTTATCTTCCTTAAAAGAAAATCTTTATCTGAAAACATAATATTGAATGATGTAATTAGTAGGTAAAATTTATGACCCGTCATGACTATTTTTTATATTGACCCGTTCTGACACACCGTACAACCCAATCCGTCCGCTTTTCGAGGTCCAGGTATAAACATAATATTCAATTAACATGTCTAATTATGTAATTTGTATATGTAATATTGAGATTTTCTTGAAACAAAATGCCTGGACCTGAAAAAGTGGACGGATCGGGTCGGGTTCGGGTTAAGACAAATGTGGGTAAGAACGGGTCAAGAAGAGGGATCTAGATTTAGTTAACGGTTGTGATGGTTCCCCAACTGTAAAAGAGAAATTTTGGTATGATTCTAGTACGCCATTTTTCATAATATAATGTACACATTTGTTATTATTTTCTCTATGAATCAATCTGATTGCACTTCCGAAGAGTACCATCAAGTATGTCAATCAGAAAGTGACCTAAACATGATACATATAGCTACTACCCAGGCGTTACGAATTTCAAAACCTACACAATAATGAACAAGTAATTCAAAATCCCTGATGAATTCTCACACATAACACTAACAGACATTTTTCCATCTTAGTCTAAAGTCTACAGCACAATACATAACTAAATTTTGTCAAGGTCATGCAGAGGTGATAAGCTTTGATCGAGAAATAAATGTCATGGTAAAATTTTCATACCATACGAACGATACAAACTTAAAGCACAATTTGAGTATTGAAAAAGAAAATAACACCTCTCAACACTATCATTTCTAATATTCTATTTGGCATCCCTACCCCTTTTAATCTTTGAAATTCTCACCGCAACTGCCACGTATATCTTATCCACGGTTACCTCTGCCATGGTAAAAAGCTTGTGTCTCCATTGCTTCTTGAGCCACAACACTCCAATAATACCCCAAAAACCTGTTGCAAATCCACATGCTATGTCCAAGTAAAACAATACTTTCTTTGACTCATTATCATCTTGATATGTGTTCTTGCTCATTGCAGATGGTGGATGTTCATTACTAAAGCAATTATTTGGCAGAGGTGGACCACAGAGATCCCTATTGCCTGCATAAATTGACGGGTCGGTAAGTGTTTGCAATTGACTTCCTGTTGGAATTCGTCCTGACAAGTTGTTGCGTGACAAATTCATAGAGCTTAAGAAGTTCAAAGCTCCCATGCTTTGAGGGATCATCCCTGTAAATTGGTTGTCTGAGAAATCGAGAGAGTTTAATGACTTCATGTTTCCAATGTTATTTGGAATGCTCCCACTTAGCTGGTTATGTGACAAATTGAGACCTACCAACAAATTAAGTGTAGTTATCTCTTTAGGGATTTGTCCTATGAGTTTATTGCTTGAAAGGTCCATGTTAAAAACTAAACTCAAAGTATGTGTATATTCCCGATCCATTCCTTTCATGACCTGATTCTCACCGGTTGGGAAAGTGCTATTATGAAAAAATAGATGACTTGCCTGAATCATCCCATTCAACTCTCCAAAACATTGAGGGATGGATCCTGTTAAGTTGTTGTGTGCGACGTCCAAAATCTGAAGATATGAACATTTGCATAGAGATCGAGGAATTCTTCCTGTGAAGTTATTTTTATGCAACCTCAGGACCATCAGGTACATAAGATTTTCTCCGGTCCCTTTTGGTATGTTTCCAAAGAATTCGTTATTGCCCAAATCCAAACCTCTTAAGGATCTCAAATTCCACAGATCCCGAGGGAGTTCACCGTTAAAGTTATTGTCATCCAGTTTTAACCATTCCAATGATGAAGACAAATTTCCAAAAGAACTTGGAATGACTCCAGATAGCCTATTTGAACTAAGTATCAGCCAACGTAATTGTTGTAGGTTCTCTAGACAATCGGGAATATTTCCAAATAACATATTTTTTGAAACATCAAGACCTACCATGCGTGTTCTTTTGCACAGTGACCTTGGAATTGACCCAGTGAAAAGGTTATCATCTAGATAAATATACTCTTCACTTGTAAATCCATTGTTGGGATTCCTAAAAGGAAGGTTTTTCAAAGACCCACTGAGATTGTTGTAAGAGAGATCTAAGAAAGAAATGATGGGCATCTTCTGCAACCATGTCGGTAGAATTCCATGTAGGCTAGTATTAGACAAATCCAAAATCTCAAGCTTCTTCTGTGTTTGTAACCACTGTGGAAACCCATCTATAATCTTGCAAGAACCAAGTGTAACACTTCTCAATTGAAATGGAGGTATCCATTCATGTGAGATATTAAAGATTAACTTATGATTGTAAGTTGTATCAAGAAACTTCAACTTGGTGAGGTTAGCAAAATGGGATTCCACAACCATACCTTCTAAAGAATTGAAAGAGACATCTAAGTGAGAGAGTTTGGTAAGTTGCCCAACTGAAAATGGAATCGTCCCGTTCAATAAATTTGAAGACACCGAAAATGCTTGTAGTGAAGCTAGTCTACCTAGAGATGTTGGGATTGGACCTGTTAACTGGTTTGATCCCAAATTCAATTCAGTTAAACCTATTAACCCTCCTAATGATTCTGGGATAGAACCGCTTAGTTGATTTCCAGAAAGACAAAGTTTGGTGAGTTTCCCACGGAATGTCGGAATAGGACCCGTTAAACCGAGATAAGCTAGATTTAATACTTCTAGTGATCTTAATCTCTCCAATGCTTTAGGGATTGAACCTATGAAACTGTTTGATTTGAGACTTAAGACTCTTAAGTTGGTTAGTCTTCCAAGAGATTCTGGAATTGAACCGTTGAGTTGACTATAATCTGAATCCAACATCTCTAAAGCATATTGAGAACATTCAGACGTGTTCGTTAATGGGCCTGTCATTTCTCCTATAAAAAAATTATTCGATAAGCTCAAAATCTTCAAGTGACATTGTCTCCAAATTCCAATAAGCTCAATATTCTCGAAGTTATTATAAGAAACATCGAGCTTTAGAAGTTTAGGCATGACAGGTATTGATGAGTTCAAACTGTTTCCTGAAAGGTCAAGGACTCTTAGGGAAGTCATGTTCATTAATTCATATGGAAATCTACCTCCAATTGAATTCCCATTAAGATCAAGATATTGTATGTTAGAATGGACACTTAAGTTCAAATAAGTGGGTGAAAAATGGGCATTGTGAAGCCCACATGATGACACATGCAATTCTGATACAGAAGGGATAATGTTTAGCAAGTTTACAGAGTTCCATGCCAGACTAAGATTATAGGATGACAAATCAAGGAATGTTAAGGAAGTTGTGTTCTGTAAAAAGCGTGGGAGTTGACCTTTAAAATTGTTGAAGCTAAGATCAAGATGCTCAATATTGGGAAGTATTTTACATGAATTAAGATAGGGACCAAGTTGAGCATTAGAAAGTCCACAGTAGCCCAAACTTAAATATGTTAATGAATGAATCATGTACAACACCATATCAATATGTTTTGCATGAATAAAATCCCCTTCATTCAAGTCAAGATGCTCAAGTGAGGAAAGGCCAGAAATCCATGACATATCATTTGACGTGAGCATATTCCCATGAATTGAATATGAACTAAGATCAAGAACCTTCAAATTGGAGAGATTTCCAATGTGATGGGGAATAATACCAATAAAACCCGAATCAGAAAGATTGAGATAACTTAGCTGTTTGAAGGATCCAATGAATTCAGGAATCCGACTTCCTTGATAATTATTCCCACTCAAATCCAAGTGTTTCAATTGCTTCAACTCTTCCAAATTTGCGTTCACCTTGTCGCTTACTAAGTAGAAATCCTTCTCATGGTAATCATCAAAAGGTCGCTTGTAATTTCCCCTTAGATGAAGGCTGACAACACGTCCAGTGGCACCATCACAACGGACTCCTTTCCACGAACAACAATCAATTCCAACCCATGATGAGAGCATTTTAAAGTCATCTTTGACGTTGTGTTTGAACTCGAGTAGTGCTCTTCTCTCTCGTTCGTGAAAACTTACCGTCGAATTCTGATTGCCCAAACAAGTACATGCAGTTACAACCAAAAGAATACTAAAGAAAATGAGATGGAGCAGTGAAACCCACTTATATCCTGTCATTCAACCTCAACTTTTTAGAAAATTGCGATGAAATATGAGTTGTTATGATGAAGAGAAACTATAGGAATGAACTATGGAGATGGAGTTCAGCTTATGTCCCATGGAAGACTTGCCAAATCATTGTGGAAGTCAATGAAAAAATTGTATCCATAAAATTACAAAATTGCATTCTTCAATCTTGGGCTGCTCTTTATTTTCTTGGTAAATGATTAATTTATTATTCCTAATTAAGTTTAGTCAATAATTCCACAAAATTGCTATTGTTTAATTGTCCTCTTTAGCGCCGTGAATTATGATAACAGGTCCCTCAAAACCATGTATTTACATTACGTAGTAGAGTAGTATTATGATAAAAAGTAAGCGAGAACTAGGGGAAACTTAGGGGTAGAAAAACAGCTGTATTAGTGGGGGCATTATGCCAAATGTGAGCTAACAGCTATTTAAATTGTTTGAATTACTTTGAGGTTTAGAATCCCTTTTTATTGTTATAGCTAGATATTTTTTATTTTTGCGGCCAAATATATTGCAAACTGAACTGAACCTTTGACGTTAACCGATTAACCACAATCGATCGGTTAAGAATTTACAGTTCGGCGTGGAATAACTTCCTACAACAGGTTATGCGTTTTTAATCCTTGGTCCACTTCTAATTATGTGCTATCTTTATCTTGTGCATTATTATCTATCTATATCTATATCTATATCTATATCTATATATTATATAAAAGAAAAGATTGATGCTGAGGTTCTCAGCATCATTTTCCCGTCTAAATCACACCCTTCTAATACACCAGAAAAATGTCGCGGCTATAACATTGACCCGACCCGTTTTTGTTCTAAACGAGCTTTAACAAAAAAAAAAAACAAAAACAAAAAAAACGCTACTTCTCGAGAGCCTCCTCATTCAACCACAAATTCGCACCTTCTTCCTCTCGATGGCGACTGAGATATATACAATCATCTCCACCGCGATCATCGTCTACTGCAATCGGAAGCTAAATAAATCGACTAAGGTAATGATTTCTTCATACCTAATCGTCTACAACTGTCTTCCTTCTTCAAGAATCCAATAAACCCTAATTTTGCAATTCTAGAGTTAATCTTTCTGGTTTGAAGATATCGGAAACTCATCTACTAAAATCAAAGTTGCTTTTCTTCTTTCTGTACTAAAATCCCTAAATGTATTGGTTTTTGTCTCCGATTATTATGACCAACGATTTCTTACTTTATATTTCATTATTGTTATCGCGTAATCTTATTTACAATGACTTATTCGAAATAACAATTTATCCGTACCACAGTTGATTTTTAATGTCTATTATGTTCATACAATTAAGACAGTGATGTAATTGAATAAATTCTCAACCACTT
Organism: Deinandra increscens subsp. villosa; assembly: GCA_039602395.1. Taxonomy (NCBI): domain Eukaryota; kingdom Viridiplantae; phylum Streptophyta; class Magnoliopsida; order Asterales; family Asteraceae; genus Deinandra; species Deinandra increscens. The sequence continues at coordinate 25,334,445 of JBCNJP010000018.1, forward strand.
GATTGTTCATAGAAATTGTTACAGATTTAGGGGTTTCTTTCAAAGTGTTACAATTGAATCAACATGATTGACAATTCCTTATAAAATTTAATTGTGTTTTGATTTATGATTTGCAGGGCGGTAGTGGTAATTTTACATGGACTCGATGAACACGGGTTAGTCATTTGACCTTGGTTTTAATAAAAGAAAATGAAAAAGAATATTTTAAGCTTAAACAATCCAATCCATGTGAAGAGTGGCAAGTGTGATGAATTTGCAAGGTAGCTGAATGCACATGCATATAAAGTTTATGGAATGGATTGTGTTGGTAAGTTTACATCTTTTAATGGATTATTTTCCCTTTATTCTCATGTTGTAGTATGGTAGACTGATCAATGGTCATAAAAAGTTTTTCTCTTAGACCTTAGCTAAGTTGGACTTTCTGGGATTTGCATTACTAAAAACATTAGCACTTTTGGTTTGTGTTTGTCGAAATTAAGAGGAAGTTGTCATCTAAGTTTCACATGAACTATCTTCGATTTATACACTGTGTGTGCCACATATTTTTAAAATAGGGTATCTATTTGATCTCATATTTTCTTACCTGTATACTATTTGAACTTATATTTTGTGACCCGCTGAACAAATCTTAGTCTTATATATAAATTTATGTTGTTTCAATATTAGTTTGAGTCAATAATTTTGTTTCATCCTACACAAAATTTTAATGTTTTAAGGTTTGTTTAGCACAACGGATGCATCCTTTTAGCAAATAAGATAGCAGATTATTGATAGAATTTGAGTGTATTTGTAGGTTGCCTAATCCTTTAACTATGAATAGCTCTTCAGTGTGTCTGCTAAGGTTTAGAAGTTAACTGTTTTTTTCTTTTTTTATATAGAATTCTTTACATTAATAATCTTCATGTGTGGGTTTGATCACTTTTATTAAGAATCAATTTGCATTATGAAACAACTTTGAAGAATTAAAAATGATTAAATAACATCCCTAAAAGTAAGTCATAACTCATAATCCTATAGTTAAGTGAGAAACACTTATCATTCATGTCTATTGCTTTCTTTTATTTTATTTCTTTACCATATGTGTACCAGTATATAAAACTCTATCTTATATATACTCATACCATTTGTTTATGTTAATAGTGTTTTTTATTATACAGAACAGCTTGGAACAATGTATACATGTCAGGGTTATTCGAGGACACACTGGTGACTTTGAAGAAGGGTCATACTAAAGAAAAGAGGATTTCTCTGCCTCACTTTGTTGATAGTTACTGATTTTGCATACTACGTACCCTTTTGTGTTTGATTATACGTTACTTTTCTTTCCAGGGATGAAGTTTAGTAAATTCCTGCTTTTAATCTTTGACATTTCCCATTCAGTCTAGACAGATGCTTAATTCTGCAGGTTGGTACTAAGTTTTGAGGTCTATTTGTTCAAAAGTATCCCTTGTAGGTTAAGGGGCTCTTTGATAGTTGTTGATTGAGTAAGAGCTGACTGGGTTAGAGCTTGCTGAGTAAGAGGCTAACTGAGTAATAAGCTATGTCTGAAACTTGGTTGTTTGATAGTTGCTGACTGAGTAAGAGCTGACTGAGTAATGTATATAGTTATTTGTTTTATAGAAAATAAATTAAAATAAAGAATAAAAAAACTAATAGACTTATTGAAGTATAGATAAACATGTGTGTGTTTCGTATATATATATATATATATATATATATATATATATATATATATATATATATATATATAGTGAAAAGTTCATTGTAGACACCCCCATAAGTGTAGACAGGTAGACACATTTTTTCACCATTAGATCTCTTGATCTAATGGTTATGATTAATTTCTTTTTTCTTTTTTTCCCTTTTTCTCATTGTTCAGAAAATTTCACATGTGAAAACACATGTGAAATAAAGTAATTTCACATGTGAAATAGGGTGTCTACTGATGTGAGTGTATTTTGTAATGGTTTCTCATAATTAATCATATAATTTTCATGGTTACAATGTATTAATTCACATGATATATCCTACATTTTGTACTTGATGTGTTTTGAGTTTAATTGTCATAGGTTATGCATTTTGAGGTGTTTTAGAAGCATTGGTGACTAAAGGTGAAAAGACGCGAGCTTTGGAGGAATTAATCAAGCAAAATAAAGACAAAGTTGTGAATGTTCGGGAGTGCGGAATAGAGTTGTTGGGATTTGAAATACTTCACATGGGTCAAGGATTGAAGGAATGGGCTTTAAATATATCAAATTGGGTTTAGAAAGGAGATTGGGCTGAATTTGGAGCATTGGGCCACGTCTGATCAGATTTTGGGCCAAAACAGCGAAGCCCAGGACCCCCGGAGTGTCGCGAGGAAAACTTCCAAATCCCTCGCCACACGATCAGGGTCGATGTCGGCAGATTTTCGAGATTTTTGGTATTTGACGTATTTAAGCAGTTTTTAGGTTTTTTTCTAAAAGAATCTCGGCTGTAGCCGACCAGAACTCTCCAGAGACGATTTTTCTTTAGTTTTTCATCTATTTTCTTAGTTTTGAATGATTCAATGATGTTTGTGATGTCCGGCTAAGTCCAAGTGATTACCGACGGTGAACGGTTAGCGTATTACTATTCTTTTCAGTTATTCTTTGTCTATTTTCTGATTCTATAAACATAGTGACAATGTTTGATTCATATGGATGTTCGATTTAATTCTATTTATCTTGCGTTTTGATTGCATATTTGCCCCCCGCTCCCGGACTACCTTTCATAGCATAGCTCTAGGACTATACTTAGCTCATATGTAATCTGAATGTTTGGTTGAATTGAGTTGAACACAATAATTGAATTGGATTAGAAATTAGCTAACCGGGATCCGGAGGTCTTCACGTTTTAATTTTCTAGTATTCTAATTTAAATTATTATTAGTTTTCTTAGTAATTAATCAATTCAAATTAAACAGTCAAGAGACAACTTTTTATATTTTCAGTATTTAGGTTAGTTTAGTTATTCTAGGTTAGTGACAGTAACTTAGGTTAGATTATTAGAGTCGCTAATAACCACCAACTCCCTTGGTTCGATACCCTAGCTTGCCCTACTACAGTTTAAGTTAGGTATTTGTGTAGCGGTCACGACACCCGTTATCAAATTGGCGCCGTTGTCGGGGAGTACGTGCGCTTATTAGTGATTTTAGTTTTTATTTTTATTTTTTTTTGTTAGTTAATTTATTTTTTTTATTTTGTTTGTTTTTCATAAAACTTCATAAAAAAAAACCAAAAATATTTTTTTTATTTTTAGCAATTTTAATTTTTAGTAGTTTGTTTAATTTCTAAAAAAAAAAAAAAGTTTACAAAAATTGTCTGGATTGCTAGTCATCGATTCCATTGCGTTATTTTATCATCTCGATCAGTACTACGCAATTGGTTTCTGTGTTTTTGAGCGTTGCAGGTAAATTCGAAGTCAATTATGGGCAAGGAGGACAAGTGTTATAACTGCGGGAGTTTTTATCACAGAATCAAGTTTTGCCCAACATTGCCTAGCGGGATCCGAATTGTAGAAGATTCAGAGGATGATGAGGAGTACGAAGACCCACATGCATATTACCAATATCAAGAGCCTCCATCATCGTACAATCAGGGATATTCTCAAACCAAGAATTATAATTATTTAAATCCTGATGCAAATTCTAATAATTATAATTCTAACGTTACATCGTTTGCAGGCTATGAAGATGGATATGGGAACAATTACTCTCAACCGGCACACGAGGATCAGTACAAGAGTGACCTTGGGTATCCCCAGTACCCCCAATATCAGTCACAACAGAACTATAACCAACCTCCTTGGGGTGTACCACAATTCTCTTACAACCGAGGAGGGAATCAGATACGGTTTGAACACGGGGTACCAAGAGTTATGACACCAGCCGAAGTTCAAAGGCAGGAAGAGTATGCACGCAGAAGAGAAGCTGCTCAAAGACTTTCACGAACGAGAACTGAACATCCAAATTCAGTTTACTCGCATTTTAGAGCACCTCCATTGGATTCTCAAGGAGGTTACCAATCAGACTATCGGGACGAGTGTAATAACTCATATCAGGTATACAGGGACCGTCAGGAGTATAGTCAAGCAAATTATTCTGAATATCCAACGCAACAACCAAGGTCGGGTCCAAATGTTTATCAAGCTGAAGGTGTTGAGAAATCTCTAAGAAGATCGCATTTGTCCCAAATCGAGCGAGAATTGGCTATACCTCATCATTCAAGGGAATACCGCACACAGTTGTTAGATTACAAATATGATATTTTAGTGAAGGAACAACAAATTCGTCCGCAAGGCTTGTCGGGTTTTGAAAAGTCTCGGGAAAAACAAGAGTGGATATCGTCACAATTTGGGGATCAAGATATTGTGGCGGATAATGACACAATGGTTGAGGTTGATGAGGAGTTAGAAGAAGAGATTGAGCGAGTCGAGGTGCCTAAGCAGAATGAGGTTAATTCAACTTATGAAAATCTGACTGGTGCAACGGACGTGAGTGATAATGAAGAGGCAGTAGAGTTTTTGAATCTTCCAAGACAAGTAGCTGAATGTTTAGAGCCAGTTGAAGACATGCATGTTGCAGAATCCACGACTGAGAGTCCATCGGGTAACACTAATCCTTTTCTTTTAAATATTAATCAAATTGTTAAATGTGTGCAAGTAACCGAAGAGAAGTTGGTGAAAAAGAGGAAGCTGGAGGAAGATGACATTGGGCAAATACCACCCAAGAAACTCCGCCATGATGATGTAGATGTGCCACGTGTGCAAGTGCAAGTTTGGATGCATCATATCAATTATAGAGCACACGTGGGAAATTCTAAAGGTAAGTGTTCAATCCATGATAAATTTGCTTTTAATTTTCAAATTAATATATTTTGCATGTTGAGCTTGAAAAGAAAAATTAAGAGACATGTGAACTACCGAGCGTGGATCGGTAATGCAATTGGAAAGCATGGTTTGAAAAAGCTGAACAGAAATGTCAAACACCGAGCCTACATCGGGAACTCGGTTGGGAAATGTGGACTGAAGCCACCGTGAGCAGAAAGGATGGTCTGGCTGAAGACCATAAATTTAGCGCTTTCTGAGAGGCAACCCAGAGGTAAGTGTGTTTTTTGGTTTATTTTTTTAGTTTTTGTGTTTTTGTGTTTTTGTGTTTTTCAGGACTTGGAGGGTTTTGGGTAATGAAATTGAGCAAAACGAGGTTCTAGGTATGTCAATTTATATAAATATTGGAAGGTGAACTCTCTCCCTCGCTACACGCGAGGGAGGTGGAGTGAACTGTCGCGCCACGCGACGCCATCAGGTGCCAGAATTTTTGTTTTCTTTTGTTGCTCGAATCCGGTATGTTTCCTAATTCTATTTTTTGTTTTTATTTTATTTCTTCTTTATTTTTGTTGTTTCTTTGTTCACATTGAGGACAATGTGTCACTCAAGTGTGGGGAGGGGGATAACACATTCGTGCTTTTTTAGTGTGTTTATTTTTGTGTGTTTTAAAAAAAAATCCAAAAAAAAAAAAAATTTAAAAAAATTGAAAAATGTCTTTGGAATAACTTGCAAAAATCATGGAAAATGATAGTACAATTGGGAATCGGTTTTCAAAAATATAAATAGAGAAAGAAAAGGGAAAAGTGGTAGGAAAGGAAAGAATGGAAAACATGACTAATCTGTGATGTGTTGGTAGGCCCAACTGACCTAGGAATAGCTTAAAATGCCCATTGTGTTTATTGTTGTATAAATATGTAACTAAATCAGTCTGCTAGTGGGTTCCCATTTTAGAGGTGATAGGGAGATTGAAACTGATGATTAGGAGGAAGAAGACCATTTTAAATTAGAGACTTATATGTCCTTAGAATAACCTGGCACGTTATGATCTTTTTGCGAAAGCAAATCCGAGAAATAACGGCGCCCCATCTTTCCATCTTTGAGCATATTAGGTAATAAACTGGTTAATGAATTAGAGTGAAGGGACAAAATACTCACGTACGAACTAAGGATAGTATCCCGTGGTAAGTGCCTCTGATGATGTTCCGGATCTCGCGGGCAAAACACTCACGTATGATTTCGGGGGTAAGACCTTGTGAAAGAATGCCTCTGATGATGTCCGTTGGTAATCATAGCTAAAATTAACCAATTATTAAAAAAATGAAAATGAAAAAAAAAAGAAAAAAGAAAAAGAAAAAGAAAAAACGATGAGAAAAAGAAAGAAAGAAATGGAAAAATAGGAAAAATAGTTGATTAGAGAAATAAATGCTCAAAAACTTCATTATCCATCTAATCCACTATTCTTTGGACATCTGAGTATCTGATTTAAGGGAGGTTGGGACAAATCTATAAATATAATCTTAAATACCCTTTACTTTGACTGAATTTGATTCGGGAGTAGGTTGAACTTGAACTTTCTGAATGTGGGACACATATGCAGACTGATAACTCTATTCGGTAAATTATAAACACTTTGGGGGCGAAACAAAAGGTCAGTGGTTGGGTTTAGTCGGACCGAAATACTGACAATTGCAGTTAGTCTGTGTGATTACATTATGGTTTGTGGAATTGAATAGGTGGACAAATTAAAAAGTCATATGTTTATGAGATTGATTTCCCAATTATGATTCCATGGCAGTTTTTCCGAGACGGAAAAAGATAAGTGTGGGGATGTGATGTGAGTGTATTTTGTAATGGTTTCTCATAATTAATCATATAATTTTCATGGTTACAATGTATTAATTCACATGATATATCCTACATTTTGTACTTGATGTGTTTTGAGTTTAATTGTCATAGGTTATGCATTTTGAGGTGTTTTAGAAGCATTGGTGACTAAAGGTGAAAAGACGCGAGCTTTGGAGGAATTAATCAAGCAAAATAAAGACAAAGTTGTGAATGTTCGGGAGTGCGGAATAGAGTTGTTGGGATTTGAAATACTTCACATGGGTCAAGGATTGAAGGAATGGGCTTTAAATATATCAAATTGGGTTTAGAAAGGAGATTGGGCTGAATTTGGAGCATTGGGCCACGTCTGATCAGATTTTGGGCCAAAACAGCGAAGCCCAGGACCCCCGGAGTGTCGCGAGGAAAACTTCCAAATCCCTCGCCACACGATCCGGGTCGATGTCGGCAGATTTTCGAGATTTTTGGTATTTGACGTATTTAAGCAGTTTTTAGGTTTTTTTCTAAAAGAATCTCGGCTGTAGCCGACCAGAACTCTCCAGAGACGATTTTTCTTTAGTTTTTCATCTATTTTCTTAGTTTTGAATGATTCAATGATGTTTGTGATGTCCGGCTAAGTCCAAGTGATTACCGACGGTGAACGGTTAGCGTATTACTATTCTTTTCAGTTATTCTTTGTCTATTTTCTGATTCTATAAACATAGTGACAATGTTTGATTCATATGGATGTTCGATTTAATTCTATTTATCTTGCGTTTTGATTGCATATTTGCCCCCCGCTCCCGGACTACCTTTCATAGCATAGCTCTAGGACTATACTTAGCTCATATGTAATCTGAATGTTTGGTTGAATTGAGTTGAACACAATAATTGAATTGGATTAGAAATTAGCTAACCGGGATCCGGAGGTCTTCACGTTTTAATTTTCTAGTATTCTAATTTAAATTATTATTAGTTTTCTTAGTAATTAATCAATTCAAATTAAACAGTCAAGAGACAACTTTTTATATTTTCAGTATTTAGGTTAGTTTAGTTATTCTAGGTTAGTGACAGTAACTTAGGTTAGATTATTAGAGTCGCTAATAACCACCAACTCCCTTGGTTCGATACCCTAGCTTGCCCTACTACAGTTTAAGTTAGGTATTTGTGTAGCGGTCACGACACCCGTTATCATCTACCTGTCTACACTTATGGGGGTGTCTACAATGAACCTCACCCTATATATATATACATATATATATATATATATATTGTATACATATATGCTTATATATATTGTATATATACTCAGAGTACATAATAAATACAAAAAAAAAAATACAAAATAAAGATAGAATTCTAACGTTGAATGAAAACTGTATGCTATTATTACTTAAAATAATTAATTAATTATATGTTCAAACAAAAAGAAAATATATATATATATACTTTTTGTTTACAGTGTCAAATCTAATCACCTTTATCAAGTCACTCATATATAATATAATATATAATATAATTCCTATCATCTTCTTCAACTTTTACCCACACAACAACCCACTTACAGGTATAGTCGCTGGATACCAGAAAAGTAAAAATGCAAGGATTGCTTGTGAGCGTAGGGCTGAAGAACTGAGGGACTTGGTCAGTGATTCAAAATTGAGGGATTCGGTCAGGGATCTCTGACTCGGTCATAGCTTGACTTTGACGATATCAAACGAGCGGACCACTTACCGGGTCATTGGTCAGCTCTTACCGGACCTGGTAAGAGGTTATCAAACAACTCCTAATTCTTATTTGTCCAACATTGGGTAATCGGTTTTTCAAAACTGCTGCCATTTTGAGTTGTTAATAGATTTTAGAAAGTCGAATTGTGTCTATTTAATTTTTTTTAAAGGCATCCCGCGTAATACGCGGGTATACAAATGCAGTGAGTTGTTTATAAGTCTGTATTTTCAAATTTGTAACTTTTTTTCATCCTCCATTGTTACTTTTTTTCTTTAATTCCAATTATCGAATTACATTTATTATAATATGTTATTATAAGTATTAATTTTTTAAAAATCCGCCTGTGCGTGACACGGGTATCAAAAACTAGTAATTATATATGCATAAAACACACCCATGATACAAACATATTGCAAAGAACAGAAGAACTGAAAAGCAAAATAATAATTTCTACAAATACTTCATTTTAAAAAAATCTATTTAGATTTACTCCCTTTCTTAATCTTGGAGACTCTCACTTTAACTGCCGTGAATACCTTATCCACGGTTATCTCTGCCAAGTTAAAAAGCTTCTTTCTCCATTGCTTCTTGAACCACAACACTCCAATGATACCCCAAAAACCTGTTGCAAATCCACACATTACGTCCAAATAAAACCATGGATTCTTCGGCTCGTGATCATCTTCGTATTGGTTCTTGCTCGTTGTGATTGGTGGGGTTTCATGATTGGAGCAGTTATTTTGCAGAGGTGCACCACAGAGATCCATGTTGCCAGCATATATTGACGGGTCAGTAAGTGTTTGCAATTGATTTCCTGATGGAATTCTTCCCGACAAGTTGTTGTACGACAAATTCATAGAGCTCAAAAAGTTTAAATCTCCCATACTTTGAGGAATCATCCCGATAAATTGGTTGTCTGAGAAATCAAGAGAATTTAATCCCTTCATGTTTCCAATGTTATCTGGAATTCCCCCGCTAAGATGGTTATGAGACAAATTGAGACCAACGAGTAAAGTAAGTGTAGTTATCTCACTAGGGATTTTTCCTGTAAGTTTATTGCTTGAAAGGTCCATGTTAAAAACAAAATCCAAAGTATTTGTATATTCCAGATTCATTCCTTTCATGACTTGAATCACGTTCTCACCCGAACTGGAACGGACATTAAGAATATGTCGTTGGCTTACCTCAGTCATCCCATTCAGCTCTCCAAAACAACGAGGGATTGATCCCGTTAAGTTGTTGTGTGCGACATCCAAAATTTGAAGATATGAACATTTGCACAAAGAATGAGGAATTCTTCCTGTGAAGTTGTTTTTATGCAACCTTAGGACCATCAAATAAGGAAGATTTTCTCCGGTACGTTTTGGTATGTTTCCGGAGAATTCATTATTGCCCAAATCCAAAACTTTTAAGAATCTCAAATTCCATATATCTCGAGGAAGTTCACCACTGAAGTTATTATCATTCAACTTTAACCATGCTAAGGATGATGAAATATTCCCTAAGGAGCTTGGAAGGACTCCAGATAGCCTATTTGAACTAAGTATAAACACCACGATGTTATTAAGTGAATATACACAGTCGGGTATATTTCCAAATAACATATTCCTGGAAGCATCCATAGCTACCAGGCGTATCCTTTTGCACATTGACCTTGGAATTAATCCATTGAAAAGGTTATCTTGTAGAAAAAGATACTCTATACCTTCAAATTCATTTATACGATTCCTAAAAGGAAGATTTTTCAAAGATCCGGTGAGTTTGTTGTGAGACAGATCTAAGTAGGAAATGATGGGCATCTTTCGCAACCATATTGGTAGAATTCCATGTAGGCTAGCATTAGACAACACCAAATCTTCAAGCTTCCTTTGTGTTTTCAACCAATGGGGGAAACCATCAGCAATCTTGCAAGAACCAAGCAAAACACTTCTCAATTGGAATGGAGGTATCCAATCATGTGAGATATTGAAGAACAAATTATGGTTAGAAGTTGTATTCAGGAACTTCAACATAGTGAGGTTAGCAAAATGAGCTTTCAAAACCACTCCTTCCAAATAATTGCTAGACACGTCTAAATAAGCGAGCCTGGTGAGTTGCCCAACTGAAAATGGAATTGTCCCATTTAACAAATTAGAAGAAAGTGATAATGCTTGTAGTGATGCTAGTCTTCCTAGGGATGTCGGGATTGGACCTGTTAAACGGTTTGATTCCAAGCTCAAACTGGTTAAATTTACCAATCTTCCTAATGATTCTGGAATAGAGCCGCTAAACTGATTTCCTGAAAGCCAAAGTATGGTGAGTTTTCCAAGGAATGTTGGAATGTGACCGGTTAACTTGTTATAAGCTAGATTTAATACTTCTAAGGATCTTAGTTTCTCTAAAGCTTTAGGTATTGGACCTGTAAAACTATTTGACATCAAACTCAACACTCTTAAATTGGTTAGTCTTCCAAGAGATGCTGACATTGAACCGGATTCTGTGAAACTGTTATCTGATTCCAACTTCTCTAAAGCATATTGGGAACATTCAGACGTGTTTGTCAATGGGTCTATCATTTCTCCTCCAAAATAATTCCATGATAAGCTCAATTCCTTTAGTTGACATTGTCTCCAGATACCAATAAGCTCAATGTTCTCAAAGTTATTAAAAGAAACATCGAGCTTTAAAAGGTTAGGCATAAAAGGAATTGACGAGTTCAAATAGTTTTCTGAAAGGTCAAGGACTCTTAGGGAAGTCATGTTACTTAATTCAGATGGAAATCTACCTTCAATTGAATTGACACTAAGATCAAGGTATTGTATGTTCGAATGGACACTTAAATTTGAATATGTGGGTGAAAAGGGGGCATTGAGAAATCCACACCATGACAAATGTAATTCCAATAAAGAAGGGATCATGTTTAGGATGTTTACAGAGTTCCATGACAGACTAAAGTTATATGATGAAAGATCAAGGAATATCAAGGATGTCATATTGTGAAAGAAGTGTGGGAGTTGACCTTCAAAATTGTTGAAGCTAAGATCAAGATGCTCAATATTGGAAAGTATTTTACTTGAATTAAGATGGAGGCCTAAATGAACATTAGAAAGCCCACAATCTCTCAAACTTAAATATGTTAATGAAGGGATCATGTGCAATACCCTATCAACATTTGTTGCTTGAAAAAGCTCCACATGGCCCAAGTCAATATGCTCGAGTGACGAAAGGCCCGAAACCCATGCCACATCATTTGACATGAGCATATTACTATTGATATAATATGAACTGAAATCTAGAACCTTCAGATTGGTGAGATTTCCCATGTGATGGGGAATAATACCAATAAAACCTGCATTAGAAAGATTGAGATAACTTAGCTTTTTGAAGGATCCAATGAAGCCAGGAATCCGACTTCCTTGAAAATTATTCCCACTCAAATCCAGATGTTTCAAATGCCTCAACTCTTCCAAACACTCGTTTACCTTATCACCTACCAAGTAGTAATCTTCTTCGAGGTAATTACCAAAAGGTTCCACGTAATTTCCCATGTAACCCCTCAGATGAAGGGTGACAACATATCCGGTGGCACCATCACAAAGAACTCCTTTCCATGAGCAACAGTCAGTGCCAACCCATGATGAGAGCACTTTGAAGTCATCTTTGACATTGTGTTTGAACTCGATTAGTGCTAGTCTCTCTTGTTCATGGCAACTTATGGTGGAATTTTGAACACCTAAACAAGTATACGTGATTACACTCAAAAGAATACTAAAGAAAATGAGGTGAGCCCCCAAAACCTGGTGATTTCCCATCTTTGAAACTTAACTTGCTTAATGTAATCACTCAAGCCAATTTTGTGTTTTTTTGTTTTTGTTTTAAGAAAATGAGAAGAATATGAGTTCTTATAGTGAAGAAACTACATTAACTAATAATTCCGTATACGGACTGCACCTTATGTGTGACCCATGAAAGACTTTCAAGTCATTAGAAGACCTTGTCTTCTTTTAGAGTAGTTATTAGTTGATTGAAAAACACTTGTCCGAATCGCATAATCCGAAGTCATACTCTCCAGATTTTCAACATAAAAATTCTGCAGAACCTGTAGTCACAATCAAAAGTTTGTCACTGAATATTGAACAATACAAATTTAGCAAATATATATAATTTTTTATTTAATTTGAAAATGAACAGTCTAATATCTCAGTTCTTTCAGTTTCGGTTTGAAGCCACAAACCCTGTTTCTGTAAACATGATCGTACTACTCTTAACTAGGCCATAGCGGGTCGGTTAGATGGTAAAGCCTTGCTCAACTTAGCGACAATGTACTATCTCTTTGTTGACACAAAAGATTGATCCGGTCTTACTTAATTTTCGAAAATATATATGATTATTCATTCCCATTATGGATTGGATTGGTTTGTTTGGTCTTTAGCCAAACAAGTTCTTACTACAAATTAAAACATCTGCATGTGAATAATTGTTAATTGAAAGCATAAACTAATGTCTAATATCTTAGTAGAACCTACACCATATAAAACCTTCCATTTTTATATAAAACCAAAACTGATATTCCATAACCACTCCTTCTGAGAATTGTTAGATTGAGACGTTTAGAAAACTAAGTTTGGTGAGTTGCCCTAGTGAAACTGGAATATATATTATTGTCCCATGCATGTAAAATATTTAAAAACAGTAAAAATATCTGTAGTGAAGCTAGTCTTCCTAGAGATGTTGTTGCTGGTTCACATGTGAAATTATACTAATTAATCACCAATAAGATAATTATTCCATATATCTGTTAAAAAAATTAATTAATCTAACTACTTGTTTTGTTTTCCAGTTTAAATGAGTCCCCACAACTGTGCTTGGACTTGAACCTTGTGCTTTCAGTGTGGGATGTGTGTTTCATCCCGGGCTTGATCAAGGTACCTAAGGTAAATAAGTTGCAAGATTTGAATTTTCAGTTTAGTTATCTGAAACTAAGAAGTTGAAATGATGTTAACACAATTTGAGGAAGATAAATGTAGAAATTGGTCAATAAAGTAGTAAGTTTATTATATCATGGAAAAAAGTTGGTGAGTGATCGTTTGCACATAAATGAAGCCCAACAACATGTTGAATAATAGAATGAGTGTATGAAGGTAGTATGACATGTTAAGTGATTTCATAAACTGTGAAAAGTATATGCAAGTTGTAAGCTTAATTAATTACCCATATAATCATTGTTTCATTCGTCTGATAAATGCTTGATAGAGGTAAATAAGATATGGGTCTAAATGAATATGATTTATTGTTTGAATGGTTAAAATGCATCTACCATGATATTTAATTTGTTTAACAGCATCTACTATCATATATGAAGCAATGAATTACTTGACATATTGATGAATTAAAGTGACACGTTATATATGAGTGCAAATAATTGTAGCGTGAATTTCAAGTTGTTGTTCCGATTTTGGAAGACCTTCTAAGGTTGCCAATATGGTTGTGTCAAAAAATATATATATGCCTTGGATGGGTAACAATTGAACTTGATGTGCAAAGATCTTAGATATACAAGGCTATGAGCACTTTATAAAAGGTTGAAGAAATGATCAAGATGCTAAGGGTCCACCGCCACACATAAGGTTTTTCGGCGACATATTTCGTGGCTTCTGATGGTTGCTTTTTGCGGCTACTACAAGTCTACAAGTGGTGGTGTTTGTGTGTGCTACTTGAAATCTTCACCCCTTCTTCTTGTAATACTATTCTACTAGTTTTCTACTATTTTTGAAAATTTGAGTTGTCAAATTCCTATTGGGGGAGGCTTCTACCTCTTCTACCGCCATCCGTAGTGGTAAGGTGGTGTGATGGGAAAAGTGGTGTCACGTAGGATGTCACACAAACAATTTAGTGATAATGATAAGGGTGTGTAGTGGGTTAGTGATAGTGTAAATAGTGGGTGTGTGAATATGAGGTTTAAATTTAAAAGAGGAGACGAGGTGTTATCTTTTGATTGGAGGACAAAGAAAAGGAACAAAAAAATTAACCAGCAGTATCCCATTCACGGGCCGGCTCTTCACGTCGGTGAGGGCGGTGTTGACGTTCCGTGATAGATTCATGGCACCCATCACGCTTCCATTATTGACGGTCTAAGGGTTGAGAAAAAGATCCAAGAGCATTTAACTATTATTTGCTTCTTGCATGACGATGTTTCTTCTTTTGTCACGCTTTATTGTTTGTTTGATGTCATAAGTTATAGGTGTATTAATAAGGATCATGTATTGTTGCTAGAAAATGGCTATGGGGCGGGGCTTTATTCCCAGCCTGTTAGAGTGTTAGGTCCAGCAAGTTTTCTTTTCAATGTCCTTTGGGTATATTCCGGCTACTGGGCTAATTTCTAAAATAACCATTTCTAACAACTTCTATAATTCACTTTCTTGTTTAAGTGAAACTTAGATTAATAATTTAGTTGATGCTTAATTTACATTAATCTATTATCTTAGTCTTTACGGTTAGGTTAAATCATTATTTTAGTTTAAAAGTTTAAAAACTATTAATTCGGTATATTACTTTCAGTTTTTATCTCGATTTAAGTCTAGTGCACTAAATTTCATCATTTTCCTGTTATGTTTGTTTGAAAAGACAAAACTACCCCTTAGATGAAATATATATTTAATAACTTTTTAATTACCAAATTAAAATCCACCCCACCCACACCAGATAGTTATGAAGAATCCGAGATGACGTACTAAAACCTACGGCGTATGTGATGGTACTTGGTAGTGGGGTATGTGGAGGTGTTCCTTTTTTTCGGTTGACGATAACAATCGTTCGAAGGTCATCTATATCTTACTATATATGAAGCTTTCCATTTGTTATATGTATTTTTTTGAACTGCGGCTTTTTTTCATCACCAATGGGGTTTGTAGTTTGAACCCTTATCATATGAAAATACTAAACCTTATCGTCTTCCTTAAAATAATACAAAAATATTGAAAAAATGCTTCCCTCTTCCAAGTAAGCAACGTTGCTTTATCCGGTGTGGCGGCTTCGATGGATTCTATAGCTTGTCAACATTAACAAAAGGAGAATAGAGCCCGTTGTGAACTTGTGGAAATATGTCATGTTGACCTTATTGAAGAAACCAGGATGGTACTTGTCCAAGATGGTGTGGTGGTGTGTTCCTCTGGCGTCACCCAACCTCGAGGATGCTTGTGATGCTTTCCAATACTCACGGGTCCAAGGCTCACGTGGTCGTGATTTTTGTGGTTCTTTCTGAACTAAGTTGTCGTCTCTAAAGAAACTCTCTTCTACTTACCAAATACAGGTGGTTCACAGAAACTGCTTTTAACTTTCTTCAGGTCCCGAGAACCTGCTTTCGGCTACTAGCATCTTCATGAATTTCTTGCCCACATGTCCATGTCTCTAGTGCCACAGACTAGACAGTCTTGAACACTAGGGGGCTTGGACAAGGTGTCACGACATTGAAACCGTCAACAACTATATCCACCATATACAATGCACCAATTTTTCTTTTCACATACAATCAACAGGTTACCTCTAACAACATCCTCCCCCTATCGAACGTAACGTTATATCCTTCGTTATCTAACTTCCCGATAAAGATTTATCCTTCAATGTCCTTGGGTTTCACATTGAGATCTTCAAAATCAACTTCACCCATACCCGTGATGTCAAGAGTTTGGTCATCAACTAAGCAAACTTTATCAAAATTACATGTTTGCATATTCTTCACCAACGCTGGGCATGAGACATCATGGAAAGAAGCTCCTGAATCCATGATACAAGCTTCAACTGTATTTTATACACAGTAGATGAGGGCATCATTTGAGTCTTCAACGGATACATTGTTCACATCTTTCCTATCTATTGTAGTTGGATGTTTAGCGCATTGGTTTATGAAATCCCTATGTTTTTTGTTGTTCGAGCACATTATTTCTTTTTTATTCTTTGACTGGGCTCTCTTTCTTGAACGTAATCTACCCCGGCCTGTAATCCCCTCCTCGTTATGTTCTCCCTCCCACGCCTTTTGTGTGTAATAGAGAGCTAAAAGATTCCCCGTTACTTCTTCATCTGATATCTTCACTCACAATCAAATTCTGCATACTTTCAAATGTCAACTTGGTAGATCAAGATAAACTACTAACCACAATGATTGTACATGTCCAACTATTTGGCAAAGACGATAGTAGAAGAAGGGTTTTCACTTCATCACCAAACTTAATCTTAATGGAAGTCAAGCGTGAGATGATTGAATTGAACTCATTAATGCGAATTATAACATATAATCATTCTTTCATTATGGTGTTAACCAACTCTATGATGAGGAGCACCCTGTTTGATGGTGATAGTTTTCATACATGTTGGACAAGGCTTTCAACACTTCGTATGTAGTCTTTTTGTTGACAATGTTATATACTACACTTTTTGCCACTGAAAGCTGACCACACCTAAAGTTTGTCTGTCCAGCAAATTCCAAGCATCAACTTCATCTTCTCTGGTTTATGTGTTATTCCTAGCATTGATAAGTGTAGCTCCTTCTGAGATAACAAGTCCTCAATCTGCATTATCCAGAACCCATAGTTACTACCATCAAACTTATTTATCTTGATCTTATTTTCCTCAACCATAATCGCAACTTAATAGAAGAAACTTCCGACCATGGGAAAACTTTCGACCCGGAAACTTTAATTGAAACAAACTCTCGACCACGAAACATTCGAACAAGAAAATTCTAAACTGAGCACACTGTTCAAAGTTTCAACCGAGAGCAACATTTGCCAACTTTCGACCAAAAGAAACTTTTGACTGGAAACCCTAGCAGTGGTGGCTGAAGATTTTTTATCTCTGCCAACAAACGAAACTAGCAACAATGCTAAAATCTCAGAACCCCGAAAATAGGTGGTGTCGAATCTGTGTACAACAAGTCTGAAGCTTTGATACCAGTTTTTAGGGTATAAACATGTACTAAATTGATCAACTATAATCACGTACACGAACAAGAAATCAAGAAGAAATATGTAAAACACGGAGATAGAAAGTGGTTCGGTCGGTATAACAAATGTCCATTGTTAACAAGGGTTCTATTTTATTTAGGTGTTAAAAATAAAGATTAAAAGTACATAAACATTATATAGTTTATTATATATAGTGGAGACTAAAAACTAAGTATGAGCTTGCGTCACTGCCCCATTATCCGTAGCCACCACATAGGCTCGGCCAACAAAGCTGGACTCAAAAATTATTTATCTGATTTAAAATAGGATATAATAACAAACCATTTAGACATTCATACTCCTGATAATCAATAACTAGATTTGTAACCCTGTTGTCGCGAGGATAACACGAGCACATAAAACAGTTGTATTACTATAACGCTACGCGAATAAAACAAAATTAAAAAAAATTGTGTAACAAGCGAAACGCTTAAAGGATTGAGCCTACGATGTGAAAGCTATAGTACACGACTGTACCTATTATTCTACAAATTCATGTGATAACTCGTTGAAATCGCTAATAAAAAAAATAATATATATATATATATATATATATATAGAGGAGAGTTAGGCTACATCAACCAAATTCCCTACATCACTACATCAATCTTCTTTTCCACAAAAAAACACCAAAAAACACTCCTTAACAAATTTTTTTTTTTTTTGAAAACACTATACCTCTAATCGCTATGTTAGCTTCCTAGAACACTCTTTTTTTTTTAATTTTTGTGGTGTTTTTTTTTTGGTGTTTTTTTTTTCTTCAAAAAAACACCAAAAAAAACTTTTTTGTTAATTAAAATTTTTTTCTAAAAACACCATTCTTCTAGACGCACCAAAACACACATTTTTTTTAAAAAAAAATTATTTTTTTTTATTTTTTGTATTTTTTTAGCGTTTTTTTTAAATAATAAAAAAGCCATAAAAATTTAAAAAAAAAGGTGTTCCAGAAAGAAGATATATCGATTTGACTTATGATGTTTTTTAAATTTTTTTTTTAACAGAAAGTGTTTTTTTTTTTTGAAAAAAGGGGTTTGATGTAGATGATGTAGGGATTTTGGTTGATGTATTTTACCCCAACTCATATATATATATATATATATATATATATATATATATATTACACAACTGTATCTATTAAACTATTAACTCAACATCAATCATTTGCTAAACTCACACAATTATATCAATTTACCAATTAAACCATTAAATCACATGTTAAATTTGTTATGTTTGATTATAAAACATAAGTAAATAAATAAATAATTAGTGTACATACTATATGGCATCCATTGATACAACTACGTGACCTAACTCTATTGGATAACAAAGTTATTGTTCATGTGAACTTAACTTTGTTAGGCTGATTGTAGTGGCGTTAATTATCTAATTTAAAGTCTCATAGCGCCCCTATGACCATCCCGGGACACTATGGGCCTTATTTTTGTCAAGGGGCGTTGCCCACATCACGCCGTAAAGGGAAGGAAAGAGGAAAAAGAGAGGATTTTTGTAATGAGTGAGAGGCTTTGTGAGGCTTTATCCACTACACCATATTTTGAAGGGGCTTTATGAGGGCTTTAACTGTGTAACCACTACGCTTGATTTATTCCACATAAGAGAAGATGATAGATCTTGATTTGTTCGATGGCAGTAGGGATCTAGGACGATGGAATGTAGGCAGATTTGTTCTTGCGCAAGAAAGAGAGAGAGAGGGAGAGAGGGATGTCGATGAGGTAGGAGGAGCAGGTATGGGAAGATATGACGGAAAGAGGGATGGTTATGAGAAAACAGGTAGGGAAGCTTAGAGAGGACGACATTGACTTTCTTTCCGGGTCCTCTCACAAAAGGGACCGGCTTCTCTCCGATACCTACCCAACACCACCGTTAATATTGCACCGTTAACGGGAAAAGTGGATGAGCAATTTAACGGTGAACCAAAGTGGAAACATTTCTTGTGCATAGGAAACTTATACATTACGTTTGGGTAAATGGTACATAAACGGAAAACACTATTCATTGAATTCCCAATTGTTAATAGGGGGTAATATAACAAATACATTTATCATAAAATAACGACAAATGATTTGACTCTATTAGTCTATTGTTAGTTGTTCTCTTGTTATGTA
Organism: Deinandra increscens subsp. villosa; assembly: GCA_039602395.1. NCBI lineage: Eukaryota > Viridiplantae > Streptophyta > Magnoliopsida > Asterales > Asteraceae > Deinandra > Deinandra increscens. The sequence goes on from JBCNJP010000018.1 coordinate 25,353,940, forward strand.
TATCAAAAGCATAGTATTTACTTTTAGAGTTAATTAAATATTAAATGGTAATTTGCGTAATTATACAAACGGCTCGTATCTAAAGATACGGGTCGTATCGGCCAATATGACACGTCAGTTATGGTCGTATTGGTCAATATGAGTCATACTTGTTATAAATTTTGATTTGTTTTTAAACTATCTGGCAAAATGTATTATTACTCGATATCCATATCAATTTGATGTGACGTATTATTTCTTAAATTTTTTCTATAAATCATTAAATGTTAATTTATTTCATTATTTAGTTCTATGTATTTGTCGTGTTCTCGTTCCACGGATAAAATTAAGATGTTAGAATGTCGTCGAGTCAGGTTTGCCGCTCGTTAAATGAATTAACATAAAGCGATTTATATAAAAAGTTTGAAGTAATAATATGGCATGTCAAATTATTAACATGAATATCAAGTAATAATACATTTTGCGAATTTTTTTTTTAAGTTCAAAAAAGAAACGGGTTATATAAACCGAATGATCTAGCTTTTAGTTTAAATGTGTAAAAATTGACCCGACATACTTAATAAATTTAAACATCCAACTTTTAGTTTAAACGGCTCAAAATGACCCGAATGAACATTTAAACGAGTCAAAGTATAGTTTTGTTTTAACTTATAACGAGATGGTTACCACCACGCGCATTGCTGCGGGGTCGAATTTGTATACTGTATGAAAGTCAAAAAATTAAGTGGTATAAAACGTAAAAGTCTAAAAGTCTTGTGGTTAAAGTATACAACTATAACGAAAGTTAAAAAGTTAAGAGGTATAAAACGTAAAGGTCTAAAAGTATCGTGGTGCGTCTTTTTGAATTTGCATGCTCAACGAAAGTTAAAAAGTTAAGGGGTATAAAACATAAAAGTCTAAAAGTCTCGTGATGAAAGTATAAAACTATAAAAGTATACTAAAAACGAAAGTAAAAAAACTAAAAGTTTTCTGGTCAAAGTATAAGACAACAAAACATAAAACAAAAAAAAACTTTAAAAGTTTAAGAGTTAAAAAGTTAAGGGGTATAAAACGTAAAAGTCTAAAAGTCTTGTGGTAAAAGTATAAAATATAAAAGTGTACTAAAAACGAAAATAAAAAGTTAAAAGTTTCGTGGCAAAAGTATAATACAACAACTTAAAACAAAAAACAAACTTCGACGAAGTATAAAACTATGAAAAAAGTCATCATCAAAGTCAAAACTCTAAAAATATACTAAAAATAAAATTAGTCGAATAAAAACGAAAGTTAAAAAGTTAAGGGGTATAAAACGTAAAAGTCTAAAAGTCTAAAAGTGTTGTGATGAAAGTATAAAATATAAAAGTATACTAAAATAGAAAGTAGAAAAGTTAAAAGTTTCGTGGCCAAAGTAGAAGATAACAAAACTTAAAACAAAACAAAAAAAACTTTAAAAGTTAGAGGGTAGAAAACATAAAAGTATGAAACATATGTGACCAAACTATGAAAACTTAAAATTTATTATTTCATTAAAAAATGAAATTGTAAAAGTTTAGGGGTAAAAAGCGTCAAAGCATCAAAGTTACATGACCAAACTATGAGAAAGAAAAGGTTACTATTTATGTATGAATTTTGATTGTTATATATATAATGTATACCTTATTTTGTAGGCTCCAATTGTGAACTTGTTCAAGACCCGAGTTTTTAAGCACAACTCTCATAATTTATGGGTTCGTATAAGGGAACAATGTAGGCGACGGAGATGACGATTGGGACGAGGGCGAAGGATGATGACATCATGTTTGATTTGTTAGTTTTATAACTTAGACAAAATATTTGGAAAACTCAAACATTGATGTACTATTATCATGCATGTATTTGGAAAAACTGAAAAACGAAAAAAAATACATTGAAAAATAGATTTTATAGGACAGTGAGAATTAGCAACGACATTTAGACTCAATAACGGCGACAATTAGATCACTCATTAGCGACGACACACAAGCATTAGCGACGAGGCTTTAATTGTGACACATTACGGCGACATCGATCTCGATCTTTTAACAATGACAAATGTCGCCGCTATTAAGTTTATTCTTTGATAGTATAATAATAATAAACTATAACATAAGCTAAATTGTAATTGTAATTTTCAAAAAGAATATGTTGGTTAACAGGTTAGAGTGCGTTTTTAAATGGCAAAATAAATTTAAAGTTTAACCACATTAACACACCCAAAGACCGGTTTTGAAAGCAAATAGTGTCTATGACGATTAAATCTGTAAAATGATAATTATTTAAAAATCAAGCCTATAATCTAGTACTCCAAACCGGTAGTTCGATAGCTTCTTCTAAGAAAGGACATCAGTTCGAACCTTAACGTATATGTTGAGGGACGGTTTTATCCGGTTGTTAAGGTTTCGTCTATGATGAATTTTTAGTTGAACTTAAAGTGTCAAATAATAACGTTAAATTCATGTCACATAAAGATTCGAAAAAAACGATCTTAAAAATATACTCCAAACCATGTTAATCATTCATGCAATTTTCTCTTAAAAATTATTATTTGAATTAATTAACATATTCATTTGTCTTTTCCTTGTTGCTAAAGGAATATTTGAATATTTATTGATAAAAGTTACTTTCGTTATTAGTTAGTAATCCAAAACACATGAACAATAGTTCTTTAAATATTATTTGTTAAACAAGAATAAAGAGATAAACTAAAATAAAATGTTTCTCCTTTACATATTATAAAAAATGATTAGGTGAGAACTACCTTATAATTTATGAGAAGAGTTTTTTTTTCATGCTTGGTTAATCAATTAACATGTTAACTAATCGATTATAATAAATTGAATTAGATTTTGTAGTCTTTTCTTCACATATTCTTCTATTACTATACATATCATAAACGACATAGTTGTATACTTTTTTTTTTCTATTGCGACAGAATAGATTCATTTTCATCAAAAACATTAAGAACCGACGTAATTCAAATGAGTTTATTTCAAATGAGTAGCGTTTAAAGTATGCACCTGTGACATGTCTATAACCTATATCATACTTAATTTGTTGGTTTATGCATGATTGTCTCTAATAAAAAAGTAATTAATTATATGATTTCTTAAATAAATAATTATTATATTGATCGAGTAATAAACCAAACACTCTAAAAATAAATATATATAGTATACGTGCGTCTTTTCGTTTGTTAATATGTATGTCTTACAACTTACAAGTCAAATGAGGTTGGCTTTACAGTTTTATGTTTCGCTCTGTACATACTGTCCAAATTAAGTAGCCTTATCACACACTCACTTGACACGAAATATCGGCCTTTGTTAATTTTTGACCAAAAATATTATTTTTTTCCACCGTGGTCGTTCATAGTTATCATTTGATATTGTTAAATAATAAATGTTCAAGGAAATTTTGGTTCGATATTCAAACAAACTAATGTATCAGTAGCTATATAAAGAACCATATTAATAAATAAGACAAAGAAAGTTGTTGTACCGTGTTTGCGACTAGTTGCTATGAATTTGAACAACTCCTCAAAGTACAACAAGTCAAAGCACAACATGATTGATTAATAATAGTCTTTTCATCTATCTTAATTAGTTTAATTTAATTTTAACGAATTATCAAGTTCGAATGCGCACATGCATGACAAAACGAATTGCCTATTCACGACAAAACGAATCAGAAACAATTTAGGATCCGAAGAGAGTGGTGGTGATGATGATGACGATGATGAATTAGCCAGATGGCGAGAGAAAACGATTGATGATGAACTTGTGATGATGATTGATGAATCAATGGTCATGAGCTGCAAAGAGAAAGGGATTTGTGAAAACTAAATTACCCATTTTAAATTAAGAAATAAATCAACACAGTTAGTTAAATGGATTAAAAAGATAATAAAATAAAATGCAAACCATGTGATTTAAAAATTTAAATTAATGTACGTGGTAGAATTTAAAAAACTAAAAAAATAGTAGTTAACTTGTTACTTTATGAGAGATTAATAAAATACACAAGTTTAACCAACAAATCACCTAGATAGACGATAAAAAAGCTTTAAGTTTACTTTAGCTAGCGACTAACCTATAAACCAATTATGTATATTTTGATGATTTTAACCACATGCGGGCTTAACGAGTAATTAATTGATACCCTGATTCAGTGACATAGAAAACGAGGGTTAGAACTTAGGATCCCTTCAAATTACAAATTCTATAATATAATTTGGTCGGGGTTTTTTATAGAGATTTCCTACTATACGTACTGATAAAATAAAGATAGTGTAACTGATCAACGAGCTTTTCTTTAAGAACGTGACATCCAATAACCAATCGAGTGTGGTCGTTAGAAAAAACCGGTTTAGCGTGTGTTTTGAACTTTTCATCCCTAAACTTATAATGCAATCATAATTTCAAATGTTTTAAATGATATTTCAAACACTTTAATTTAATATGCCATGCCTGCATGGAGTTTGACCCAATACCTAGATGACTAGATCTTTCTCCTGCCCTCACTTCCTCTCTCTTTCCTAAACAACCCATATGCATATAACCCACCCTGATATATATAAACACCCACTCACACACATATAGAGTGACAAAATCACAATAACTTTTATAGAGAGAAAGAAAGATCAATTTCAATTTTGGTGTACATCAAAATGGAACCCCAAAAGCCATCAACAAAACCCATCACCAGCAAAATCTTGAAATTCCTTCCAAAAGCCACCTCATCTGTTTCATTCCAAAACCCTCCAGTTTACAGCCCAGCAAAAGACAAGAAAACATCCGACAAACCCCACAAATCCAACCTCGGAATCGGCTTCTCCGGTCCCATGGCCTCCATAGTCCCGTCGGACAACCGCCGGAATCTCAACACCGACGGCTCCACCTTCACACTTGTTTACGAACCCACTTCTCCAAGAGTCTCATGCATGGGTACAGTCAAGTGTAAACACTACCGGAAACTCGCCGCCGCCGCCGCCGCCGCCAACGCCGCCGGCAAACACAAACACACGACCAATAAGTTTATTTCACAAACGACGTCGTCTTTCACCCCACCGGTAAAAACAATCAAAAACGAGGAGAATATTATTATTCAAGAAAAGGTGATAATAACAAAGAAAAAAGCAAGTATCCGGAGCTTATTCCGCGGCGGCAGCCGGAGAAAGACTGATGAAAAGTCAACAGAAAAGTCAACGACGGCGTTGACTATTCCTACTACTACTACTCTTCCGAGGGCTCCAAGTTTGGGGAAGATGAAGCGGTTTTCGAGCGGGAGAGACGCGTTTACGAATTTCGATTGGACGACTCAGGTTATACCGTTGGATTCTGCTGATCACAAGAAGTATTTCACCGATGATGATGATGAGAGAGATGGTGGTGGTGAAGAAGAAATTATGAAGATTCCTTCATCTGCACCGGTGATGGAGAGAAACAAGGGTTTTTGTGAAAACTTTGTGAGGGTTGGAGGGGTGAATAATTTGGAGCCAAGAAAGGAGATCAATTTGTGGAAGAGAAGAACCATGGCTCAACCTATGCCTCTTCAACTGCATGCTGTTGATAATTAGTTGTGTGTGTGTGTTTTTTTTTTTTTTTTTTTTGATGACTTGAATATGTAAATAATAAGAAATATTTGAGACATTTTGTAATATATATGAATGGAGAGTTAATATATATGTTTTAAGATTATTATGTTATTGATTTAATTTGTTACCTTTAGAAAACTTGTATAATTGTGAATTTGTGATATGGTGGCACCTATTTTTTAGTTTAGATAGACATCATTAATATTATTTTGTATCGCGTATAGATTTGTGATATATGTAAATTTGATTTGTAGAACTGTTACTTGATTGATGATTCATCATATATAGAACTATAATTGATTGCATTGATTGCATGATGGATGAATTTACAATATTTTTAGTCTTAATTTCTTGTAAAATTGGAATTTCATAATCCAAGTTATTGGGTATTGGCGGATAATAATCCGAGTTCCAATATTGGCCTACAATAATCCCAATTATTTGGGTCTTGGAATTCATTGGGCCGCCGTTAATTTTTCACTAACTCCGTTAGTTGTGTGCTGACGTGGCACATGCCACATCAGCAAGTATGATGCCACATCACCTGCCACGTTAGCAAAAATGATGCCACATCACCAGCCATGTCAGCAAGTACTAGCGGAGTTAGTGAATAATTAACGGCGGCCAAATGAATTCCAAGAACCAAATAATTGGAATTATTATAGGTTAATATTGAAACTCGGATTATTATCCGTCAATACCCAATAACTTGGATTATTTAATTCCAATTTCCTAATTTCTTTTGTACTTGTACACATGATTTGAAACTTTCTATTTGTGTGTTATATAAAAATGCTCCCCACACGACAATTCTCTCTTTATTTATATCTATTTTTGTTTTTTGACATGATTGTTTGTTGAAAAAATGGTTATAACGGATTATTTTTTCCAATTTAGTCTCGCTTATTTAATTATCATCATTTTAACTTTTCTAAGTCAATAATGTATTAACAAGAAAGACAAAAATAATAGTTTATAGTTTATTAATTATATATCCGCTTAACTAGTAAGTGGTCATTGTAGGGCTAGCCTACTTGGTAGATGTTCTTGTCTTTTATTTGGAGGTCTAAGGTTTAAATATTGACATGAGAGTTAATTGTAATATTTGCGGCAGATTATAGGAGTAATATAGTTCGCCGTTAAAAAAAATAGCACATTATATACATTTGTATAATGCATATTTCTTTTATTCATAGGTAATAAATTTAAAAAAAAACGGAAGGATAAATCCAGAGTGAGATCCCTTAAAAATACTGTCTTGTCTAAAATCATTAATAACTAATATTGTTCGTATTATATTCTAAATCTAGTAAAAAACACACATTCAATACAAAACTCAATGAAATAGGTGTTTTTAGTAATTTTAGATTTAAGTTTATTTTACTTGATCCTGTGATTCCTGTCCCTATAAACATAAAGGAAAAACGGCCGGGAATACTGAAATGGTTAATTAACCAAGCAGTTGTCACTTGAGGTGGTTTAATGTTCACTAAGGTGTTGGCTGTAGTGGTGGGGCGCGACCCCCCTCCATAACGTCCCGAGGGAGGAGGCATAGTGGTGATAGCGTCCATAACACTGGAAAGGGTGGTGTTTCCAGCGTGATAGGGACGCTAGGTCCCTTGAGAGCCAACTTAAGATAGATAACACTGAACTACTCTAACTCTTTAAGATTCTTTTAGATTAGAAAAACTAAGTTGTTTTAGATTAGAAACACCAAGTATAATATCAAATATTATACATAGTGTTTGATTCTAAATGAAGGCCCTAAAAATTTAGGCTTGAGCAAATGCTTGGGTTTATTACAAAGTCAAGCCGGCCCATGTGTCTCCGTTTCATCTTTGTTTTCTTTCAACTTATGTGTGTACGTGAGTACGAAAGAGTGTTTTATTCATCTGCTATCCATCAATATCCCCAACACATATTTCAAGCAAATAAGCTTGTAACCTCACAATTACATTGCAAAATGTCACCTTTAATTTTGCCCATTTTGTGAATTACTTCCTGTCTTTTTCGCTTAAAATCAGTTTCATCGATGACTATAAGTATATTTGAAAAATATATAAGAACGTGAATTAGGAGAATGTTTGTCAGATAGGATAATCCTTAATTAAGAAAAACAGTTTAAGTGTAATTGGGTTTAGAACCAAACACACTACCATATTGATAAGAATGAGTACTAAGATTTGAGAGGAAGTTGGTTAATTAAAAAAATATAATATATTTTTGTTGATACATGCATACACATAAAACAAATAAGTATTTTTTGGATTAGACTATTTCAAAGTTTTAATAGGCACAAAACAATAAGTATTAGTTTAGAATTTAGATTAGACTATTTTAAAATTTTAATAGGCAATGCTGACCAGATCAAACGTTAAAACGGTCGAAAATAGGACTATTGAATTTGTTGTTGCAAATAAGGGGCTGACCCAGTAATCAGGAGCATCCTAATTGAATTATTTCTATAAGTTTGTGTTTGTTTTTTTATTCCTCAATTAGTCGAAAAAGCTACGAGTAATCTCCGTAATCATTTGGCTTCCTTCAAGCATTCACTAAACTTAATCGTTCAACCAATTTCTTTCTTGTTCTTAGTTTGTTTGATTGATTTTGGCATAAGTTGTGATACCACTATATTTTCTATTAGAAGTTTTTAAAAACATTCAACACAACGCTAAATATCAAAGTAGTAATTAAAGTTCTTTTGAATTTTTTTTGAAAATAGTTTGTGTTAAAATCCTCTAAGATACAGTTTGTTTTAAATTAATCCAAGAAAAACTAAACATTATTATTAAAAAACAGTCATTTGATGATAGTTAAATGGGACTCTTGACATCTAATCTAATTCTAGTCTAATAAATTTATATAAAAAAAAATGTTCGTTTAATAAAAGTTATAAACTAAAAGGACTACTAATGAATTATTAGAATACATGAAGCGATGAGGGTGACTTTCAAGTCGACTCGTATACTTATCTAATAAAGCCGGCAGCCACCTAAAGAATTTTGTATATGTACCTTAAAAAAAGGCATCAATTGTGTTTTTATCCCCATTCTTGTGATAAAATACAGTACAAGGCAACTTTTAAGAACTTAATTACATAAGAGTATCTTTAATTAGTGAGAGGTTTTTCATTAGAAGACGAAAGAGAGACCAAAAGTTTCACACGTTTTAAAGACAATTTTTTTATTAAGAGGCGTCTTTGAAAGATAGAGATAAATGATGTAAAAGGTATAGAAATAAATCTGTGTGAATATCGGTTAACCGGTTTAAAAATAATATGTTAGCATATTAGACGATGAAAGAAACAAATCAGTTCGGGTAAAATTGGTTTGTGGGACACAAAGGTGTTGTCTTAAGTGTGTTGGGTTAATTAAAGAAAAATGAGAATGTGATGGATTTGAAATACAACTTATTTAAAATTGGAGAGGTAAAACAACATGACACATTTAACATAAGACAACACAATTAAAACCACATGGTTTTAACAATAGGATAGAACATCACAAGTAAAATAAAAATGCTATACGATCACACATTTCTTTTCTCATCGGTCTTCTACTCTTCTACCACTTTAATTTTGTTACGTTTTTTTGTGACCGTTAAGTTGGGTTGATATATATAAAACTTCTTTTCTTTCATTATTCATGCATGCATGTGGACACCAACGATTATTAACTAAATGTTATTTGTCGGTTTATTCCGAATACGTTCGAAAACTTGTTTGGTGAAACGTCATTTAATTAAGTATTTTAACAATATAATAAACTACCACATATATTATGCATGGTTTTCTCCACTATTTAAATATATAACTCGTTGTCAATCAAATAATAAAATGTATTTTGAAATTAAAATATTATTTTTTATTTGTTTTTAGCTTGGAAATTACATAGATATTATTATTTCATTGACAATATGGTGTTCACATTTATCTCCTTTTGTCTTTATGGTATTGCTTGTAATAAAGTAATAACTCTCTTACTAAAATATTAGGGTGGGCGGTATGCATGCCGCCGTCCTCAGCATAGAAGCGGCATCGAGCATGCCGATTCTCGGCATGCATACCGTCGGTCCCCTTCCATCGGCATCGGCATCCAAGTTCAAGTTTTGCGGCATGTTTTCGCCGAGAATTGCCGAGCCAAATCAGACCGTTCAACGGTCATTTTTTGGACCGTTTGAACATTTTTTTTTTATCAATTCCTCCACTATATAAATTCCTTCAAAACCAATAAATTTTATACACCATTTCTCCTAAACAAACAAAAACCTTTAGTTTCTTTCTAAAAAAAACATGAATCGCCCTCGCCCACGCTATAAAAAGTTGAAGAATAAATGTTATTTTTTTTTTAGGAATTCGGTAAAAAAAATTTATTTTTAGGACTTTTGTAATTTTTTTTTAATCTAATGAATTGTTTTATGTTTTTATTTTATATTAAATGTGTTAGTTTAATTTTATTTGTTTTACATTAAAAAGAAAATGAAAAAAAAAATATTTAATCCAAGCCTAAACTATGACTAAATGAGCATACCCCCTACAAAATCATCATTCTACATCAATTCTACATCAATTTTCTCTCTCCTGTTGGCATCATCCTATTGGTCCAATTTGATGCCTAACTCATGCCTTAGGCAAGCATACCTCCCACCCTTATGGGTTTAAATAAACGTAATGATTTAGCTATTAGAAAAATATTTAATTTGGATACATGGTTATGGAGAGAGATTCATCTAAGAAGTTTAATCTATCTAAGGCTAAGGGTCAGTTCGTTTTTTAAAAGGTAAAATGTCTGCAATCTGCGAACGACATCTGTAGAAGAAGAGGTGAACCAAACATTTACAAATCTGTAAGAAAACACTGTTTGTTTTTTTATTTATACATACCGCTAAATTAAACTGAAATTTCAATAAACCGATTTTTTAAACTTAAACAAAAGAGTAAAAATACCTTCAAATCTAATTGAGGACCCGCCGGCAGAAGGGGCGAGGGATGGAGGACGACTGCCGGTGGAGAGCGTCCGCCCATGAATGGGGGCGACCGGATGGAGGCTGGTGCAAGGGGTTAGGTTTTTTTTTTATACAAACATATTTTTGATGGAAACCTATTCTATGAGATAAGAAAAGAAGGCTAGAAGATGTTAGAAAGGTTGGGTCACATCTGTACCAAGAAGAGCCCGCGTAGACATTTTTTACTGAAATGTCTTAGAAAAAACAAACAGTATTCAGACCTAAATGTGTGTACGTGATCGGCGCGTCGCAAACATATAGTCATTATAAGTCAATATAGCCGTTAGATTTTAAATCCAATTAAAAAGGAAGGGCAACCTAGGAAATCAACATTTTCTTATCTACTTCTCCAATCTTTTAAAACATTCATAATTTCTACATGCTACATTACCTTTATAAAAAAAATACACCATAAAAAACGATGGTTTTATTATCTTTAAAACGCGTACAATGTTGCTATACAAAAAATTTAAAAAAAATGACTATTTTGATTTGACACAATGATCTGAACATTTAACATAAGTGAGTTGAACATTTGACACAATAATCTAAACATTTAACACAATGATCCGAGCATTAGACAATATGATCTGAACATTTAACACAATGGCAAAATTTGACACAATGACGCACTAGAAAATCAAAATAATTTTTTTATATATATAACAACATTGTGCGCGTTTAAAGATAAAAAAACACTCATTTTTATGGTATAATCTTTTTATAAAACATTAATATCAAATCTAAGAATTATGAAGGTTTAAAAAAAGAAGAGGATCTTGATAAAAAGTAAAAAATGATCTTCAATTTTTTTCTCTCTCTAATTCTACACAAAAACTTTGGATCATAGATCTTCATTTAATTGTTGATCTAAGGCCTGATATATAGATTAAACTTCTTAGAATAACATTACCCCATGGTTATGATTATATAGATATTGATTTGATTTAATTATAATTCATAGTTTATTAATATAAAGGTATAGATATAACAAGTAGAGCTATAAGTGAGCTGAACCGATCGAACAAAGTCTTATTAATATTTTGTTTGTTAAACACTAAATGTGTTAACGAACACGTAACAAACATTAAACATGCAGGCAGATGTATATATACGAAAACATGGGGAAATTGTATATATTTCTCTATAAATTTGTATATATTTCTAAATCTCAAGGTTTCAATGCAATGTATATTTTTTTAATCATGATTAGAAAAATATATAATTTTACAAGTTTCAGAGAGGCATATACAATTTTTCTATTGTGACACCTAGCAAAAATTCAAGTAATTCCTGACAAACACGAAGAAAAACAGTTTTTTATTTCGTACATACGTGCATCCATACATCTATAAGAGTTGTTGGATGTTTCATCGAGTCCACATAAATTCACACACGAGTCGAGTCGGTCCTAAACGTTAGGTGGCTAATTAACTAAACACTAAAACGAACAGAAATTGTGCAGCTCATAATTTGTTGATTTTATGTAACCTCGCATGTAAATTGGCTTACGTAACTGTGACTCCATGTGAATTTATGTGTTACTAGGGTTTTCATTAGTTATGATACGTGATAATCACTTGTAAACCGAACACTCAACTTATGGTACAGTATTCTAAATTTAGCATATACGTAGTGCTAGGTTTACAAGTGATTATCACGCATCATAACTCATAAAACCCTGGTAACACATAAATTCACATGAAGTCACAGTTACGTAAGCCAATTTACATATGAGGTTACATAACATCAACAAATTATGAGCTGCACAATTCATGTTCGTTTTTGTGTTTAGTTAATTATCCACCCAACGTTCAAGACCAAGTCGACTCGTGTGTGATTGTTTGTGAACTCGATGACACATCTAACAACTCTTATAGAGTATTACATGCGAGGTTACATAACATCAACAAACTATGAGCTGCACAATTCATGTTCGTTTTAGTGTTTAATTGATTAGTCACCTAACGTTCAGGACCAACTCGACTCGCGTTTGATTGTTTGTGGACTCTATGACACATCTATGAACTCTTATAGAGTATGGATGCATGTATGTTCGAATAAATAAGTGTTTGTGTTCGTGTTTGTCAGGAATTACCTGAATTTTTACCAGGTGTAATATCATCCTCTTGTTGAAGGAACTTTCATCCTGAAAATTAAGATCGTTGTTCATTCATTGGACGCAAAGAAAATAATTTTCAGTTGTCATCTTTTAATAATAGAGTTCCGGAGATATTAAATAATACAAGGGAAAGGAAAAGATTATAGCGTTCATCTGCCATTACAGAATATGAAAGTTGTATATTACAAACAATAAATTATTTTACTTAAATCAATATATCTCTACATTTTAAAAATAAGTAACACGAGTGTCAAATGGACTATTTCTAAGGTGTTGGACCAACGATTTGTCCACTTAGCACCATCATAATTAACCTTAACCTTTACCTTAAACACCGAATATAATCATGTCAAACGATCAAATTTAAAACAAATATTCAAAATTAATTTCTTTTAGTTATTTCAATTAATCATGTCAAACTTTGCAACTATGATACAAATTTATGATATTAGAATTTTCAAACATCCTTGTCAATTTTTTGGTACATATAGCTCTTGTTTACTTTAGGATATTATAATACATGTAGTTAGATCATTATTGTAAACAACTTTGTTTACTTGATTTTATATCCCTTATTCAACCTATATAGTACACGGGTTAGTAACCTAATATTAGATAAATATTAAATAAAGTAAATTTTGTTACCAAATGGCAAATCCTACTAAAACCTACTCTATTTTATTTTTCTCGCTACTCTCTTTTATATACACACAAATATAATTTTTAATTATAAAAAAGTTATAGCTACATAATATTATTCTTTCCCACTTCTTTTTATTAGATATTTTTTATTACTTAATTGAATTAAAATAGCATTTTATGTATTATTGGTGTATTGCTTACTTAATAGTTATAATCAGTTTTTTTTTTCTTTTTATTACTAGCTCTGTAATATTTTTTTTTTCATTCAACTAAAATACATGAGTTTCTAACCTTACATATAATCGAACATGAAAAAAATTTATATTTTTTTCTCAAAGCCCAAACACTTTGTGTAGTTGTGTTCCCAAAATGGTTGTTGGGCTCATCAATACATCAATATTACAGTAGGTGTAGGTGCCTGGCCTACTAAACAAAGCCACTATAAGATGTTGGGCTTCATACTAATCAAGTCAATATGTTAATCAAGTCAATCTGTGTGTGTGTTAGGGAATTTTAGATTCACATATTTTAACTAAAGACTTTAAAACTTATACAAAACAGTCATTCAACTGTTAGTTAAAGGCCCCTTCTAATTGTATTTATTTAAAGATTCTAACAAGTCTTTTTAACTGTAGAAGTTTAAAGCCCGCCCCTTAATTTAATTCGCGCTTATGACCTCTCCATATAATGCTCTAAAGGCGAAATCATTGAACCAACCCCAATAAAAAAACCACTTAACTTCAAGGATTTATGGGTTCAAAATTAGTGCATCTTTCATATAAAAGATGCATAATGAATTTAGTCCTTATCTTTGATTTTCAGTTTGGATAATCTTTTATAGATACTATTAGCTTGAGTTTGTGGAATTTGTGGAATACCATATTTGTCTCTGTAGAATAATTAGGTTCATTAGTTTGACTTTGTAGAACACTTTTGTTATGATTCCAACAAGTTCACAAGCTCATGGAGCAACTAACATACCTGACTGACACTTCAGTGTTAGAAAAAAAAAAAGTCAACACGGTCAAATGACCGACACTTTAGTTGCCACAATACCCGCCACTTCATCTGCCATGCCATCATTTTGACTGGGTTACCTGCTCATGGTCAGGTTACCTGAAATTAAAATCTTTGAAAGTGAGAGGTTTTATATCATAGTTTTTGTAAATTACTTACCTTTTTATGGGTGAAAACAAAGATGGTAAAAGTTATTGAGCAATGGAAAAAAGAAGTGTAACAGATGTTACCGTTCTAACAAACAAAACGTACGTATTTATTGAGCAATGGAGTCCAGTAGGGAGACATAAGACGGATAATCGGTTCTTGGTCCAGCAAGAGAGTAATAAGCAAGTATATTTGCAGGCTTTTCAAACCAAAGAACCTCTGATGGAGGCATTATTTCAATATTCCAAAACGGGCGGGCCATTGCTAACAAATCCGATCCAGTTTTATATCCCATATACTCTTCTACCCATAAGTATCTTAAAGATCTCAGCTGTAAAACCGCCATGGCAAGTGCTTTTTCACTGAAACAACACCCTGTGAGTTGCAGTTTTCGTAGGCTCGGGCAGCCTTTAGAGAACCCAAGAAGCCCCGCATCAGATTCTCCAGCATCCTGCAATTGCATACATTTTATATTCGGACTGTGTTGACCAATATAAGTCAAACCCACATCTGTTAGCCCTCCTGGCCTAAGACTGAGTGACAATCTTCTGAGATTGTTGCAGCCACTTAATAAAGATCGGATTCCACTATCGAGCGGAAAATCTTTGTTAACTTCTTCTGTAGCCAGTAAAACAATACGAAAATCACGGAGTTTTTTCAAGTTTGTTCCTATGGATTCTAGTGCTGCGTTTGTGATATTAGATGCAAACACACAAATGTATTCTAGATCAAGACAACCTTGGGCTATCGCAGTTAATCCCCTTTGAGTAACAACACGTTCTGGTTCTTCATCTTCATCTTCATCTTCATCCGGAACTAGACCTTCCCACCATTCTCCACCAGGTCTTGGTTCAATACGAATCCGTTTTAGTTTCTTGCAACAATTTGCTACAACTTCCATTCCCGGGTCTCCAAGCGCAAGTCCTGTCTGTTTTTTTTTTTTACAATTTTGAGTTCATAGTTAGCTTGTTTGCAATTCATTTATCATTATCAGGATCAGATAATAAAAGTAACTTAATGTGTAATAAATATAAACTATTAATAAAGATTGGTACAATGAGATGTACCTCAAGAACTTCCAAATTGTGGCAGTCTTCGAGCAACATGCACTGGTCATCAGTGTCAAGATAGGTATATAAGAAATCAAGTTGTTTCAGGCGGGAAGCCAAGCGGCCCACAAGGTAGATTTCAATTATATCGATGCCATTCGGACCTAATCGACACAATCCCGGGGGGAATGGTGGATCGAATTCTGCAGAAGGTAGAGGTGGATACAATTCAACAAACTTATGAAAGCCATTACCACGGAATTCTTCAAGCGATCCCGCCAAGTAGAAGAACTCATCAAGATCCAACCTTTCACAGTCGCTTATCTTGACCGATTTTAAAGACTTGCATCTTTCCGCTATTAGCTCAAGATCATTAGAACTAACTAATGAAAGTTTTGTAAAGTAAAAGTTTAATGTTTCGAGCTGAGTATTGTTTATTGCAAGCTCATGTAACCAGTCTCCATCCTTCTCCACCACTAGACTCCCTTCTAAAAACAGGACTTTAAGCTTCCTGCAATAGCATAAACTATAAGTCAAACCTTCTAACTGACACATGAAGTCAAAGTCAAACATTTGAATTATCAATACAAATTCTTCACCTTTCAACAAATTCAAATAATACCCATGTTACTAAATGTGATTAACAGGCCAATTGAACCATAATCAATCAATAAAACAGTTTTCCTACAAATACTTCACCTTTCAACTATAAGTCAAACCTGCTAATTGACACATGAAGTCAAAGTCAAACATTTGAATTATCAACACAAATTCTTCAACTTTCAAGAAATTCAAATAATACCCATGTTTATAAATGTGATTAAACAGGGAAATTGAACCATAATCAATCAATAAAACAGTTTTCCTGCAAATTCTTCACCTTTCAACTATAAGTCAAACCTGCTAACTGACACATGAAGTCAAAGTCAAACATTTGAATTATCAATACAAATTCTTCACCTTTCAACATATTAAAATAATACCCATGTTACTAAATGTGATTATACAGGGCCATTGAACCATAATCAATCAATAAAACAGTTTTCCTGCAATAGCATAAACTACAAGTCAAACCTTCTAACTGACACATGAAGTCAAAGTCAAACATTTGAATTATCAATACAAATTCTTCACCTTTCAGGCATGTTATTATATGCGATTAAACAGGGCAACTGAATCATAATCAATCAATAAAACAGTTTTCCACTTTTCCTCCAATAGCATAACCTATAAGTCAAACCTTCTAACCGACACATGAAGTCGAAGTTGAAGTAAAACTTTTGAATTATCAATACAAAGTCTTCACCTTTCAAGGAATTCAAATAATGCCCATGTTACTAAAGGTGATTAAACAGGCCAATTGAATCATAAATCATAATCAATCAATAAAACCGTTCTCCTGCAATAGCATAAACTATAAGTCAAACCTTCTTCTAACTGACACAAGAAGTCGAAGTCAAACATTTGAATTATCAAAACAAATTCTTCACCTTTCAACAAATTCAAATAATACCCATGTTATTAGATGTGATTAAACACGGCAATTGAATCATAATCAATCAACAAAACAGTTTTCCTGCAATAGCATAAACTATAAGTCAAACCTGCTAATTGACACATGAAGTCAAAGTCAAACATTTGAATTATTAATACAAAATTACAAATTCTTCACCTTTCAACGAATTCAAATAATACAGTTTTCCTCCAATAGCATAAACTACAAGTCAAACCTTCTAGCTAACACATGAAATCAAAGTCAAACATTTGAATCATCAATACAAATTCTTCACCTTTCAAGGAATTCAAATAATACCCATGTTACCAAATGTGGTTAAACATGGCAATTGAATCATAATCATCATAATTAATCAATAAAACGGTTTTCTTGAATTTTTTTCTTGAATTACCTGCAAGATCGAGAGATATGTGCAAGTCCATCAGTGGAGAATCCAGAGCA
The DNA here is from genome assembly GCA_039602395.1 of Deinandra increscens subsp. villosa. NCBI lineage: Eukaryota > Viridiplantae > Streptophyta > Magnoliopsida > Asterales > Asteraceae > Deinandra > Deinandra increscens. Next base: position 25,371,468 of record JBCNJP010000018.1, read on the forward strand.
AATATCAAGTTTAAGAACCTCAAGAACACCCCCACGCTCACGTGCTAACAATTCAAGATCCTCATCTTTCACCACCATCCTTCTGAAATGCACAGCCTTTAAGCACCCGAAAGATTTCGAAAACTCCTCCACCCACGGCGTCGCAAACCCACCCCAGCAGTCCGGCAGCGTGGACCTAACCAATTGGGTGCGAGGCTGCCCTTTTAGCTTAACAGATTCGAGAAATGGGAACCTCCGAAGTAACTGTTTAGGTGTGGCCGTGTAACATTGAGGTATGGATACGTGCTTACGGGAGTGAGATTCGAGTTCGTATAACCGCCGGCAGACCAAGGAGATGGATTGTCGGTCACGTGAGTCGTGGATGTAGTCTAAGACGCGCTCGAAAACGACGTCGGATATGGCGTTAGCGCGCGGGATGGTGGTGTTCCTGTCCTCCATAATTGAAAACTGTGATTTGGAAGGGCTTTTTTGGAGATGAAAGAAACAAAATTTCCCAATTCGAAAGAAAGTTAAAAAACCCTAACCCAAATTAGTTTCATAGAATAGATACACAGGAATCTCGATTAGCCTGATAAGTCATGGTGAATTAGCCCATTTTAGAAGGGAAAAAAAAAGGTCTTTTGGGCCTCGTAATTTTTGGATTTCGGATTTTGGTGCCACTAAGTACTTAAGTAGAGGTGAATAAACGGGTTTTTTTAAGTAACTGGTTTCAGTTACAAACCGGTTTCGGTTGGAAGAGGTGACCGGTTAGGGGCGAAACCGGTTCGGTTTCTAACCGGTTCTTGATGAAAAATTGTCTAACTGTTGCAAACCGGTTAACCAGATTTTATACCGTTTTTTTTTTTTTTGCAACCGGTCGGTAAAAAACCGGGTTTGTAACCGGTTTGGAGTCAAAGAAGTGTAACATATGTATAACTGCCGGTTCGGTTTGAAACCACAAACAGTTTGGACTCTAAACCGGTTCTGGTTATTATTAAAAAAAAAATTGTAACCGGTCCTACAACTAGGCCTGTAAACGAACCGAACGTTCATCGAACCGTTCGGCGGGAAGTTCGTTTATGTTCGTTTATTTAATAAATGAATGAACACGAACATAATTTTTCGTCCGTTTAATTAAATGAACGAACATGAACAAAAGCCACGTTCGTTCATTTATGTTCGTGAACGCTCGTTTATGTTCGTTTATTTATGTTTGTATATTTGTGTTCGCTTATGTTCGTTTATGTTTGTTTATTTTCATTGATATAATACTATAAAAGATTTTTCAATTAATAAATTAGTAAATAATTTTTTGAATGAATTTTATGAATTTTTTAAACTATCAACCTCTTAACTTTTCATTTAGATGTGTTTGTTTAAATTTAAACTTGTTGCTATTCGTTTAACACACATTATGGTTTTGTTCGTTTATGTTCGTTTATGAATTTGTTCGTTTATGTTCGTGAACCGTTCGTTTAGAGTTAAACGAACGAACATAAACGAACGAACAAGAAAAATGTGTTCGACTAATGTTCGTGTCCGTGTTCGTGTTCGTTTAAAATTAAATGAACAAACACGAACATACCCTTGTTCGTGTTCGTTCGGTTCGTTTGCAGGCCTACCTACAACTGGTTTTATTGTTCATATAAAAATGCTTAATGAATTTAGTCTTTTATCTTATGTTTTTAAGTTTGGATAATCTTTTGGAGATACTTTTAGCTAAAAACATGTATCATTGAGTTAAGAATTTGTGGAAATGCTTTGGTTTGGACTCGATGTCAACTTTAAAGTTTAAAGATTACCAATTTTGTCTCGGTAGATAATTAGGTTCATTAGTTTGACACTTTTGTTTTGATTCCAATAGGCATAGGTGCTTTAACTTTTCTATTTGCAACAATTTGTGAACCAAAATCATTCTTTTTCTTAGATGTTTGACTAGTCATTGGAGTGGATGAAAGAAGAAAATATTTTATATTTCAAATTAGCTATCTACAAATATTTACATTTCAAATTATATATAAATATTTCCTTAGTATTTTCATGAAAAAAAAAATATTTATTGGATATTTAATGTAATTTGATATTGCGTTTGATCTTTAAACAGTTGGACTAATGGGGGATCGAAGGAGGCAGCGCTCCTGAGTGAAGCGGGGTCCAAGGGACAGAGCCTCTGGCTGGGGTCGAACTCTCTTCGTACTGGAAGGACTAAAGTAAAATAACAATTGTCGTTGTTAATTTTGGTCGAAAATGCATTAGATTTTTTGTTAGAAATTGCTTCGTAAAAAATGCATCAGAGTTTAATTTTGGTCCAAAATTGTCACTATCAAAACTGGAAGGACTAAAGTAGTATATGTTCAAAATTTGAATCGAGATACTGCTAATCGATGTTATCTTCATACGCTCCTCCCAAAAACGTTTCATTTTGTTTCATACATTTACACAGAAATTCGAAATCCATACACTAATCTTAAATCACAATTCTGATCTTATGCGATTGAAAATTTGGATACACGACAAATATTTCGATCCGAAAGTGTTACACCCGGTATCAGATTTATCCGAGTATTATTCACCTATCGATTACCAAATTCCCCAACAATATTTCAATAAAAGATTAATAAATTTAGTTAAAAGTCACCTTTTTACTAATTTATTATTGCATGATGAAAATAGGAAGGTTGCTTTTTTGTGCAAAAGCGTAATTGAAGAATACTAGTATTATATTAGATGGTCCATTTGTTGAAAAAAGACGAAGATTAGATGGTCCAACACTCCAACCGACCACTATATATATGGGCGTCAATGATGCTATAAAATATAAATCAACTTGAAGTGAAAACAATACAATAAGTCAATAACAAATGTTTGCACAGTTTGTACGATACCAATTTATATTCCTATAAGATTTAGTGGGTAAACTAAATAAGAAATACATCTTTTATTTATTTATTTTATTCTATATATTGTATTCAAAAAGTGATTCAATAAAAGTAGGTTTGTTATTCATTTCTAGTTACTAAGGTGGACGACGGTATGTATGAAAGGTCGTGTGGGACGAGAAAAATATAAGTTGACGATCGTTATACTAGCCAAAACTCATATCGTACACAATTGCTCCTTGAAAGATTGATACACTCCAATATAACCTCGATAAAAATAACGATAAAGAGTTATATATAATGTGAAGTTTATATATTACTTTTGTTTCATTTTATTCGCTCTGTTAAAGATCAAATTACACAAATTCTCTTTTACGATATTTTATAAACTTGAGCGAATAGTACCTTTAACAATGTTTTCACTATTCAAGTTTTTTTCGTGGATTTTTTTTCGTTTTGTTTTTATTACTAAGGTTCTTGTTTAAAATTTGACAGGTTTGCTTTTAATTTTAACATTAAGCTCATACGTTCGATGTTTGCATTTGATTTTAACATTAAGTTCACACGTTGATATTTTGTCATTCTCCTTATGTCACTTTAATTGGTTTCTATGCCTGTATATATCCAACCACAATAAACGCTAAGCGTCACCTAATTTATACATAAAACCTATAGACGTTGATGTGGATGTAAGCAAAATAAAATTTCCGAAAACCAAAATTTTTTTTTTTTTTTTTTTTGAACGGCCAACGAATGTCCCGGAAAACCCGGAGACTATTTACACCAGTTGAGCTCATTCCAGGGAAAATCCACCTCCGCGAGCGGCCGGGTGGTAAAACCTGGGAGCTCAGGGATCGAACTTGTGACATTTCAGCCCCAAATCTCCCCTCATCGCCAATGCCCCTTCCAAAGTGCTGCCCGTAAGAATCGAACTTGTGTCTCAAGTAGAGAACACAAGCTTCCTACCACTACACCACAATGGAAGTTGCTCCGAAAACCAAAATGACTACTAGGCTTACGGTACAAATCTGTTAAAGGTGGTGAAGTTTCAAACTTTTTCATAAACAAAACGCTAGATTTAAGGTGTATATATTTATCATCATAAAAAATAAAAATAAAAAAAAAACATAAAATTTCAAAATCAAAACTGAACCATTTTTTTATGTTTTCTGATCAATTTATCGGATTAAAATATGACGTCTGTGCTTATAATTTAAAATTGTTTTGTGCGTTTTTCTTACCCATATCAGACATTAAATATTTGAATACAAAATAAATATCACCCATAACATGCCTTTATTCACACAAATCACACCTTTCTGCGGACATCCACGTGTTATACAGTTACGACTTTGTTGGCAGACTCAACAACCTGACCGCATCGTTGATTTCTCGAACTCAACGCCGCTTCCTTCACCATTTGCATTTCCAACACCCTGTCATTCGCCGGAGGTCTCAACGGCACTACCGTCGTCGTCGTCGACGTATCTCCGGCGACTAATCGGTTCGTTCAAATGTTCAATAAAATCAAACACAGCTGTGAGTGCAGTTAATTACTCGAATCAATTTTACTCGCTAACTAGATTTCTGAAATTTCGGAGATAATATTAGTAGTGTGATCTGTGATGTACTGAAGATGTCTAGCAGTTGTTCAGATTCAGATTCGGTTGTTTACCTTCACGGCGACCTCGATCTAACGATTGCCGAAGCTCGATGTCTGCCGAATATGGATTTGTTATCAGAGCGGATGCATCGCTGCTTTACGATCTTCGATAGCTGTAAATCGCCGTCATTAGAGAGGAGCAAATCGCAGCGCCGTCGTAAGATCATTACGAGTGACCCGTACGTGACGGTGAGCGTCGGAGGAGCGACCGTGGCGCGGACGCGCGTGATTTCGAACTCGCAAAACCCTATCTGGAACGAGCATTTCGTCACGCCGCTCGCGCATCCGGCGTCGAAGCTGGAGTTTCACGTGAAGGACGATGATGTTTTCGGAGCGGATTTGATCGGAGTTGTGACGATTTCTGCTGAGAGAGTAATGTCCGGTGAGTTAATCGACGATTGGTTCCCGATAATTGGTCCGAGTGGTAAACCGCCTAAACCTGACGCCGCGATACGGTTACAGATCAAATTCACCTCTTGTGATCAAATTGATACCGATGAGTTATTCGGCCTGAAAGATAGTTATTTCCCGGTGAGACACGGAGGGAATGTGACGCTGTATCAGGACGCGCACGTGAACGAGGGGCAGCTTCCGGAGATCGAATTGGATGGGGAGGGTAAAATTTTCAAGCAGAGAGGATGTTGGGAAGATATTTGTCATGCTATTTTAGAGGCGCATCATCTGGTGTATATTGTTGGCTGGTCGATTTACGACAAGGTGAAGCTGGTTAGAGAGCCTACAAAACCATTGCGAACTGGTTGGGATTTGACTCTAGGGGAGCTTTTGAAGTACAAATCACAAGAAGGGGTTAGGGTTTTGTTGCTGGTGTGGGATGATAAAACTTCACACAACAAGTTCTTCATCAAAACGGTATGTATTCGTTTCTCTCATCCTTCTCTGATTTGTGTTTTTGATTAGTTCATATTTGGTAATTATTGTTGTGTATTCGGTTCGTCTTTCTTTTGATAAACAATGAACTATTAACAAACTGACAGTGATATATAGGGTGGGGCCTCCCCACTAGATTTGGGCCTATTCAGTCATTCATTGGCATTCCATAATAGACACTAGTTTGGAAGATACCAAATTGAAGTACATCCTTGATAGATTTTAGTGGATAGGAGCTTACATCAGTACTATGTTTTACTATATACATATTTAGTTGATTCCTTTTTTGGAAATTTTTAGATTAATGTTTTAGTGTGGTGTTCTAGGGTGGGATAAAGCAAAATAAAAACTGAAAAAGCATGGTTTGAAGTTCTAGGGAAAGTGGAAAATGTTACTCCCTTAAAAGTAACTGGAAACATGTTTGACTTCATTCTTTCAGTCTTTTCTACTTTGACTGACTTAGATAGATGTATTATAGTGATAGAGGCTCAACGCATGTGTATATATGGGTATAGCTGCATACGCACAATAGCGTGGGACCTCCTCATAAGATTTGGGTCTGTTCAATTATTCATTGGCATTCTATGATAGAACCAGTTTGGAAGATGCCTGGGTGAAGTAGATCCTTGCAAGATTTTAATGAATGAGTATAGATCAGTACTGTGTTGTGCTATATAAATATTTAGTTGATTTCCTTTTTTTGTAATAACTGTTTGTAAGCAATTGATATGGTTGTGTGTGCAGGATGGAGTTATGCAAACTCATGATGAAGAGACACGGAAGTTTTTCAAACACTCTTCTGTCCACTGTGTGCTTTCACCTCGATATGCAAGCAATAAGCTTAGCATTTTCAAACAAAAGGCATGCTTCATACTATGTCATAATTGTTACTTGTTCAAAGCATCTCAAATCTTTTTTAAAAAGTCAAAATACATGCACCATGGTTTAGGAACATTGTGAAGATTTGAAATTCAATCATATATATGCAAGAACTTCTAGAAATTATTAGTGTTAATCACGATATTTTTCTGTTCTTATCTTTTACATTGCACACTTGCACAGGTAGTTGGGACTCTATACACCCATCATCAAAAGTGTGTTATAGTGGATACACAAGCCCAGGGAAATAACAGAAAAATATCTGCTTTTATTGGTGGTTTGGACCTCTGTGATGGACGCTATGACACACCAGAGCATCGTTTATTTCGTGATCTTGACACAGTGTTTGAGAACGATTACCATAATCCAACATTTACCGTAAGTGTATGCACTGTCTAATTTTGTTCGATTATTGATCGGGTCAGTTTCCTTCTTTTGGACTGTGTTTCATTCCTTAAATTCTCTGCAATAGGCAGCTACAAAAGGTCCAAGACAACCATGGCATGATCTACATTGTAAAATTGATGGTCCTGCTGCATATGATGTGCTCAAAAACTTTGAACAAAGGTGGAGAAAAGCCACAAAATGGTCTGAATTTGGACGACGATTCAAAAAAGTTTCTCACTGGCATGATGATTCATTAATTAAACTAGAACGCATTTCCTGGATACTTAGTCCTACCTCAACTATACCAAATGATGATCCTGCATTATGGGTTTCTAAAGAACGTGACCCTGAGAACTGGCATGTTCAGGTTTGGTTTATTACATTGTACCTTTCCACAAACAAACTAGAGGTGGCATTTTTAAGTCCTTTTCTTGTTAATGGGTTGTTCTGGGTTGAGTTTTATATCGAATGGGTTAGAGGTGCTGAAGTTGACGGACATATATTTTTAATGCACACAACCTCCTAGTCCTAAGTCATAAATAAAAAACAGGCAAGAAAGTGTTGGAGGGCCTACCCAACCCCTCCCATTTTGACCTGTACAAAAATAACCAATTTCAACTCAAACCCATTTTGACCCGTTACCCAACTCCCATTTCGCCACCTTTAAAATAAAGTTTTTTCCCAGGTCTGCGCTACTAACTTTTTATTTATTGGATTTTGAAACGCCAGGTTTTCCGCTCTATTGATTCTGGTTCCTTGAAAGGGTTTCCAAAAGATGTTCGAACAGCTGAGTCTCAGGTTGATATTAGTTATAGTGTCAAGGATATATTTTATGAAATAAAGTTGCTAAGGTTACTGCATTTGTTGCAGAATCTCACGTGCGCGAAAAATTTGGTCATTGATAGGAGCATCCAAAAAGCATACATCCAAGCAATAAGATCTGCCAAGAACTTCATCTATATTGAGAATCAGTATTTTCTTGGGTCTTCTTATGCATGGAATTCTTACAAAGATGCAGGTTTGAGCATTTTCATATTGGAATTTGCATATAGCTAATATAAGAGCATTTCGAGTCCATTTCCAATCCTCATCCCTATAATTTAATTAAAAACGATATTTAAAAAAAAAAATTATATCCCATTTCTTTATATCCCATTTCTAAAATCTCCTACATCCCATTCCCCATGTCCATCTTTATTCAATTAAACAGTATCTCTTTATTCCTTTTAAATTATTCCTTTTCTTTCTGCCACTCACATTCACTCACACCAAATATAAAATTGTAGAAAAATAACAGTGCACTATGGGATGGGAGTAATTTTTTGTGATGCTATTACTATGTACATAGAGTTAATGCTCAATTTGAATGTTGTGGTGTTCCTATTGCATTATTTGAGTTTTCTTTCATCTTATTTTATATATCCCTAAATTCTTGACATTTTAATTATGAACAGGTGCTGATCACTTAATCCCCGTGGAACTGGCATTAAAGATTGCTAGTAAGATAAGAGCAAACGAGAGATTTTCAGTTTATGTCATTATTCCAATGTGGCCTGAGGGTGTCCCTTCTTCTGCATCTGTTCAGGAAATTCTGTTTTGGCAGGTAAGTTGATTTTCAGTTCATGTCATCATTTAACTTCTTAGAAGCCATGTAAACCGAAGGGACTACTTGCAAACATTTGAAGCGAAGAAAATTGAACAAAAACCTTTTAATTTTCCAAATTTCCTACCACATCACAAAAAAATAAGAGAGTGGGGTAATATGAAAGCTTTTTGTTGTGCGCCAATCACACATAAACCCTCCTATCAAGCTCATTAAAATATGATTTTCTTTGTTTTGTCAGAGTCAGACTATGCAAATGATGTATGAAGTAATTGCTGGAGAGCTCAAGAATTCAATGCTTGAGAATGCACATCCACATGACTACTTAAATTTCTATTGCCTTGGTAACCGTGAACAATGTGATGAACACGTATCGCATTCGGGCAGCCACGCCTCTTCTAATGGTGGCTCGGTAATCTCACATCCTTGTCCGATATAAAATTTTATCATTGATCTTCTGAATTCCTGAAAATAAAACATGTTCTCTATATATATTTCCAGGTTTCGGCTTCTCAAAAGCATGGTAGGTTCATGATTTACGTGCATGCTAAGGGGATGATAGTGGACGATGAGTATGTGATACTCGGGTCCGCCAACATTAACCAACGGTCTATGGCTGGTTCAAGAGACACTGAGATAGCTATGGGTGCTTATCAGCCTCATCACACATGGGCTCGCAAGAAAACATACCCTCGTGGTCAAGTGAGTCTTTCATTCTTATTGCTTGATCCTATTTTTGCTTATTCTTGCGTGTTGGATCACTTCAAAAAGCAATGCCAAACACCCTCTTACCAAAAACCATAAGTCATGGATCCCTAATATATAATTTTGTTATTTTATGACTTTCAGGTATATGGATATAGAATGTCACTATGGGCAGAACACACAGGAAAGGTAGAAGACTACTTCAAGCAGGCAGAAAGCTTATCATGTGTGGAAAACATAAACAAGCTGGCAGAAGATAACTGGCAGAAATTCACCGACGACAATTACACTCCCTTGCAAGGTCATCTTCTCAAATACCCAATAAAAGTCGATTCTGATGGAAAAGTAACCTGTTTACCTGGACATGAACATTTCCCTGATGTTGGTGGTAAGGTCCTAGGCAACCCATCTACCCTCCCCAGTGCTTTGACCACATAACAATCATACATATTTTGTTGAAATTTTGGTGCCATGTAGTGCGTACATATGTACACTATAAATCGTTTTTGGATAGGATCGGGTACTGAAACTGTAAAAGTTTTGAGGGAAAAAAAAGGAGTAGATCTATTGTTTGGTACATTGACATCAAAAATCAAAGTGAATGGGTATAAAACTGCATATAGTTTTGTCATCTAGAAAATGGTTTTTTTGTGTTGGTCTACATTGGCATATGTAGCTCTGTTTTCCATTACAGGTTTACATTACTTGGATAAATATTAGGACTCCATAGTTTTGTTTATTTTGTCTTTATTTATAAGCAGAAAGTGGTGTTGTGTTTTGTTGTGTTTTCAAGTAGCAGATAACACAACCACTTGTGCAATTTGAACACTTTTATTATATTCGCGACGTATAAAAAATGATATTTTCAACACCTTTTGTTGCTTTATATGACTTGCTTATGTTTTGTTCACCCGGAAAGTTTTTCTGAATCATCACTAAAAGTTTTTGACAATGATGTTGCAACAAAATAACAAGCAAGTAGTTGTAACAAAAATGATTATCTATCTATAAGTTGTTTGCTATGTGCAAGCCATTATCCCACCTTGTGAGGATCCGGTCTAGGCTTCAAGACCCCTATAATGTAAACAAGCATTTACACACCCTTGCTTCGTGACGGTGCTCTTGGTCTAAAAAGACGAGAAACGAAAAAAAAAAGTAGGAAATCCCCACCAAACCAAGAATGTAGTCTGTGAAAACATGTCGACAAGCAATTAAGCGCAAACTAGCAGGTTTGAAACCGGGTGGCAGCTCCATTTATGAACCTAAACCACCAAAACAAGAGCCTACCTTTTAACATAAACTAGACAAAAACGTTTATATTAATAAACAAATTCAAGCTGCTTTGATCCTATCACTCGATGTCTAATTGTCTTAATACCTTAGGCCAAGAATCCAGTAAACCTTACCCGTGTCCTAGGCCAAGAATCTAGTACCACAAGAGAACCTCACATAGTGTCACATTTAAACCATTTTTTTACAAAAACCTCATCTCACCTCTATCCCTACAAATAATATTATGCCTTTTAATTTTCACATCATCACCCGTTCACTATACTGTTTAAATAAAGATTTATTCTTTTTTATTTGGGGCCATATTTCTACAACACCACTACACTCGTTAATAAGGGCCTTCTATTCGGATTTCATTCGAAAGGACACAGCCAAAGCATGCCATCGGCCTTTGGTTCCATATGTACTTATGGCCTTATGGGCACACCACTTGGACAAGCGATGTGGATGATATTAGTTTTTAACGGTACGTTTGGGTTTAGCGGCATTCCCTCTTCATATATCATCTCCAATTTCAACTTCAGAGGAAACCGAGTTATCTCCGAAAAAACCTACAACCCGAAATTACATATTCTTACATTACAATTAGTCTTGTTAATAATTTTATACTTATTCTTACATTAGAGTTACGTCACTTGAAGTCTTGCAGAAATCTTATTCTTTATGCCACAGAGACTCACTTCAAGCGTTGGTAAACACTTCCCTTGTTGAGAATCGGAATACAGTTACTAAACACAAATAAACAAAGACAGTAAAAAATATTTATATCATTATATGCCACGTAAATACCCAACTGATCCCCACATATTTCATCAAACTAAACTAACAGATAGATTACCAGTTCACCCTGATCCATCACATCATTCATTCCAACGGATTAGTCCCCAATCTTCTTATTCCGAAAACTCATTCCTTTCAAAGTTTCAGACACTACTACCTGATTTGCCGACCATATCCAAATGACAACTCAGCAACCACTGCCACAGCGAACACATTCCGATATCCATCGACGAACACACCAGAGGCCTCAACGACTCGTGGTGTCCAGCAACAGCATCACTCACCTCCTCGGGATCATAACTGGTCAAGATCAGCCCAACTTTCCCCACAATATGAGGAATTACGCCCACGAAAGCCGGTTTCCCCGTCTCCGGAGCGTGGATCGCGATCGAGCGTTTCATCAAGGTGTTGTTACCCATTACAACCGTGGAGTGGGCTCGCAGTTCATGCTTTATGGCCTGGATTTGGTTGACGGTGAGATTATCGGCGGAGAGGGTGATGAGTTGTGTGTTGTCTTTTTTGAGATGGTTTCGAAGCTTCTGGATGTAGATCGCCTTCCTTGCTGCCTTGGAAGCCATGGGAAATTGGGAACTGCTTGATCGGAGATTGGTTTGGAATAGGGTTCTTCTGCTGATTTAGCGGGCTATTTTTTGCAGGCCCATATATGCCAAAAGGCCCAATATAGCTGTAGGGCTAGACCCAAGTAGATAGGGATGTAATTATGTAAATAAACCGAAAGTAACGAATGAAGTTACGAAGGCTTGTTCATGTTCGATTGCTAAGCATTGGATGTGTCCACGATAATATAAGGAACGGGAGTTTTTGTTTGTGTTCGTTTGTTAAGGAATTGAACTTGGTCAAGGACGTAAACGAACATATGTTATTTCAAAAAGAACTAAAATCAACATTCTGACTTTGTTTTAAAACAATAGATATAATCACCTTAAATAAATATAAATATTAAAGCTTTTGACATAAAAGTTATAAACATAATTATCCAAAACGAATGACAAGTTGAATAATAATTATAAACATAATTATTTCATAATAATATCACAAAGTAGTAAGCTTTAAATGTTAAAAATTTAACGAACACCTTACCGAACGTTCACGAAGACAAATGAACGAATGTGGCCCTTGTTCATGTTCATTTGTTTAAAATAACGAACGAAATTCGTGTTCATATTCGGTCATTTATTAAATGAACGAACATAAACAAACTTAGGGCTGTCCAAAAAGTTCGAAACTCGAAACTCGTTCGAACTCGCTCGAAAAATATTCGGAAAATGCTCGTTCGATTGTTGCTCGCTTTAAAAACGAACCGAACGGCTCGGTTCGATTTGTAAAACGAACCAAGTATGAGCATAGGTGCGCTCGCTCGATGCTCGCTCGAATTTATATATATATATTTAGTTATTTATTTTATATATTTTTATTATTTATTTTATCAATTTTATTTTGTTATGTAAGGAATTAGGATTGGAGTTAAGATTTTCCATTATTCCAAAAATTCTTTGCATTTAATATTTGACTTTGGATGTAAGTTTAATATGTTAGTTTATCATCTTTGTAGCTTCCATTCTCTCTAGCCTCCTCCATTGTCATTGTTTTTATTAATCTTTGTATAGTTCTTTTTTATATAGAATGTCTTTTCACAAAGAATCCAATGGTATCGAGACTTCTCATGTTGAATTAAGTGATGGAGAGAGTTTTGAGTTAGTTGATGAAGTAAAAATTGAGGAAAACGTAAGTAAAGATGTTGATGCAACTAGAAAGGGAAAGCGAAAGAATAGTTCTGAAGCACATCCAAATTTTATAGACATCGAGGACATGTACAAAGGGAAAATGGTAAAAAAAGAAAGAATGCATTCATTATAATTATATCAGTTCATATTAGTGTTAGTTGATCTAATAAAATACAAACAAGACTAGTGTGTTAGTTATTGGACAAAATGTGTTAAAATTGGAAACATGGATGAAGGTGTTATGTCAGATCACCACCCACGTCACTTTCCTTTTTGTTCTGCGACGCTCGAAATTTGCTCGGTGATCGCTCGAAAAATACTCGGATCGAAAGTCACTCGTTCGATTTTGGATCGGTTGAAAAAATGCTCGGTTCGATTCGGTTCGGTTTGTAAACGAACCAAACACGAGCAAAGGTCCGTTCGGTTCGGTTCGGATCGTGAACAGCCCTAAACAAACTCCCCATTGAATTTAGAATTTAACTCACTCGTTAAATATCTAAAGCCTCTTGACAGCTAGAGGTAATTATATATCGTATACATTTATTATATATTTAGAATTTAGAATTAGAATTAGAATTTAGAATTTAGAATTAGAATTTAGAATTATAGTTTACATATAATAAATTTTATTTACTTAATTTTGTAATCTTATATATAATGAGTATTATTATGTTAATATTTATTTAATATATTAAATATATATAGACTCTTTAGGCTTGTGAGCGAGAGCCTAGCCATGCTTAGTATGTGAAGCTTAGGCTCGAACTCGTTTACTAAATTAGCTTTGATATAGGCATGAATTTGTTTAAGTTCAATTTATTTCAAGGTTGTAATACACTCATCCCGAGTAACTTACGAGTGACTCGACTTGTTTACAACACTCATAAATGAAAGCAACAAAGATGTTCAACGAGTGACTCGGATTGCTTACTACGCTCATAAATGAAAAGCGTTAAAGATGTTCAACGAGTGACTCGGTTTATTCACACACTCGTATGAAAGGCGCCAAAGATGTTCAACGAGTAAAGATCAAGAATTTTGAAGCTAATAAAACAAATGAACATACACTATCACTTTGTGCAATATAGCTGGTGATAACCCTTTTTATCAACCTACATCTTTATGTATTTGCATGTAAAAAGGAAAGTTTGAAATGACCATTTTATTAAGAAAACTTCTTGGTCTACTTTCATCAACAGAGACATAGCTAAAATCAGCAACTCATTCCCTTCTGTTTAGTCCATGAAAAAACCGATGTTTTCTCCTCCGCGAATGCCGCTTTGAAGCTCTTGACATTACATACGGAATGAAGTGCACCTAAGCGACGAGAATCCCAATTAATTAAAAAGAAAAACAAGAGAAAATAAATAGATTTATACTGGTTGTTGTAGCAGCCTAATTTAGAGACCCGGTTATGCAACAATATTATAAATAATTGATGCAAGTACCTGGGAATGATTGCGAACACCATGATCTTGAAGGACTGCAGTATCATCCAGAAGCTTTTCATTGTGGAATGAGAGGCAGAAATTTCGCCACACATGCTTCCTGAAAACACAACCAACAAATGGGAGATCAAAAACACAAAATGACCATAATTTCCCACAAAAATATCATTTTGAAAAAGTATATATTTAGATAACGGGTCAAACAGATTTCAATCAAATATATATATAACAGCGTGCATAAAGGTGACCCGTTTGACCAAACACCTGGACTGCCTGGTCTATCATTTTAAAGGTCTAGGCTTAATTAAGAATAAAACTCAAGTAGATATGAAAAACAACGAGGTAACAAAAGAAAGGGATGTACCAAGAAATTTGGCGATGACCCATCTTTGACTGCTCCATTTCATTGACTTTTTTCTTGACAGCAAGTTTCAAATCCTTGATTGTTGCAGAATTCATCACAGCAACATCTGTGTCCAATACAAGCAACCCACAATAATTAGTGATATGATATGCTGGAAATAAGAAGCTGAGCATGCATAATCAATTAATCATATACCAAAAGATGTGCCGTCTAATTTAAGTACAGAAACACGCATAGCACTCCCAAGTTCCAAGCTGATTAGGGTGTCAACATCTGATAGAGTTGGCTTCTTTGGTAGATCGGCAAGCACCGGATCATCAAGGAGTGCAGCTAGTGTTGAATTGAGCTTTGCTTTCTTGACATTGCTACTATTGTACTCTAGGGCAACATTGTCATCCTCTTTGACACCACTTGATGTTGGTTCAGTCATTTACTTCCTAGGGAAGAGATACAAGAAATGGTTACTCGAGATTTCAAAAAGTATTCCCTTGGTTTAAAAAGCAAAGCCGAGGTGCAAGGCACACAAGGCAATCTCGAAAGCGCCTCAGGGCCTTGAGGCAGTTCAAAAAGTATCCCCTTGGTTCCTTTCAAAAAGTAACCTTCACTTGCATATAGTTCTTTAAATGTAAGTGTCAATTGCCAGAATTTATTATCTACTATAAACATGCTATATTGAGGATTTAAAAAATGTTTCATATAATTTTGTCATGTACCAATTTTGAGAAAGAGAAGATTAGGAACAAACAGAAGATATTGGGAGGATTAAGAAGATTAAATCATATTTCTTTTCACACCCTCATCATACACATTCTGGATACATATATAACCTGCAATTCAAAGACTACTAACCAAATAAAACTACCACTACTAACATGGTTGATCATGGGAAATTATCCTAACAAATAACGACACACTTTCCTCCTTAATTGAATAGAGAAAGCAACTAACAATTGGGAAACAAACTGGAAATAACCACACTGATGCATATTTAAAAATGGGAAAGGATGGTCCACAAGGCAGTGACATGAAGGATGACATGAAACATATCAAATTTCAAATGCATTGAAACAAAAGTTGCTATCTTTCCAATCAGGAATATACGAGAATAATAACGACAAGCAGAATTTTGTACCAAACAAACAGTATCGTAATGTATTAGAATCACATTTCATTAAAAAAACTATTATTAAGCCCGGCTCCAAACTCATTATCAAGGAAACGAGACTTGATATTATCGATGAACAAATGAACCAAATGTCCAAATCCAAAACGAAACATGTTGGGCATCTGTCATTGGAGTTGTTTTTACTTCAGAATGATGTCATAGGCTAAGAAACTCATTGAAGCATTACATCAAACACCTTATGTGCAAGAACTGCAACATTTACCAAATTAATCATTTAAAGTTACGCATTCAGGACTGATACTAAAAGGGAATGAATTGCGTATGTAAGATATCAATTTTATTTATAGGATTGCAAGCAATCATCTTTGGATCACATAGGTAAAAAATTAAATTAAAGATAGGTAAATGAGATTACTTCAACACGAGTACCTAAATCTATAGTATATTAAACCTTTTTCCCAACTAAACGCTAGTTTAAGTATCAAAGCAAAGGAAGTATATTGAATTTGATGTTCGACAGAAAACGTACTCAAAGTCTGGCACTGTAGCAGATTTGGGAGTGCGAAGGTTGTGGCGATTTGCTGATACGAGATATCTTGGAACCGTAGCCGATTGGCAAGTGGTCTCTAGTGATTTGCCGATTTTTTAGCCTGCAGACTGATTAACAATTTGTGAGTGGCTTGGCCGCTTGGGTGTGGCTACGCGCCCCTGCTCTTTCACTTTGCGTTGAGCCCCCACACCATTACATTTTTTATTGGGTCCTCTAATTTTAAACTCCTAAGCGCCACATGTAAGTTTATAACAATATACGTCATGTATAAGGTAAAAGAACAATAAGTTCTCTATGTCAGTTTGTTTTGTCAGTACGAGGTTTGATAGAGTCATGTGCCGCGTATGGTTCTATACGAAGCGTATAGCTGTATAGGTGGTAGTTACGGTTTTCTTATAGTGTATACTCCATGTACAATTGTTTATGGGCCGTATAGCCCTATACACCAGGTAATCATTCCTCGTTTCCAAATTGAACCTCAAATCATGAACGAACTTCATTCGTTCCACATTTTATTCTTTCAATATTCGTAAATTTATTCGCACGTAATCCTCGAGTTTAGATTATTAGATCGTGTCCTTTGTATGCCATTTGGTATGACAAAGTGATGGTCCCCATGGACGTGAATATTTTGTCGGGTCAAAAAAAAAAAATTGGAAGAGGTCCATGTAATCTTTGAGATAACTCGGGCCAAATCATGAATCGTAGAGCATCCAGACCATAAGTTTGGATCTATCCTCGAAGAATAAAATATAAAACTACTTATAGTGAGAAGCTTAAACTTTTTTATAACCCTATAGCTTTCATAATAACAAGAATTTTTACTGTTAAAGAAACTTGCTATCCAACGTATCTGATATTCGGATCCGTCCAATTTACAACTTTTTAGTTTTTTTAAGATGTTACAATAATGCAGAAAAGGTGATGGGTACGTACGGTTTCACATGTCATGTATCGCACGTGTCATGTATATTGTATAATGTGAACTCAAGCATAAAGAGTTTAATTAGGACTTATACCATGTAAGCTGATAATAACGTTAGTGATGATCATTTGTTATATTACACTACTTACTTTAAATAGCGTGGTGTTATTTCTAGATCACAAAATCTTATCTCATTTCTTTTTTTATATCAAAGTCAAACCGCTTCTTACAAATTGTGAAGGATTGTTTTTAATTGGCCCATTCTTCTATGATCCCCTCTCTTACTCTTATTTGATCTCTCTTTATGAGATTATTTACAATGAATACTATACTGATTTGAACGTTAGAGGGTGATCCAAAGACTTCGGTCTCTGACCCGTTTTAACGGGGTTTTGAAGGGAACCTCAGTATCCAATCAAAATCTCGCGCATCTTTTGCTCATTTGTGTACTAGTGTTCGTGAAAGCAAACAACGGTTTACACGAAAGCATCTTCTCCTGCGCCTCTTCCTGAGCCAACATTCTCTCGATCTCACTCGGCCTACACGGTACAACCACCGCACCTTCATGCTCAAACCCGTACTCTTCCGCCGCCCGTTCCAACAGCTTCACAAACGAATCGCGCTTCAGATACGACACGGGAACAACAAACCTCCGTTGTTCCTCGTACTCATCCACCGCGATAACCGCAAAATGCCCTTCTTTCACATCTTCAGCCACTCCCCCTTCAATGTTTCTTGCAAATAGCCTCTTCTGCAACCTCTCCATCATCAAACCGATCGCGCTCTTGCTCATAGTGACTCGTATATATAAGTGGTTGATCATATAATTAATTAACAACGTGAAAACGTTATTTATAGAGTTGGAGGAGTAAAGTGAATATGGTGTGCAAGTGTGCACGTATTGTACATGTTTTTTGTGACGAATTCGTGAAGCAGGATTGTTGCACATGGTGTGTTGTTTTAATTTGGTTTTGGTAGAGTTTATTTATAGGCCGGGTAATGAATTCATAAAGGGTGTGTTTGTTTTTCTAGTACCACTTGATTGTATTTGTGGGGTGGGGGTTGAATAACGGTTTCTGTAGCAATCATATGAGTCTAACTCCTGCTGATTCATAGTTTGTAGTACGAGTTTTGTGACGATTCGTGAGGGACAAATCGTATGGTTTGTTCAGGTGGTGTTAAAAGGGATCGGTATTCAATGAATAATCCCTCGTTTCCCTTATGACTTTAGGCGTATATCTTATTTTAGGTTTTTTAAATTATCTTTTTTAATAGTTTTAACTCCTAGAAATTTTAGGATGAATAATTTATGATACACGTGTTGTATATCCGGTGACGGAAACGATAAAGAATCGAGAAACAAAACGAAAAGATAGGCAACGGGTCGATCGAGATACGGATTTCACCACTCGATTGATTCCGTTGAGCAAAACGAAACCGAAAACAAGATACAGACACACCACTTGAGTTCGATTTAGACTCCAAAGATCACCTCTCAAAGTTGCTAGATTTGAGATAGCATTGGACAGAAATTATGATCTCTCAAATCCAGAGAAAACACAATCAATATTTTTCTAAAACTCAAATTCACTATCTCCATTTCGAACATGCGTACACTTACAAATAGGAAAAAGAAACTAACTACCAACCCACGTAGCATGATCCTAAACATTAATAACTGACCACTAAAACTAACTAAAACTAAATAAAAATAAATAATATAAAATAGATAGCAAGATTAGAAATATGAAATTAAACTTCAATTGTAAGGTGTTACGTGGGGCGGTGGGCATGCATGCCTACATGCTCACAACATCAAACCTTCACACTATCCGATTGTATCAAATTGACCCATATCGGACCCGTATCTTGCAACCCGTTGGTCCATGTCTGACCCGTATCGTACCACCCGAAAGAAACAACGGTAAAAATGTTTGAAATTACAACAAATATTTTCTGCGTAGATTTACCGCTATCATCCTCTCGATCTTCAGAAAAGTTTGTCCTCAAACTTTGATCAACGTCTCGAAACTTGGGCTTACGTGCATAAAGCAATACGTCCTTGGTAGCTTCTGTATGGACATCACCCTCATGATTACTTCGTTTGTGCATAAAACTCCATTGCAATTGGTAATTATTGATGACAACTTTCTTATTATACAATTTTCCATTGCCCACATCAGAGGAAATTTCCCCAAGTTGTATAGGTTGCCAAGTGGGTTTGTAGACCTTGGGCTCCATCTTAATCTCGATCTCCATGGGATCTACCTTTTGTATCTTTGCTCTAAACAGGGTAACATCTTTAATCCTCCTGAATTCAAGGCATGTTGATTTCACATATGACTCAACTACTAATTTGTTCAAACCTCCATCGAAGATGTTCCAAGTAGTCATATCGCTTTCATGTTGTACATCTTGTATTGATGACGATTCGTTCTCTTGCTCGGTGAAACCGTAAAGAACTCGTTTCACAAATAGACACTCGTTTTTGTCGGGAACAAATCCATCATCATCATATCGTGGTGCACTGTTCGAATCCAGCAATTTTTCTTCCTCCGTGTTGCTTCGTGCCATTTGTAGATTTCACTGCTATTACTATGGAATTCTAGAAATTAAACAAAAGTTGGGTTTTTTTTTTTTTTTTTTTTTGTGTGGATGAACGACAGAGATAAATTGGGGCCCAAAACAAGGAATTTTTTTTAATGGAAATGGGACGACAATTCGATTGAAGAAAAGGCGGAAACGAGCCTGATGCTCTGATACCAGATGTTGTATATCCGGTGACGGAAACGATAAAGAATCGAGAAACAAAACGAAAAGATAGGCAACGGGTCGATCGAGATACGGATTTCACCACTCGATTGATTCCGTTGAGCAAAACGAAACCGAAAACAAGATACAGACACACCACTTGAGTTCGATTTAGACTCCAAAGATCACTGATGATAGCGGTAAATCTACGCAGAAAATATTTGTTGTAATTTCAAACATTTTTACCGTTGTTTCTTTCGGGTGGTACGATACGGGTCAGACATGGACCAACGGGTTGCAAGATACGGGTCCGATATGGGTCAATTTGATACAATCGGATAGTGTGAAGGTTTGATGTTGTGAGCATGTAGGCATGCATGCCCACCGCCCCACGTAACACCTTACAATTGAAGTTTAATTTCATATTTCTAATCTTGCTATCTATTTTATATTATTTATTTTTATTTAGTTTTAGTTAGTTTTAGTGGTCAGTTATTAATGTTTAGGATCATGCTACGTGGGTTGGTAGTTAGTTTCTTTTTTTTTTTCTAGAAGAAATACTATGAGTCGAAATGGATCGTTTCGGCTCTGATACCAAATGTTATATATCCGGTGACGGAAACGATAAAGAATCGAGAAACAAAACGAAAAGATAGGCAACGGGTCGATCGAGATACGGATTTCACCACTCGATTGATTCCGTTGAGCAAAACGAAACCGAAAACAAGATACAGACACACCACTTGAGTTCGATTTAGACTCCAAAGATCACCTCTCAAAGTTGCTAGATTTGAGATAGCATTGGACAGAAATTATGATCTCTCAAATCCAGAGAAAACACAATCAATATTTTTCTAAAACTCAAATTCACTATCTCCATTTCGAACATGCGTACACTTACAAATAGGAAAAAGAAACTAACTACCAACCCACGTAGCATGATCCTAAACATTAATAACTGACCACTAAAACTAACTAAAACTAAATAAAAATAAATAATATAAAATAGATAGCAAGATTAGAAATATGAAATTAAACTTCAATTGTAAGGTGTTACGTGGGGCGGTGGGCATGCATGCCTACATGCTCACAACATCAAACCTTCACACTATCCGATTGTATCAAATTGACCCATATCGGACCCGTATCTTGCAACCCGTTGGTCCATGTCTGACCCGTATCGTACCACCCGAAAGAAACAACGGTAAAAATGTTTGAAATTACAACAAATATTTTCTGCGTAGATTTACCGCTATCAACACGCATGACGCATCTGATTTGAACCCCAATTTTTTTACTACGCATGTATCACTTAAATACAATTACAATTTTACAATATGTTTTATAAATCAGAAAAAAAAAATCTAATTTTGCTGAAACGAGGTTTCTCTTGGATCAATTTTCTTATTTCATAGGATGGATGTAGGGTTTGTCATAATTTTAAGGCCGGTTAATAGATTTTGAAAGTCCTATACGATTGAGTAAAAATGGATGTATAAACTAGAAACTTTTATATATAAATAAAACTGATTATTGATTAGTATGATAGAAAACTGATGTATGATACCAGACGATAGATAGTGTATCGTTAGAAAACCTTAACAATGAGATAAATAGTCAATCTAAAACCAGACGACTACTAGGGTTATGGATAAACTTTCACAGAGAATTTCATCTTAATCAAATCAACCCCAAAATATGAATTACAAAAGCTCTTAAATAGACAACTAATAAAATGAAACATAACAAAACTAAAAAACTATTAAATAATAATAAAGTATTAAAATAAAGATAGAATATGAAACAAAAAACACGATGAGAATGGGTTTCGAACTCCCCAAAGGGCTTATAGTTATGGGATGGGAATCTGTAATAGTTTGTACGTTTATAGTTATGGGACACAGACAGCTCGTCAAGCTCTTGGACCTAATTCCTTCTTTTTTTTTCGTCAGAAACCCCAATTTTAGCTATGGTGATTTACTAGACATGAAAAGTTTAATAGGTACCAGTCAGTGACCCGGGTAAATACCCGAGGCTATGATATATGAACCTAAATTAAAAAAATTGAATTGAATAATACATAAAGCTAAAGAGTCGATAAATATTCAATAATATTAAATTTACAAGTTTAAAAAAAGATTCGGATACAATGTTTTTGGTTACATTCGTCTGACGACCATCTTTATCTAAAATTAAGATTTTAAGACCCTTTTTGCTTTTCACTCCTAATAGAGCAACGTACAACTGGCCATAGAAGAATACCAGCTTTTTTTATGGTCATTGCAAAAAAAAAACGAAATTAGAAATTGTCTTATTTGAAATCTGAAAGCATTCCGCTTATTTGTTGAAATCAATGAAAGTTTTGGAATAAACGTCTGATTCGTTGATCAATACCTAAGCAATTTACGAATCGAATTTTTGTTGAGAAATAAATGAGATATGATGAATAAAAGTTGTGGTATTGTAAACAAAAATATGAATAATTCTTTTATGGAAAAAAATTTAATTTAATGTAATTTTTTAATTCTAAATTATGAGAAATTGACAAATAAACAAATTCAATATAGCACATCTAAAGTTGTGTCACATGAACTTTAAAAACTCATGTTTATTAAATAGATAGAAGATTGATAGATGATGTTCAATTGATTTGCATAATATCATAAATACAATAGTTTTTTTTTAACGGCAAATAGTTACACAGAATCCACCAAATTCACATAGGTGACACGAAACGATCATATCACCAAACAACAATCAGTTGCTTGCTTATTCACAATTTTACAACAATAATAGGTGTATCAAAGTATAATCTTTGATTCAGAACTCGTGGGGCATATCAGTTTGCACAAGTTGTCCAATTCGAAGGAAACCGGTTAGACGCCAAAGCCGGTAAATGGCGCACGTTGACGTCCATCGGTAGCATACGAAACTCGATGTCAAGATCTTTGAAAATCTTGATCAGCTCCTCGACTAGGACCGCTCTTCGCTTCCATCTTTCACCCATGTCCTGAAAGTTCATTCGGTGTGAAAGCCATATTGATATTTTCAGCCGATTCAAGTCCTCGACGTCTCTTGCCACGACCATCGGCCCAGGTTTCCAATGCTCGCTCTTGCCCTCGACATAGCTGCAACCATGCCGGTTCAAAAGTAAGTAGATGTTAAATAAACGCGATATATTGTTAGATATGGACCCGGGATTTCTTTTTTCTATCAAGTTTGGTGTTTTATGCTACTAACTTGACGTCTGAATTTTCGGTCCTGGTTGGGTACGTTCATATTGATAATTACTCTTTGATCAATAAAGTTATGATATACAATGCGGGTTTTGAGGTAATTAATGACCTTAAAAAGTTACACATCGTTCAATAATCATTTAGAATAAACAACTGAAGTAATTAAGGTTATTCGTAGTGGGCGTTAATCTATAAAAATCACGCCTCATAGCGCCCCCAAGGGTCGCTATAGGTAGAAAACTCCTCTCAAGCGTTTCTCACATGACGTCTCCCCTCTCTTCTTCTATTGGCCGGTTTTTTTTATTGGATTGACTTTATAAATGGGTTTTTATTAAAAAATAATATAATATAACTGAGTAGTAATTAGAAGGGTGTTATAGGAGATGAGGTGTCGAATAACGCTCCTCCGATAATTATGACTACACATGGTCTAATAAAATCAATACTCTATCTTTCTTTCTATTTTTTTTTGCTTTCCACTTTATTTTTTCAAATGCAACACTTCCTAAATAAAAACTACACCCTATATAATAGTAGGTCCATGATTTTTTTTCTTACCTTGTTATCCTTTCCTTCATTTTAGCAATCTTTTCGGTAAGAGTTGATACATGAATGCAGAAATCAATGGCGTCGCCCATATCCGGACTGCGATTGTAGTTCGCGATGGGCATAACCGACAAGACAGTGTTTGGATACGCGATTTTTTGATTATCATACCTCAAGAAGATTGTGGTCAGTATATTCATCTCCTCAACAATCATCTGTAAGCAAAACTAAAAATCATCATCAGTCGCGATAAAAAATAACCGATTACGGTTTTTCAATATTTTTTAAATTAAATCTGACCTGAACACCATCGATCTCACAACGATCACCAACATCAAATGGATGCATAACAAACAAGAAAATAATGGAGTCGAACGTCGTCTTGCACGCGTTACCAAATACAAACGCTGCCAAAACTAGTTGTGAGCATATGAATAGTAAGAAACGGGTGGTTGCGATTTTAAGGATAAGAAGCCAAATCACGATTGTGATGATTCCGACAAACACGGTCAACATTTGATGAAGTTTGTCGACGGCGGTTTTTGTGTCGTTGAGTGACAGTGCGAGAGCTCTACGCTCGCGAAATACATTAACCTATAAAACAAAGTTTTTAATATACATGGAGTATCGTTTAACACGTTATGATATTGTTAGACTAAAAGCTCTATGATTATTGAGAAAACGTACCACCCAATTTTTGAGAGCTCGTTTGCTAATTCCCTTTGTCTCGCTTGCTCCATCAAAGAGTCGGATTGTCTTCAAAGCTTCATCGTTGCGCAAAAACCGTATCAAATCCTCAACATAAATATGTCTGTTGAAACAAATAATTAAATGGTTTTGCGACACCATATCACTAGATTAAAAGACGATTAATAAAATTGTGCTTATATAATCTTCTTATTAATCATAGTTAAAGGAAGCGGATCAAGTTTTTATATGATTCACGTTCTTCTTTACTTAAAACGGGTTCGTATGGCGTAAAGACATTTAGCCATATTTGTTATGCCCTGTTTGATGTATTTGGTTGATCTGACTCGGTCAGCACTCAAAATGGGCATGAGTCAGCAAAAACTGAGTCGGTCAGACGTTTTTTGGGTCAAACAAACACTACCACTGACCAAGTCGGTAGTTAGGTCTAACCGGACTACGTCAGACGCTCTGTGTTAACCCACGGATAAAGATATCATGTTCAAGTTCATGTTTCTTACGCTCTTTTCCCCGTACTGTTGATGTGTTTGGGTTCTTTTTAAATTTTGGGTCCGTAACGGGTCTAACTCGTCAACCTACCTACGAACACAACGACTCTGAGTTTACGAGTACTTACGTAGAGTTTGGTTTCGCCACGTTGCAAAATATCCTCTTGGCTGCAATCTTAGCCTGCTTTTCACTTGTTATCTCCGTGGAACCTTCATCTTCCTCATCATCTACGGCTAAATCTTCCAATTGTTCATCCAAAGTGGTCAACATGCTACAGTTCATAGCACTCATCATCCTGCTCATATTCCAAGCAGATATATTCGTCTGATTCATCTTATGCAACTCATCAATTCTGATCCCATTCTGATCATGCTTCTTAGGACTACCCCCTTCACTTTTACCCGTCTTTCCACGCCTTGATAACGGTCCTGCAACATGTCTAAAACCCGTAAAAATATTCGCCTTAAGTTGCAACGGCAAACTCACGCCCGCGGTTTTAAACTTCTCGATCTCCTCCATCATCCATCCTTCCTCCTCTTCCTCCTCTTGTCGAATCTCGTTCACGGGTGGGCCCGAGAGTGTTTCGATCACGTACTGGTTGAACAACGAGTCCTGAATCCGATCGAAATACTTGCTCACGTGGAAATTCGACGCGAGAACTTTGATGATTAGAGTCTTAACTAACCATATAACCGTTCCCACCAAAAGACACACCCAAACCCGCGTGACGTACGGCAAGACTTTTTTCCCGTACGTCACGCGTTCAACCTTTTTGTCGAATATACACTGCCACGCGATCAAGATCAAACCCAACCAGATACAGTTCTGAACGGCTTTTTTCAACCCGTAAACGAAATAAAGCACCCGTTTACGGAGTAAAAAGCTCCGTTCGATGAAGAACACGATGATCCGGATCCCCCATCCCGAAACTAACCCCCCGCAGATCACGACTAAGATCATAACCTCCCATTTCCACAATTCAAGACCATATAAGTCCTTATTTCGAAACTCGGGGACTCCGAGTGTGAAGATTAAAGCGGCTATGATTGATATCAGCATGGTTAACTGAAGCAACGTCCATTTTTTGTATTTCAATTTCATATAATCTTCTGGCATGTCCTCGAGCAACGAGAGTTCGTCCTCTTCGATATCGGAAAAGCCTTTCCCATGATGACTGGATTTGGGCGTTTTCTGATACGATCTCTGGTCGATCTCCGGCTCGTCGGTTAGCCTCGACTTTGTTTTCGTTCTCATCAAAGTCGAGTTTCGTTTGAATGCAGCGTTTGAAGTACAAACCGCCACTTGTTCCCCGCTACGACTGATGCCCCCGCTACTGCGACCGCTGGTGCTGGACCGGTGTCCCGCGGATCGCGGTCTAACCGCATCGTTGAACGAGACCCTGATCTCCTTGTTGTGTTCAGTTAGCTCCTCTTTAGCAGAAGTGGCGGTGGAATGGACGTGATTTCCTTTCCCGGAGTTTCCCCAGAGGTTTCCAGAGTTTGTGATAATGGCCGGGTTTGACGGAAACTGACCGGTGGTTTCGCCGGAGAAGTGTTTCTCATCGATTTCGAAAAATGGGTCGTTTGGCGAATAGCCTGGGAATGAACTTCCCGGGTTCGCCATGAGATCTGAAAAGTGGGAATGATTCATGAAAGGTTGAACCTGCAAGTCATTTTATAGTGTGATTGTAACCTGAATTTTTAATAATGTGATTTATGCACCTAATTAACAAGAACAAAGTTGTCTTTGATGATTATATGAGTTAAACATAACATGCTGTTTTCTAAACAAATGTAGTATATATTTATGGATTAGTATTTGTAGATTAAATTGCAATTGTTTTTCTTGTGCCAATATTCTTGTGGGGGTCCTAAAATGGAACCATTGTCAATCATGAGTTTTATTCGGCACTTTGGGTGTCGTATATAGGATCCATGCCATACGTATATTTCTGAATTAAGTTGCCCAACTTTAGTATGGCGAGGCCGTGTTCGGCTGTCTGTGAACTAATGGTAATATATTTTACTAGATTTTTACATTTACTAGTACTATTAACTTAAAACTGTTAATAGTATAATGTTCATTTGTGTTTGCTTCATTGCTAAAGTTGCATATAATAAAAATACTCTGATATGCTTAACATTATGGCTTTAAATCTTGATGACGTATGGGACATACGAGATGACTAAAGTTTGTAAGCTGAATCAAATCAAACTAAAGATTCTAACAAGTGTGACAGGAGAAGATGGCCATAGATAAGAAGAAAGGATTTGCATAAAGATCATCTAGTCAAACAACAAAATAAGAAGATTGGTGTAACACTAACTTTCTTAAATCAAATTAAATTCGCATACAACAAAGTTACAACTTACAACACTGGTTAGTTTCAAGTACCTACAACTTGTAAGCAATAAAAATAACTTAATTTCACCGTTGACCATCCCGTCTACGTTTAAGTGACCTGCTGGCCTTCAATTGTTGGATTAAACAATCGATAACCTCTTTAAGATTAGCTTTTCTACCCTCCTTAAAATTCCAAAGCTCTGATATTACATACCTGCCACTTGGGTTATACTCGTTTAATTCCAACAACGCGTTGACTACAGCATTGCATGCTTCCTCGCCCCATTGACTTCTTAATTCTCTTAGGGAGCTGTCATCTTCATCTATTGTTTCCTAAATTTTAAGAGATTAGTCCAAGAATGTATGCATATACATATATCAGTTAATTAAGGTTGAAAACGTCCCACATGAAGCAGATGGAACTAAAACTTCATCCTGAAATGCACATGATCATAGATGAAATTTTCATAATGGTGATCTTGCATGCATGTTAGGATTGATTTTAGAGGTTTCATTTTCGTTAACCCGTTAACAGGCAATTCAGTTTTGTCACATATTTCTTTTTTTTTTAACGGCAACAATGAAATTTATAAGCACCAAAAAGAGCCTAGCAAGAGGCTAGGACCCAATACAAACACCAAATGTCACATCTACTGATCTACCTAACAGGTCAAATGGGTAAAATCAAGAAGATATGATAAAAAGAAGCAGGTCAACTGGTTCAAACAGTCAAAACTCGTTCAAAGTGCACTTTTTAAAATCATATAATAACCTACCAAATCGCTTTATTAAAAATTTTACACTACTACTGTAGTCATACTTAAACACAAATTAATTATAGAAGGACTTGGACAACAAGTGTTTTATGTCAACCTTACGTGTCGAGCATCAATATCCAACCTCTAGCTTCAAGCCTATAACATTATGAGGTATACTACTAACGTCAAAAGTCGATGTACAAAACATGTAATTTGAACCTCCAAAAACCCCCAAAAAATAAATACATCTCCAAATTTGGCATAAAGATATTCTGGAAAGGGATATTCTGCAATCTTTATGGACAGAGGGGGATTATATAACGACGCATAGAAAGAGGATGAAAGGAAGAATGATACCTGCATTTTCCCATCTTTAACAACATGCTTGAAAGGATGCCAATTTGGATTATTAACTTTATCTTGCCACAATGAGCTTAACTCCACTGATCTCATTTCCCAATCTTGAGCAGAGAATTTCTGCATGCACACATCTTGAAAAGGTTTTTGAGCTACCTCGCCCATCCTTTTCAGGCCAATTATGCTATTTGAATCCGAAATTTGTGGAAAAACCTTCATGAGAAAGAAAAAAAAAACTAAGCATATATTATCTTACATTTACCAAAGTTGATTATGAAAGTTGGGAAATTGATTTGGGAGTATTTGGATGTGTAATATGAAATTGGTTATTGCATGGTTATTGCAGCTTGAAGTAGCATAGTGCTTGGATAATGTGGTTCTGATTCTGGTTATCCAATTATTTAGATGTCAAATAATCATTTTTGGATTGTTTACGGGAAAGAAAAAGGACTTATTTACTCACCCTTTACTCTACTTAAAATACATTTCTATTAACTAATATTATGAAAAAGGTGATTGTTTAATATTTTAGATTAAAATTTACAACTAATTAATAAAGATATTAAGAAAAAAATACTTTTTCGTGTTTAAAAATCTACGCTTTGGAAGTATATATATAAAAAATGCCTTCTGGTCATTTTATTAGTTATGTGTGTTACCGGAATTACCGAATGCTCAAATAACAGATTATCTTTTTTTAACAGCAATTTTACACCACTTTGTCCACTATGGGACTTGAACTCTCAACCTCTAGGGGAGGGACACCTTATTAAAACCCAATACTATTGAGCTAGAAGCCCTTTGGTAAATAACAAGTTATCTAACTGTTGCAACTTCAAACACCAGAATCACATCCAAACACCATCTGCTGCACGCAACTATTAATTATTCGATATCATATAATCAATTTCACACTCAAATACTCCCTTGCATATTCCGAAGACGTAGAGATAAAGAAAACTCACATTTATTAGTTCCTTACGGGCAGCTTGTAGCTCATTGTTGCTCATGTGCTCTCTAAGTATTAGAGTTTGATTTAGATTGTCCATATCATGCAATTCTTCCTCTTTTTCAGTCAGTCTATCTCTTAATCCATTAATGTGGATAGTCATACTGTAGTCACTATCAAATGGATTTTGAGCTATCTGCATGACATTAAATAAAATTGAGGAATAAAAGTATAAAACACAAAATAAGGCTAGATAGAATTTGGAGCTTTAACTTGTAGTTTCAGATCTATTGTAACTTTCAAGATCAAAAAATGTATGTACCTTTTCCTTTTCTATGTAAAAACTTGTGCGTTCATTATCAAGTTGTGACTCTTTTTTCTGTAGCTCATTAGCTCTTTGCTCAAGTTCTTTTCTTTGACATGCCACTTCATCCTTCAACTTCTCACTTTCTTGAACAAGCAAATTCATGTTACTTATTTGGCACTCTAATTCAGTTTTTAATTTGGCATTTTGAAGTCCAATAACCTGCATCTTTCTCATTTCTGTATTAACAAATGAAATCTATCAGTAACATGATTCAGACAGTAAAGCTTGAAAACTTATAACAAACCAAAAGTAATACAAGCAACAAAATAAACCGATCGCCATCTTTTTTGAAATCATAAGTCCGATGAATGAGTAACTAGTGCAGTTTGATTTAGCCGTTGCTAAAGTTTAATAAGTTTGAATTCTACAAGTGGGTCAGTCATGGTCATTGGTTTACCTGATTCTTTACTCTTTAGTTTTATTCCTAGTTTTCGGTAGTTTGTTATTTATTTCCATTGCTTTTAAAGGCTTTAGCCACTGAATACTACTTATCAGTTTACGATCTGATTCATTTATCAACTACGTGTATTAATAATCAAATTACTATTAAAACATGAAACACAAACACCCTATAATCTCATGTTTTTTGGAAGATAAATAGAGACAAAACTATTGGACCCGTAATTGGGACAAAACTTACTACATTTTCCCTAATTATCATGACTTTCATAAACAGTGCCCTAGTACCCAAAGAGTTATTCTTTTCAATTTAGGTTATAGAGCTTCAATTCCGTTAATTGGACACCAAAATTAGGGCAAAACCAGTTCATAATCGGCAAAATACCTTCAAGTAATGAAGTAAATGAACCATCAGCGTACATTGATATCCAATTTATCAAACACATTAAACAGAACTAACATAAATTGATCATCAAATTTACCTAAATTATCTCAAAAATCACAATGAACGCTTAATTCACTTCACCAGTTTCGAGAACTAATGCCTCAAAAACAGACTGAAGATGTAAATGATGATCAGAAAAGAAGTACCTTCAGAAAACGCATGATTCATGCGATCTTTCTCAGCAATCATGGAATTCAGGCGGGAATAAATCTCTTCGCAATTGCGCTCCAGTTCCCATATCGTTTCGTTCTTCATGTCAACTTCTCTCGCCAGACTCACCGCTAATCCACGCGCCTTTCGGAGCTCCGGGAGAATTCTGCCGTCCTCCATTTTTTTTCGATCAACACACACAGGTCTCTGGTGGTCTAAAGGGGTGTTTACTTTGACTTACGTTGACATGAAGTAGGAGGTGCTATTTGAGCACTTTGAGTTTCACTCTTCTCACTTTGGTCACTAAGTAGGAGTGTCGATCGGGTTTTGTCTTTGGGTATCGGGTTAAACGGGTTGTGTTTTTTTGGGTTTTTCATAGCTGGAATCTAATTCATAACCCGACCCTAATTGATCCCGGGTTGTTCGGTTTCAGGTTTTGGGTAACAGATTGGTTTGGGTTCGGTTATTTGGGTTTCAAGTCAAATAAGAATCACATCAGAATATATGAAAGTTTTAAAGAAAGCATAACAAATGTTCAAGAATTGCGAACATATAAACTTTATGATGTACTTCAATTCTTTTTCACACTTATATAACAGAACAAAGTTTATCAATTACATCACTTTATTTATTTATTATTTTTTAAGAGCAAATTTTTCTCTAACAGCTTACATTTGTAAAGATTTGAACCTTCACCATTTATGTGGTAAGTCAAACTCCATACCACTAGGCTAGAAAGCAATGGGTAATTACATCACTTTATATTTTTTACAATCGTTATATAATCTTCTTTATAATAATGTGTTATTAATAATAAGTACAACTCCTTAACACATATATGCATGTTTATCAAAAGGAAGGAAATTGCATAGGTTAGAAACAAAATATTGAAAATTTAGAATGCATATAGAATAATCAAGTATGGATTTGTAAATTGAAATATCTACTAAGAATTTGAAATCACATAAGAGTAATCGGGTTTTTTGAGTTGACCCGAAATACCCTAAATATAACTCTATTACCGACACACTTAATTAATTTGGGTTTGGTTTTAAGTGTTATTCGGGTTCAAGTGATTTGGGTTTTTCGGGTCGGGTGGGTTCTGTAATCGGGTTTCGGGTAAAAACGACAACCCTACCTAAAGACAATTTGTCGTTTAGTTAAACTGGAAAAAAAATTATTGTACAAATAAATTTATATTATTCAATTAGTGTTTTTATTTAACACGTTCTTTTTGTATTTTTATTTCTTTACGCTTCGTTTTAACAATCCAACTTTTTTGTGTAATCATTAATTCATCACGACAGCGTACGAATAGTTAAAATCTAATTAAAAAACTAAAAATTACAATAATTAACAAGTTAAATTATGTTTATTATTTTACTAGGATAGAACCCGTATGTAATACAGGTTGAATCATTAAAAATATATATATAAATGATAATTCATGCATACCTTCTTATTACCAGAATAACGTATTACATTCCATTAGATAAAAAACTAAAGTTATAATTCATAATATGGTATTGGTGACTTTACTCTCTTTATAAAAAATATATATTTAGGACATGTCTGTACTTGTATATTAGGAAAATGCAAGATAAACTTGATCATGTTTAAAAAACAATCAAACCCTCAATAGCGACTAACTTGAATTATGAATTGACAAACTTGAGACTTTAGGTCTGTATAAAAAGTTAGATGAGTATAAAGTTTTATCAAAATTATCATGAGCACATTCTAAGTGTTGAGTATAAAATTCAAATTATAATCAAAAGATTATAATGTTGTTATCAATAAAAAATGTTATGTTGATATATATTAGAAAACTTACAATTGTATTAAGCGCGATGTCTAAAATTTCCAAATTGGATGAACATGGCTCATTTGATATGGTAGGAAAAACTATTTAATATTGGATATTATAAACATGATTTTTATCGCTTATGAATTTCTCTATAAATAGTATCACCCACAACGCAACGCTGATTGAATTTGTAAAATAGTATTAGGTATTCGTTAATTAAAATATTAAATATGATTTGCTCAATTATCTTTGAAAACACACTAAATACATGTTTATTGGTATTTTATAAGTTTCTAAATATTTTTTAAAATGAAAATAACAGTTTAAATTATTTCTATATAATAATAAGATGTAAATTAATATATGATTGTCATAATTTCATAAATATAAATAGATAAAATATATCATGATTATAAAAAGGGATATAATTTCCAATAAAAAAGAAATTAATTAGGGAATAGATCAATAAAAAAGAATTAATTAGGGAATAGATTTGGGAGGGAAAACTTTTATGAGAATTAACCTAGTGTTGACATGTGTCACCAATTGTAATTGTTTATTAGAATAGGAAGATTAATCATCATAATTTTATTTAAAACTTTAAAAAATAAGGGAGCAATAAAGTCCTTATATATATATTTTAATAACGGCAATAAAGTGTTTTTATATAGCCTGAGATCCGTGTGATCCGTTAAAAAAAAGTACTTTCCATAAAAAAATTCGGAGCAAACCCATTCCATAAAAGCTTAAAGGCTGTGCGCGTCTGTGTAATACTGCGATCGGTTTCTTGTCTTTTACGCAATCAATCGGAGAACAACTTCGCTTTCTTTTGCTTTCAAATCTTTCGATCGGAAATGGGACGGAAGTTCTTCGTTGGCGGCAACTGGAAATGCGTAAGTATCTGATCACAATTTGTTTCCATGAATCGCAAAGTTTTCTTGTTCTCGCGTGTAGATAGATCGGTCGTTTAGTGCATCTCCGATTCATCTGTTTAGAGTTTTTATATATGTGTTTGATGTTCCATTTCGCATTAAGCAATTGTTTGTGGATTTTGTTAATAAATGATCGAAACTGTAATTAGATTTGGAGTAGGTTTTCTGTGCGATTCATATGATATAATGTTTATTTGATGTTCAATGGAGATGCACTATCGGTCATCTGATTGATCTGTTTTGCGTTATTGTGTATATGTTTGAGGTTCCGTTTCGCATTAAGCAATTGTTTGTGGATTTTGTTGATAATGATCGAAACTGTAATTAGATTACTGATTAGCAGTAGGTTTTCTGTGCGATTCATATAGATATAATGTTTGTTTGATAATTAATTGATCGATTCAGCGATTTTTATTTATCTAATTGGACGGAAAAGTAATTACACCAACAAATGGATACGAATCATACGATATTGAACAATTTTTGTATTTGATTGTCTGAGATCTAGCGATTATAGAATATATTTTAATCAGTCCATTTGAATTTTGATGATGTGAATCATCTTCAAGGTACCTCTTCTGCTTTTCATCAGTAAGAATAAGTGACCGGATCTCTTTTCGTTAATTAGATTATTTGACAATTTTTGTTGTAGAATGGAACCACAGAGGAGGTTAAGAAGATTGTGTCAACACTTAATGATGGTCAAGTGCCATCTGCAGATGTTGTAGGTAAGCGTCTGGTCAAAACGAGTCAATCTTTTGCGTATCATGATCATTGTCAATCTGTAAATCTTTGGTAAGGTATTTAGATATTCATGGTGTTAAGCCAACTAATAATTTCACCAATTTTGCAGAGATTGTGGTGAGCCCGCCATTTGTGTTCATTCCCTCTGTTAAAAGTGAACTGAAGCCCCAATTTCAAGTTGCAGCCCAAAACTGTTGGGTGAAGAAAGGAGGTGCATTCACTGGCGAAATTAGGTACATATCTTTGCGTTTAATCACCATCCTTGGCAAAAAGAAAGCATTAACCTCGCAAATAAACTGACTTTGATCAATGATTCTGTTATTGATATTTGCAGTGCAGAAATGCTTGTCAACATGGGTATCCCATGGGTTATCATTGGTCACTCTGAAAGGAGAGCTTTATTAAGTGAAACCAATGAAGTAATCTATTTAAAATATGAATGTTTCATGTTCATTTGTTAGTGAAGATGTTAATACGTTTTTCATTAATATGGTGAATTAAATTTAGTTTGTAGGAGACAAAGTTGCATATGCACTCTCTCAAGGCTTGAAGGTGATTGCTTGTGTTGGTGAAACTCTTGAAGAGCGCGAAGCTGGAACAACTATGAAAGTTGTTGCTGCACAAACTAAAGCAATTGCAGGTATATATACATATATTTCAAAAATATTATTGTTCAGTTGTTAGTGAAGATGGGTTGAGTCCTCTTTTATAGTGGGTGAAACCTTTGATGGGCTAGTTACTATAGTGTCAATCGTTAGTGCGACGGATTGAGGGGAACATCTACATAATACTTTAGATTCAAATTTTGATTTTTGTAAACGTTTAATTGCAGACAAGATCTCAAGCTGGGATAATGTTGTCCTAGCATATGAGCCTGTTTGGGCTATTGGAACCGGGAAGGTTGCGTCTCCAGCTCAGGCTCAAGAAGTAAGCCGAGTATTAGTTTCTACTTCCTAGTGTAATATCATGTGTGAACATAAGTTTAAGAAAATTAACTGTGATTAACAGGTACATGCAGATTTAAGGAAATGGCTTGAAACAAACACCAAGGCAGAAGTGGCAGCTTCAACCAGGATTATCTATGGAGGTTTGTCAATCTATTTATAAGTTTCTATTATGGAAACTTATAACAAATTGAATGTATTTATTTGCAGGATCTGTGAATGGTTCCAACTGTAAGGAATTGGGAGGTCAACAAGATGTTGATGGTTTCTTAGTTGGTGGAGCTTCTCTTAAGGTAAATTATATCATTATTTTAATAATTTTTTTTAGTTTATAGTTTTGTATTTTAATTATTTTTGTTTATTTTGTTTATATAGCCTGAATTCATTGATATCATCAAGGCTGCTGAAGTTAAGAAAAGTGCATGAGTTTTTTTTATCAGTTATTAATGTCAAATTTTGGTGCTCTCCTAATCTTCTTGATGGTAAACATTTGAAGATGTTCTTATTAAAGCTTTAAAGACCCACTTGGATGTTAACTAGAAGTGATTTTTTTTGTCTAATAAGATTAAGAATAAGTTCTTATATGCATACGTGATTTGTTTCTATAGAATGTTTTGGCCCGTGTGCGGGTTTTTACCCGGCTAGTGGGGTTTTGGGATTTGGTGCTCCAAAAAGAATCACTCGGGTACTCTCAATGTGTGATCACTTGGTTCTACAATGTGATTTTACTTCTTTCTTGTGATCTTGCCATGCAACTTTGATTTGAAAATGGCATTGTATGTTTAGGCTATCTATAATACCTACCACATAGTTTTTTCTGCCATCTTTATACTTTACTTTCAAACTTTTTCCTCACATTTTTTTAATAACATTTAATTTAAAAAGGTAGAGAGAGTAAAGTTAGAAAGAGATAGAGAGAAAAGAGAGACGTTGAAGTGCCCCGTAGGAGGCAGCAAGTTGATATCACCACACCGCAGTGTGCGGTGGTGGCATTACTCCTAGCCTTATTACCAAGATTGATAGTAAATTCAAGAATAATTGTTCGATAAAGAGAATATGTGTCTTACTTTCAAATCAATAGGACCTTGAACTGTTTTAATTTAGATTGGTCAGTTACAATATTAACTGGTTAAACATGTAAGCATGACCTGTTATTGTATGCGTCTTACTCTCATTCTCATGTACTACGACCGATATGTGATTTGCCTAAAATGTTACAAATTCAAAAAACGAAGTCTGCGTTTTCTTTTCAAGTCTCTCTCCCTCCCTCCCTCTCTCTCTTGGCTATTCTCACATATCTAATGTCGTTCGTTCTCAAAATGTGGGCAGGAAGACTTTTTATTTTAAGCTAGGACTGTTAATTTCTCAGGCAAGATTCATCATTGATTCCGATAATTAATGCCGTAGTTTTTTTCAAATCTACCTCTACCATCTGGTCTTTTCACCATCGATTCAGGCAGATTCACCATCTTTTCTCGTGTACTGTGGGTTTTCAGATTTTTTGTTTTTTGTTCAAATTTATCCCATGACTGAGAAAGACGGGTTCAACCATAACCCGGTTCGCTGGTTGGACCGCCAACCGCTCTTAACCGGATGACTATTTCGAGAACGACCCTAATCACCTGAATATACAGAACCAAGCAATGGCCTGAATATAGAGAACCAAACCATCAACATCCTTGGTTTCTGGTCCGGTCCGATCAAAAACATTGTTTACCAGTAAAGTTTTATGGTAAATACCGACGAAAATTTTAGAGGAAATTCAATCTTTTGCATACACGTGTGCTAAACACAAA
This sequence comes from Deinandra increscens subsp. villosa, assembly GCA_039602395.1. NCBI lineage: Eukaryota > Viridiplantae > Streptophyta > Magnoliopsida > Asterales > Asteraceae > Deinandra > Deinandra increscens. The sequence goes on from JBCNJP010000018.1 coordinate 25,408,400, forward strand.
GCCAAAAAATATGTTATCAATTGGTATTTTTGGTGTAATGTTCCTTTTTATTTTTTTGTAATTGTTAAAACTTGTTCTTTTTTTAGCTTCTTATTAGTTTTACATATATATTCTGCTGTTCAAAAAAAAAAAAAATAGGTCAGGCATTTTTTATAAGTATTCTTTTGTTTTTGAATGATCAACAAACAATCTTCTAGCTTCTTGTTAGTTTTTATATATATATATTTTGCCATTAAAAAAATAAAAATAAATAGGTCGGACATTTTTATAAATATATATTTTTTAACCGATCAATAAACAAAGCTCTGATTCTTACATGAAGCCCACTGATTTGAGCCAACAATAGTTGAGTTCATTGCGGAGAATACCACTTTTACAAAGCGATTAGGTGGTAAAACATATGGGGCTTAGGGAGTGAATTCGTGACCTTTTAGTTCTGAATCTTTCCCTAATCACCCTACCATTCGGCCAAACGACCGATGGTTATTATTCTTTTCTAAAAACGTTTTTCTTCTTTAAGAAAACAAAAACATTTATCAAAATGATGTAATTTTATTTTATTCCATGCGAGTGCGAATGAACAATTAAATAAAGAAACAAATGACGCGTTCAGATTCAGGTCCCTGGGATACATTCCCTCCCAAAAACGAAACGAAAGCTGATCGAATCTTCAAATTGCGAATCATCTCTGTAAATTTCACCGCAAACCCTAATTGGAACGTACAACGAGTCTTTTCCCCCATTTCAATTTCAACTCGAATATCCCTTTGTTGTGGATGGAAAATTTGCATTACAGTTGTGAAGAATCAAAAGTTTTTTACGCTTTTGCCTTTCATCGTCGCTATAAATACGCAGATGCCGTAACGTTTGTAATGCAGAGTCGTTTCGGGTTTCATTCCAAATCGGATCTGCTAGGGCTCCGTATACGACTTGATTTGTTGTATTCAGGTAACTCTCAATATTTTCCCTTGCTTTAATCATTCGTCAAATTCTGTAATTGCATAATTTCAGAAACGTATAATCCTTCAGCTTGTGTTCTCTTGGGGTTAACTTTAATTCGAATTATGAAGAATAAACCGGTTTCTGTCATCGATTTTTCGTTCAATTTGATCATGCGTTTGAGCCCTAGAATTAATTTGAATTTGACAAATAGTTTTTTTTTTAAAAAAGGTCAAAATTTGACATTCTGGAAGACCTGAAGTCAAACATCTTAGTTACAAAGTTCAAACTTTATGTGGTTCTTTTGTCCCTCTTAATAAGAACTATTCATCAAGTCTGAAGTTGAAAAGTAACCTGTTTCATTTTTCTAAAAGTCATAGTTTGACCTTTATTCATAAGCACATAGAAATTCCCTGCATTATGTTAAATGATTCATATAAAACCTCGGTTTTAGATAATTTCACTTCCACATATAACAGGATTTTTCCTCTTTATGCAGGATAAATTCTTGTTTGTTCTTGTTAATCACAAGCCTCATAAACTTGCTACAACACTCCTAAGACACAGAATATGGGTTTCCAGAGGACTGTAAGCATCTTGCTTCACTTTTTTTTGTTTGATAAATTTTCATGTTTGTTGATGCTTATAACATAGTATACATATTGGAAATGATATTTTTTGCATTGGATAACTGGATTTTTGTTTGTTTTTCTTATCCTCCATATTGTTTTTGATCATAGGATCGTGATGACGGTCTGCAGCAATCACAAATTGGTATGTTCGGTTATTCGTAAATACTCTTTTCTTTTCATTAGGATATTAGTTATTAATTATCCTTGCTAAATTTCGTATTTTATTTGCCAGTGTTACGCAATGGAAGAGAAATCTTACTTCAGGTAACTATGTTACAATTGTCATAATTTATTCTAACAAAATGTTATGTACATCAAAACAAGTGATATTGCAAAATTTGTAACTCTTCAGGCTTTCAATTGGGAGTCACATAAACATGACTGGTGGAGAAATTTGGACAGAAAAGTTGCAGATATGGCACAATCTGGGATTACTTCAGCTTGGTTGCCACCTGCAACTCATTCGTTTTCACCTGAAGGTTCATGAATTAAAATCTAAAAAAAGAAACTATATATAACATATTATTGATTTCTAATCTTTTTCATCCTCTTTACAGGCTATCTTCCACAGAACCTCTATTCTCTTAACTCTTCATATGGTTCTGAATCTTTGCTCAAGACATTATTATATAAGATGCAGCAGTATAATATCCGACCAATGGCTGACATAGTCGTCAATCATCGTGTGGGGACCACCCGAGGACATGGCGGAAAGTATAACCGTTATGATGGGGTGCCATTATCATGGGATGAACGGGCTGTTACTTCATGTACAGGTGGACGGGTATGCACTAAAAATAAAATATTAATTTTCACCATATATATCAAGCAAATTGCTTAGATGTAGTAATTGCTTATTTATGATGTGATATACAGGGTAACCGCAGCACTGGAGACAACTTTCATGGGGTTCCTAATATTGATCATACACAAGATTTTGTTAGAAAAGATATTATTGGTTGGCTAAAATGGCTACGATATACTGTTGGTTTTCAAGATTTCCGTTTTGATTTTGCAAGAGGGTATTGCATGATGCATATAGATACTTTTTTTTATTACATGTCGTTTCATCTGAAACTTATGGCTGTTTAATCGTGTTACTTACAGTTATTCTGCAAAGTATGTTAAAGAATATATTGAGGGCGCAAAGCCAGTATTTTGTGTTGGAGAATACTGGGACTCATGCAACTATAATGGAACTTCCTTGGAATATAACCAAGGTTCTTGGTTTTAACTTCCTATTTCATTTTTGGACCTTTTGTGACACATTTTTTTTTTGTTATTTCTGACTAATTTTACTTGCAGATAGTCATCGGCAGCGTATTATTAATTGGATTGATGCCACAGGGCAGCTTTCTACAGCATTTGACTTCACAACAAAAGGAATTCTTCAGGTACATTCAAAAAGTTCTAAACTACTTGAAGTTATAAATTTGGTGGTTTTTTACTTTAATTTCTTTTACTGCAGGAAGCTGTTAAGGGGCAACTTTGGCGTTTGCGTGATGCACAAGGAAAGCCGCCAGGTGTAATAGGATGGTGGCCTTCAAGAGCTGTAACTTTTCTTGATAATCATGACACTGGTTCCACTCAGGTATTATGTGCAAATATGTCAACAAATTTATCTGTAATCAAGAAATCAGGATGTGTTGTGCTGCTAAAAGTATATCAAAACATATAATTTAGTTGCCAAATAAAAAAAATCTCAAGCTTATTTTTATGTTGCAGGGACATTGGCCATTTCCTTCAAATCATGTCATGGAGGTATAAGATTCAAATCTTCCTAAATTATCCTTAAAAATAGTATTCGCCCCATCTGGGACGAAGTCAACTTTTGACTTTTTTAAGATACAAACCTTGTTTTTCCCATCCAAAAACAAGTCTAAGCATTATATGATTTTATTGTTTTGATTTTTAACTTGATGACACTCTTCAGGGCTATGCATATATCCTTACGCATCCAGGGATACCCTCAATCTTCTATGACCATTTTTATGATTGGGGCAGCATCATGCACGACCAAATCGCGAAACTGGTATGTGTGGCTAGCAAAATAATCAAATCTGTTTATCTGAAATTTTAACTTTTTCTATGATAATTACATACTGTGTTATATATGATTACAAAGACTATGTTAATGCAAAATATAAACAAATTAACAAGACTTTGACTAGTATATTCTTTGAGTAAATATTTCTATTTTAACTGAATCAACCCATTCTCACATGTTCGATAATTCAAACAAATATGCAGATCCATATTCGCAAGAAGCAAGACATACACAGCAGATCATCCATTAGAATTATCGAGGCCAAAGCCAATCTTTATGCAGCTATAATCGGAGAGAAACTGTGCATGAAAATCGGTAGCGGTTCATGGTGTCCCACGGGACCCGAGTGGAAGCTTGCAGCCCATGGCCACCAATATGCAGTTTGGCATAAGTAAAGAGCATTTATTATCAGGATCCTCAATCTCTATAATTTAGGAAACCGGTAACTATTTTTCATCCACATAAGGTCCTCATACTTCATACCCCAAATTTTGTGGAAAACTAAAGTGAACCCTATATTTGGGGTTCCACTATTTATAAAAACTCTATTTATTTACTAAGTGGTTGTGTCTGAAAGAATAAAAAAGTATTGTCTCTTTGAAGTAGGAATAGATTTGAAGACATGAAATGTGAGGTTTTAGAAATTGAGAAATAAATTTAGAAAATTAATAATTTGCAGTTAAATTATAGAGATGGAACCTATTTGAATGCTCTAAAGTCAACAAAGATCATAGTTTCCTTCTACAAGATGATACAAGTTCATCTTAAATTTGAAATATGAAATTATGAATAAATGCCGGTTTGTGTTGCTGAATAAAGTACTGGCTCACATTGTATTGTATTTTTCAAAATTTCAATGAGAATAGTATAGGTGGATATTTGTATATGTGGCATAATATGAGGTTGTAAATGTATGTTCGTAATAAGATTCGCTTAAGTTAGACATGAAAAAAACCCGGTTTTGAGGACCTAGACTGGTTCATGTAAAAAACAGGTTTGGTTGAAACCCTTCGGGTTCGACGATCCACGGGTTTGTAACAGGTTCCGAGTATGGGAGCTAGAAACCTGTTTAAAAAAAACGGTTAACTTGCACTGACCGATGCATATAGTATCAAGTTTTTTGTGTATAAACAAGTTTAGAAACCGAACCGGTTCGAGGAGAAACCAGCTTTGACCATGCATTTGACCAAACCGGTTTAAAATTTAAACAAATATATAAATAAATAAACGCAATAGATATAGATAAATTTGACACAACAGTTTCTCCTTCCTCTCCATTTCTAATTCTTTATTTCTTTTCTATGATTCATACTATAAATAACATTAATCAAGGTATATATAAAATGTGTTACTTCAATTCTTTACATTTTCATAGTATTCAATACTCAATATTTATATATCTGAATTCTGAAACTTGAATCATACAATTGAACTTCTTTTTGAAAATAAACCATGATGACTTAAACTGCAAGCAGCAGATTTTAAAGCCAAAATTCCAAAAACACAAGCAGCATATTTAATGGTGTGGTAGTTTGATTCTAGCAGGGTGTGTATTTATGAGAGATGGTTGGAGGTAGATTTCTAGCATTAAATTTACCACTTCTTTCTTTTCCCTTTTGGCCTTTTATGTGTTCAAATCTTTTTTTTTCTTCTTTCCTTTTTTTACCGTCAATACACTCTATGCACATACTCATAAACATCACACACATGTATCCGAGCTTTATTCATTGGCCGTTAATTTTTTTTAAACTAATGCAGGATTTAAACCGTCAACTTTTAAAAAAATAAAGAAACACCAATGCATACCAGAATATTATTAGACTAAATTTCCTTAAGTTGATGACATTTTTGGAGTAATATGGTTTTGGTTTTTGTTTCCATTTATTTATTATTATTATTATTATTGCAAGCAAAGTGGAGGTACAGAAGGCAATAAATGAAAGGGGGTGGAGTTGGCAGCATATCTCATCACTCGTCACAGAGACGTATCACTCGACAAAATGCAACAATGCTCTTCTTCCACACTTGAATTCCAGTTAACAATCATTTATAAAAATATGTTCCTCATTCCGTACAAAAGAATAATTAAAAATATATTTCACAAGGTGAAGGAATTCATAAAAATTAACTTTTACTTATAATAAAGTCCTGCAACTTGTTTAAGATTCATACATTTAATTTCATGTAATTGAAATCATTCTTATTGACGCATAAGATCATTCTTAGGTAGTCTGGTAGATGAACCGAAAAATCTTCTTGATCGAGCCGGAATTAACACCTTCCGGTGGATGAACCAAAAGACTCATTATATGCGAAGACAAGCCGGAATTAACACCTTCCGGTGGATGAACCAATTAAGAGACTTGTTTGGGTTTATGATTATCCTAATTTTGTGTAATTTTAA
>JBCNJP010000018.1:25414921-25492235 GCA_039602395.1 Deinandra increscens subsp. villosa
AAGTTGAATTTCATGACCCATTCAAATTCAAATAAAGAAACACCCTGGGACGTTATGAGATAAAATTTTATTTTTGACGTTATGGAGATGGCACCTACCCATCTCTCTTTGATTGGCCCATTTTTTTATTAGCTAGAATATTATAGATGTTTTTTATATAATATAACTGTGTAATAATTAGAGAGACGTTATGTGGTTTTATGACTACACAACTTTTAGGAGCCCCTTATTGACTTTGACGACACGTGTCAAAAAACATCCAAAGAAAGAGACTTTATCACTACGTACAACCTCACGGAACATTACACATGGTTTAAGGCATGTTTGGATGTTCATTTGAAAATAACTTATTGACTTATTGGCTTTTTCAAAAAGCCAATAAGTTAAAAATATTGTTTGGCTACTTCAAAAGTGCTTTTAGTTTTAACTTTTTGAGTAAAGGAGAAAAGTCATTTTTTAAAAGCCAAGATTTCTTGGCTTTTGAAAATACTTTTGACTTTTTAAAAACCAAATTACTATTCTACCATTTATTTTGTTAAGTAATATTGGTTAATTTCCAGTTAACTAGCCGTTAGAAAGTTAACGGACAGAAGTGTCAAGTTACTCATTGAACAGGGACTGAAAGTGACAACTTTCTAATCAGTTTGGTTTAGCCGCGTGTATTAGTTTTAAACGTTGGTTAGTAGGTTGTTAGCGAGTTGTATAAGATCTCAGTTTTGGGGATCGAGTAGTTAGTTCTTCATTCCAAAATTCCTTGTAATTCTCTGTTCTAAATCATGAATAAAATCTCTTGGCATTTCTTGTTAATTCAATTTCTTGATTGTTGATTACAATTTCAACAATTGGTATCAGAGCTTGCGTTAGTAGCTCGATCGAAGAAATTTCGAATTGATTCCGCAATTGATTTGCAGTAATGGGTTCTATGAAGTTCGAGTTCGACAAGTTCGATGGAAGAAACGATTTCGGTCTGTGGAGGATCAAGATGAGAGCACTGCTCGTGCATCAGGGAGTCGCTGATGCCCTTCTCGGTGAAGCACACCGGCCAGAGGAAGTTGCAGAGAAGGACTGGAAAGGTATTCTTGAGAAAGCCCATAGCGCGATCGTTTTGAGTTTAGGAGACAAAGTACTGCGAGAAGTGTCAAAAGAGAAATCAGCGGCTGCAGTTTGGCTAAAGCTAGAAACACTGTACATGACGAAGAGTCTTGCCACTCGATTGTATCTGAAGAGAAGACTGTACACTTTTCAGATGCAACAGGGTAAGTCTATTGAAGTGCACAGTGAAGAATTCAATAAGATGGTGACAGATCTTGAAAATATAGACAACAAGTTGAGTGATGAGGATCAAGCAATACTCTTCTTGACCTCATTACCAGACTCCTATGAGCATTTTGTTGATGCAATGCTATATGGAAGAGAGTCTATATCGATGGATGAAGTTATTGCAGCCATAAATTCAAAAGAATTGAAGAGGAGATATGACATAAAGGAGGAACAAGGAGAAGGGCTGTACATTAGAGGAAGAACAGAAACCAGGTCTCAACACAAGGGTAAGAAAGGTCAGTTTAGGTCTAAGTCAAGGCACAGGTTGAAATGTTTTGTGTGTGGATCAGAAAAACATCTCAAAAGAGAGTGCCCTGAAAGGAAAAAGAAGAAATATGAACAGAGTTATAACAAGCCACAAGTGAATGTTTCACCAGATGAAGACAGTGAAGGAGGCTATGAAAGTGCTGATGTCCTGGTGGTCACTAAGGAAAGTTGCAGCAGTATGTGGATCTTGGACTCTGGGTGTTCCTATCATATGACACCCATTAAAGATCATTTCACCAATCTTGAGATGAAGGATCTTGGAACTGTAAGGCTAGGTGATAGCAGGCCATGCAAGATCATGGGTGAAGGTAATGTCTCTTTGAATCTTAATAATGGAACTGTGGTAGAGCTGTCTAAAGTAAGGTACATTCCTTCCTTAACTAGAAGTTTAATATCATTAGGAACATTAGAAAGAGATGGATATCCAGTTAATCTCAAAGATGGTAGAGCCAAAGTTATTAGTGGTTCTAGGGTGCTGTTAACTGGTACAAGATGTGGAAACAACATATATTTGCTTGATGGTAATAGTGGTCAAGAATATAATGTTGTTACTGGTAAAAGAGAGTTAGATGCCTCTGTGTTATGGCACAGAAGAATGGGTCATATAAGTGACCAGGGACTTGTTGAATTAAAGAAACAAGGTTACTTAAAGGGCTATACTGGTAAAGGGGCAGGTTTCTGTGAGTCATGTGTGATGGGTAAGGCAAGTAAAGTAAGATTTAGCACTAGTAAACATAAGTCAAAGGGGATATTGGATTATGTACATGGAGATTTGTGGGGGCCAGCCAGGTTACAATCTCTAGGTGGAGCACTTTACTTCTTATCCTTAATAGATGATTTTTCAAGAAGAGTGTGGGTGTTTATGTTAAAAAGGAAAGATGAACCTTTTACAAAGTTTAAGGAATGGAAGGCCATGGTTGAGAAACAAACAGATAGAAAGGTGAAGGTGTTTAGATCAGACAATGGACTAGAATTTTGTAGTGGGTGGTTTAATGATTTCTATAAAAGGGAAGGTATTAAAAGGCATTTAACAGTGCCAGGGAACCCACAACAGAATGGTCTAGTGGAAAGGATGAACAGGACTATTCTAAACAAAGTAAGATGCATGTTAGGAAGTTCTGGGTTGCCAAAATCATTTTGGGCTGAAGCTGTGTCAACAGCTACTTATTTGATCAATAGATCACCATCCTCAGCCTTAGAGATGAAAACTCCAATGGAGGTCTGGTCAGGAGAAAAGGTGTCTTATGAGCATCTTAAAGTATTTGGAACTGTGGCTTATGCTCATATTAAACAAGGTAAGTTAGAACAGAGAGCACAGAAGTGCATATTTCTTGGATACTCTGATGGTGTTAAGGGGGTGAGACTTTGGAAATTGGAAAGTGGTATCCCAAAATTTTTTGTGAGTAGGGATGTAATACACAAGGAGGATGTGTATTACAAAGCTGCAATAAAGAAGCAGGATCAAGGTCAAGCTTTTAATGAAGAAGGTGTCTCAATTGAGGTGGAGCCTATAGATTTGGGTTCAAACACCCAACACGTGCAAACAACAGGTGACACTAGTGAAGGTCAAGTTGGAGTAAACAGTGAAACAGAAAGTAGTGGTCACAATGATAGTAATGAAGTCTACAGCATTGCAAGAAATAAACCAAAGAGGATTTCTGTCAAGCCAGCAAGATATAGAGATGGGGATAGTCTGTCAGCTTTTGTATTTGTGTCTTCAGGAGATGATGAAGAATGTGATCCAGGTTCTTATGAAGAAGCCATGGTTTCAAAACAAAAAGAAAAATGGCAGAAGGCAATGCAGGAGGAGATTGATTCATTAGTTAAGAATCAAACTTGGGTTCTTGTCAATAAACCTACTAATCAGAAAGTAATATCCAGTAAATGGCTGTTTAAGGTAAAGGATGGTATGCCAGGTGGTGAAGGGCCTAGGTACAAGGCTAGGCTTGTAGCCAAAGGTTCTACTCAAAGAGAAGGTGTGGATTATAATGAAATTTTTGCACCAGTTGTGAGACATTCTTCCATAAGAGTTCTGTTATCAATTACAGCTACTCAAGATATGGAACTTGAACAACTTGATGTAAAAAGAGCTTTTCTACATGGTTATCTTGATGAAAAGATTTACATTGAGCAGCCAAGAGGGTTTATTGAAAAGGGTAATGAAGATAAAGTGTGCCTGTTAAAGAAGTCACTTTATGGATTGAAACAATCCCCAAGGGAGTGGTATAGAAGGTTTGACCATTATATGGTCAACAATGCAGGTTTTAGTAGGAGTCTATATGATTCTTGTGTTTATTTTAAGGAATATGCTCCTAGTTATTATGTTTATCTCTTGTTGTATGTTGATGATATGTTGTTGGCATGTCAGGATTCTCATGAGATTGAAGTTACTAAAAGGTTACTTAAATCAGAATTTGAAATGAAAGAGTTAGGGCCAGCCAGGAAGATACTTGGCATGGAGATCATAAGAGACAGGAGTAAAAGAATCTTGAAGTTGAGTCAAGAAGGATATACTAAGAAGTTAATCACAGCATTCAATATGGATGGCTGCAAACCTGTTAGTACACCATTTGCAGCACATTTCAAGCTTTCATCACAACATTGTCCTAAAAGTGATGATGAAGTTGAGTATATGTCAAGGGTTCCATATGCAACTGCTGTTGGAAGTATGATGTACCTAATGGTATGCACTAGACCTGATATAGGTTATGGTGTAAGTGTAGTAAGTAGATTCCTTGCTAATCCTGGAAAGCCCCATTGGGAAGGAGTTAAATGGATACTTAGATACTTGAAAGGTACTCAGAGTGTAGGCTTGATATTTGGTCACAAACCAGCTGTTAAAGGTACTATTTTGGGCTATGTAGATGCTGATTATGCAAAGGACCTTGATAGAGGCAGGTCTATTACAGGTTATGGATTTAAAGTACTTGGTAATATGGTCAGCTGGAAGGCAACATTACAGAGTGTGGTAGCCTTGTCTAGTACAAAAGCAGAATATATAGCCTTAACTGAGGCTGTTAAAGAGTCTATATGGTTGAAAGGGTTTGTGCAGGAGCTTGGAATTGAAGTAATTAGTGCTATGGTGAGGTGTGATAATCAAGGTGCTGTGCAGATGTCAAGAAATCACAGGCACTTTGAAAAGACAAAGCATGTAAGTGTCAAACTACATTTCATAAGAGATGTAGTTGATGCAAAGGAAGTATTTGTGGAACAAATTGGAACTGCTGATAATGCAGCTGATGTTTTCACAAAGGCTCTCCCAAGAGCTAAGTTTCTGAAGTGCTTAGAGATACTTGGGATTGGTTAAAATTTAAATTTTGGTTACTGTTAGTTAGAGGTCATCATTGGCTTTAAAGCACATCATGGTATTCAAGCCAATTAGGCCGCTGTTATCAGATGATGCTGAGGAGTTGATGTTGTTCTTCATGCAACTGCAGTAAATAAACCAATCTTAAGGTGGAGATTATTAAGTAATATTGGTTAATTTCCAGTTAACTAGCCGTTAGAAAGTTAACGGACAGAAGTGTCAAGTTACTCATTGAACAGGGACTGAAAGTGACAACTTTCTAATCAGTTTGGTTTAGCCGCGTGTATTAGTTTTAAACGTTGGTTAGTAGGTTGTTAGCGAGTTGTATAAGATCTCAGTTTTGGGGATCGAGTAGTTAGTTCTTCATTCCAAAATTCCTTGTAATTCTCTGTTCTAAATCATGAATAAAATCTCTTGGCATTTCTTGTTAATTCAATTTCTTGATTGTTGATTACAATTTCAACATATTTCACTAGCATAATGCCTTTAAATATATAAGTGATGTCTTTTTTTGTCATTTTACATATAAAATAAGTAATCTCATCACAAAAGCCAATCTAAATATTTTTTTAAAACTTCTTTTCAAAAAGTAATAAGTCAATAAATAATTTTATTTAAAAACACTTTTACATTCAAATAAACACTCTCAAACATACCCTTAATAGTGAGAGGTAGTGGGTCATTTTGTAAACGCTCTTATGATCTGTGAGTGAATATTAGGATGGAACGGGTGCACCTTTTTAAACCAACTCCAACCACTAATACATTCGCACATCATGTAAACTCATTTGAACCCATTTTGGTTTCTACACTCTTAGTTTGAACCCATTAAAATAAAAAATAATTGTAATAATACATAAAAATCTCAAGTGTCACAAGTTAGCCTAATTTTCACATTTTTTTTCATATTAAATAACAACGGCTAAATTACGTTTCATTATTCACCACTTTCAAGTATTAAACATGAGTCTTAACCAAAGAGAACAAGCCTCTAACCACTAGACTACAATTTATATATCATTAACTAAATGAATTTAAGATAAAGTTAATCATGAATACTTATAATTTCTAACGTTTCTTACTAAGTTTGAAAAATAAGTCTATATTATAGATGTTAATGTTATTATATCATCATACTATATTTACAATTTAATCAACTTTGTTATAATAAACAACAAGATCATTAATTTTCGTAAGAATTTTTATAAGGAAAATTGGATTTAAATAATCCTAAGTTTTGAGGGTTGGCCGGTAATAATCCTACTTTTAATAATAACCTTCAGTGGTCCCAACTTTCAACCTATTTACTGATATTGGTCCCGTCGTTAAAAAACTTAACACCGTTAAGTTTTTGATGACATGGCACAACTGATGTGGATATTTATTTAAATTTCTTTTTTTAACCCCCGCCACATCATCATCTTCATCCTCATATCATTTTTCACCCCCACCACCACCTGCAACCCTCCGTCACCGGTTGGACCAAAGAGGGCCGGTGAGCCTGGTCCTCCGGTGAGCACTCCGACGAACTTTGGTGAACTTATCGATTTGCATTGCCATCAGAGCGATTCTCACTGTCTTCGCGGTGCCGAATATCCGTAAAAATTCTTCATCCGAAATGTGACCTATGGCAACATCTACCCTCGGTGTTCGTCAACAGGTTCCTATAATTTCACTTAAATCAACAGTTTTCTTGTGTTTAATTCTTGCAATTCACATGATTTTACTTTGATTAACGGTCTGAATGTCTGATACTCTGTTTTCATGTCTATAAAGACAAATAAAATGAAATTAAAAATGCTTTGTATCTTATTAATGAAATGAGAGAGGGTTTCACTTTAATCATTACAGGTCATTTTTTTTAAACATCATCTCTCTTAAAAAATATCATCTGCTTACAAAGAAATTAGATAGATGACAACTGCAATCCGTTGTTGCCGCCTACTAGAGCTCTGCGGGCCAAATCCGATGATGATCGAACTTGTTTGTTGATGCATATGAAAGACTACATGGGGTAGATAAGGTTGTGTGGTTCAATCCGACGTTAGTTACCGGCCACTGTTCGACTACATCAGCGGAATAAGGTGTCATTGCTTCTAATATTTATAGAAGCAGATTTGTAGTCGACTAAATTTAAAATTCCGTACACCAGTTTCAAGCATGGCAATATTAGAGAATGTGGGGGCTGAAAGACTGGATGGGCGATTCCACCGCCACCATCAGAGGCGGTGATTATAACTCATCTGAGAGAAAGAAACGCGACGGAAGAAATTTGTAGAATCGTGGAACAGAGTCCTACCGCTTGATTCACCGGAGTTCACAGAAGTGCTCACCGACCCTCTTTGGTCCAACCGGTGGCGGAGGGTTACAGACTTGCAGGTGGTGGTGGGGGTGGAAAATGATATAAGGATGAAGATGATGATGTGGCGGGGGTTAAAAAAGAAATTTAAATAAATATCCACATCAGCTATGCCACGTCATCAAAAACTTAACGGTGTTAAGTTTTTTAACGACGGGACCAATATCAGTAAATAAGTTGAAAGTTGAGACCACTAAGGGTTATTATTGAAAGTGAGATTATTACTGGCAAACCCTCAAAATTTAGGATTATTTAAATCCAATTTTCCTTTTTATAATGACAACTCGTTAATTATGACTACTCGTTCTCGCCAGGGTTTAAAGATAAAAAATCAGAAGAAAAAATTAAAAATTTTAACAATTACAAAACACACTGATGTGTTGCAAACACATCCGATTTTCCTAAGTCTTTTGTTATGTAATTGAGTCGATTTGAGTCGGTTTCTATTTGTTTTAGTTTGTTTTAGTTAAGTTTGAGTCTATGAGTTCTTTTTATAGTTTTTATGTAAGTTTTGCAGTTTTGTTAAAATCCCGAGGCCAAAGAAGAAGTTAAGGAGAAAAGATGAAGAAGAGCTGAACAAGCTGTCCCAGGCGTATCGCCTGGGACCTGAGGAGTTGGAGGCGATACGCGCGAGAAGGGAAGTCAACGAAGGACTTAAGTCGGTTTGACCGACTAAACTGTCGCGACATGAGATGTAGGCGTATCGCCTGGCAAGAGTATGCCTCCAAGCGATACGCTTGGAGGTCCAAAACCCGCAGAAAAAGGAATTTCGATATAAAATTGATTTTAGGGTTTAGTTTCAAGATATACGACTTCCAGACGGCTAAGGGCGATCCAGGGGCGATTCTAAGAGCAGAGGAAGCTAGGAATTGAAGGGAAACCAAGGGAGGATCCAGTTTTCATCACCAAATCATAATCGGGTTCATCCTTTCTTATTCGATTTCTAGTTTTTAGTCATGTTTGGATTTAAAGCTTTAAACTTTATGAGAATTTCTGTAACTGAGATGATTGTTGGCTAAACTTTGAATGCCACCTAGACTCGTATGATGAATTTGACCTTTTGACTATTTCATTCGGTTTTGACTTATTGATTGATGTTGCAATTCTATTAAATTCCATATATTGCCTTGATTGATGTATATGTGTATTACGATCAGTTTGTTAATTGAATGTTGATGCTTAATTTACCCGCGAATGTCTTTCGGTTTAGGTAGATTAACTAAAGTAGTTAACTTTAGGGTTGATTGCTAAAGTATAGTTAGGGTTTCCTTGACTATTGCATTGATATTTAATTGGTAATTTGGTTATAATGTGCTGCTAAACTGAAGACTTAAAAGGTATAGGTTTAACGGGTAGTTGGGTTGGTTAAAGTTCTAGGGTTGCATTATCTCAAAAGGAAGTGTCCTAGGGTTTTGTCTAGCTTGCTATTTCGTGTCATTCACGGTAATCGTTGGTAGCTCCGGTTAGTCTAGGTGTGCCTTAGGTATATCCGAGGGTGGCTAGGGTAATTGAAGTGGGAAGGACTTAAAAGGTGAACCCTTGTTCGAGCGTTAGAATCGTTGTCTAGGAAGGACTTAAAAGGTGAACTAGCCACCATCAGATTAGTCAAGCCGAGTGAAGTTGTCATTAGTGATTAGGATTCTGAGTCTAGGTGGTATCTTTCTCTGTCTCTGAAGGTCGTTTCTCGGTTGTTTGCTGTTTGTTTGTTAGTTGCGTGCTCTAGTTAATTTTAGTTAATCTAATTCTCAATTCAATCAAAAAACCAAAATTCTCAGTATTTCCATTTCATAGGTCTAGGTTAAGTCTTGTCTAGGATAGTGTCCTTAGGTTCGATAATCCGGTCTTACCTTAGCTTTACTCCAATCCGACAGGTTCACTGCCTTAGGGTTCGGTTCGGTTTAGGTCATTTCGGTAAAATTAGGTGTGTCTTAGGTCTAGGTTTTAGGTCTATTTAATTAGTGTTTTTAGTGTCGTTCCGAGCACATCAAGTTTTTGGCGCCGTTGCCGGGGACACTTGGCAATAGCAAAATTAACTTAGGTCGTCGTTAGGAAATTTTGAGTTTTTTTTTTAGGTTTTTCCGTGTCTAGAGTCTTAGGGTTTCCATTTTCGAGTCTAGAATTTTTATTTTTACATTTTTTGTTTATTTTTCCGTTTTATGCCACACACCCGTTCGCGAGGTCCTCCTGAGCTTTCCCCGTTTTCTGATCCCGACGCGGACATTCGTGAGCGGTTCCGCGGACTTCGCGCGGAACTCGAGGCGTTCATTCTCTCCACATCCCATTCGAAACCATCCACTTCATCCACACCAATCCCACGCGACACTAAACCCATCCCATTTCCTGATCTCACCACCATGGCGGCCCGTCGCACCGTCCACGAGCAGGCCAGCGCCGGGGTCACCGACGCTCGGTTTGCCATCGCTCAGCCCAATATTGCCAACACCGCTAACTGGCAAGTTCCGTCCCACGTCATCAACGCTTTGACGCACTCCATTCAGTTCCATGGACGTGAGGACGAAGATGCACCGACGCATGTTTCCCGCTTCATTCGAATCTGCAACACGTTCGGACTCACGGGAGTCGCGAACGACACCATCTACCTGCGGTTGTTTCCGTTCTCCCTTACCGCTCGAGCCGCCGAGTGGCTCGAAGCGCTTCCGCCTAACTCAATCGCCACCTGGGACGATTTGAAGTTAAAATTCCTGAAGAAGTACCATCCTCCGGCTAAGGCTGCGCGTACTCGGGAGGAAATCCACTCATTTCGCATGGATCCCGACGAGCCTTACTCTGCTGCATATGAACGATTCAACACTCTTCTGAGCAGATGTCCGCAACACGGGTTGACGGAATGGGCTATCATCGAGAAGTTCTACAACGGACTTCCATATTCTGTTCAGAAAGAGTTCAACATTTCGGCTGGAGGACACATGATGGAGAAGCTCACTGTAGACGAATGCAAATCATTATTCGAGAGCTTCGCACTTGCTGAACAGCAGGCACCCGGAGGTCGGAGAGCCACCTTGGCCCCGACTAGATCACTCGCTCCATCTACATCTACCCGGGGTGTCCACCACATTGGCTCTGAGACCATACCGCCTAGGGAGTTAGAAAACATTTACAAAACCTTAGAAGAAATCAAACTCCATATCAAAGCCAAATGTGAGCTGTGTAGAGGCACTCACGACACCAGAGACTGCCCGCTTGCTTCCGCGGAGCAAGTGGATTACATCGGTAACCGAAACCAGTTCGGTAATTCTTTCCAGTCTGGGTGGAGGAGTGGCCAAAATTCAGGATGGCGAGAGGGAGGTAACCCACCTGGTTTTCCACCGAGGAATAACTATGGTGGAGGAGATGACGGGTTTGGTTTTAAGGAGGTGAGAGAGCTGATTGCTAACCAGACCCAGATCCTACAGCAGATAGTGGCCAAGGATGAAGGAACACAGAAGAAGCTAGCTGAGCATGACACGTTACTGAGGAATCAACAGGCTTCGTTCCTAGATTTGCAGCGGTCGGTGGGAGATATTGCAAAGCAGCTGAAGGAGCTCAACAACCGAGGGGGTCACTTTTCCGGAAGTACTTACAAAAACCCCAACGCGTCGGTTAATGCTGTTACCACACGGAGTGGTCGAGTTCTAGAGAGTCCATCGCCGGCGGTTGTTGATGAAGAACCGGTCGATGAGGAGATTGAGTTGGAGACGCCGGACGGGAGGGTGCACGAGAGCGTAACGCCAGCAAGTACCGCGCCGAACGTCGAGGCTGAGTTGGTGAGAGAGAAGCCGCTAAAGTGGGAAGCGGTGAAAGAAAAGAAGAGGGTACGATTCGCGCCGAGACCAGTCACAGCCGATGATCTGAAGCAAGTTCCTTATCCAGAGAGGTTAGTTCAGCAGAAGAATGCGCGTGAATACAACCAGTTTTTAGAGCTTCTTAAGCAACTTAGGGTCACATTGCCTTTTACTGATGTTATTAAACAAATGCCTAAGTATGCTAAGTTTTTGAAAGATATGTTAACTAATAAGAAGAAGCTAGAAAATTTTTCAGATGTTACCCTTGATGCTAATTGTTCTGCTGTAGTTCAAAATAAATTGCCTGAGAAATTGACTGATCCTGGTACTTTTACAATTCCGTGTTCTTTTGGTGATTCATCTATTACTTGTGCTTTAGCGGATTTAGGTGCTAGTATTAATGTCATGCCTTATTCTGTTTTCATGCATCTAGGGTTGGGTGAGTTAGAGCCGACTAGGATGACTATATCTTTAGCTGATAGGTCGGTAGTTAGACCCAAGGGAATTGTGGAGAATGTGCTTGTTCAGATTGATAAATTTTTATTCCCAATAGACTTTGTGGTAGTTGACTGTGCATATGATGCTAGTTGCCCTCTGATTTTAGGTAGGCCTTTCCTTAGGACCGCCCGGGCACTAGTTGATGTTTTTGCAGGCACAATTACTTTGAGGGTTGATCATGAGAGTGTAGTGTTTGAAGTGGGTCGGAAAAAGGATAAGGGCCCCGAATCTGTGTGCTTGATAGGTACTCTCATGTCTTTTATAGATTTGGTGGTTGTAGGAAATAGGTTGGATGATGATGAGATTATAGAGGATGAGTGTGGGGAGAACACCGGGGGGTTAGTAGAGGTAATTGATTTAACTGATATCTTTGACCCGTTTGTGAAACCCGGTGAAGTAGTTGAGGAAATAGTTGGTGGAGGTGTGACAGAGGATAAGTGTGGGGAAGATCCTGGGGGGTTAGAGATTTTAGTTGGTAAAAGTGATAATTTTGACCCGTTAGTAAAACCCGGTAAGGAATTAGAGGTTAGAGAGTTGTTGGTAGTTGAGAGTAGTTGTAGGAAGGCCACACTTGATGATATAGGTGAATTTGATAATAGGATTGTGCTTAGATCAAGTGTGGGGAGGTTGAATGTGGTTGCTAGTGAGTATGACCCGGACTTGAGGTTTTTAGTAAAGGTTAGATTTCTTCCGGGTCGATACAAGCATTGGAAGGTTAAAAGCTTGTTACCCTTGCTAAAGTTGGTTGCTTTATGGTTGAGGAAGTTAGTTGAGGGTAGGTTGGATCGAAACCGGGTGAAAACCGGTAGTTTTGTGTTGAGGGATGTGAAATCGAAGCCTCCGGATGGTTTGGGAGGTTTTGGTTCCGTTTGGTGCTGATTGATAAATTCCTGGTTTGTATATTGTGTAGTTTTGTTCTAATTTCTGCGATTTTTAGTTTTTGTGCCCCTTGCGTCTTTTGGTTTGGTGTTTTTGGTGTTTGCAGGTAATTCTGGAGATTCGGAAACTGGCAAATGTGAGTTATACAGGTCTAAAGTGCAGGTTTGGCTGAGAATTTCGACTGAGGAGCTGGTATGTGGAAAAAGAGATAGAAAAATTTTTGGGTCAAATTCCAAAAATTCTCTGGAAATCACGTTCCAAGCGTATCGCCTGGAGGTTGGTAGGTTATAGGCGATACGCTAGGAAGTCTTAGGCGGGGCAGGATGTTTGAAGCTCCAGGCGTATCGCCTGGGAATTGCATGGCTGTAGGCGATACGCCTGGAGGAGGTAAGTCAGCAAATTTTTAATTCTTTAAATTTTATATTTTTCTGGTTACCGAGTTTGTGGTGGTTCGTTGTCGGTTGATGTGCTGAATCTCTGGAGTTTCAGGTGAACACGTTTCTACTTGTTTTATTTATTTTTATTTCATTTCTGCTTTATTTTTGTTCCATTCCACATTGAGGGCAATGTGTGATTCAAGTGTGGGGATGGGATACTTTCGTATTGAGTCTTGAGTCTGTTTGTTTTTGGTGTGTTAATGAGTCATAAAAAGTCAGAAAATTTAAAAATTGAAAATTGTTCAAAAATGTCCAAGATTCTGGCTGCAGTTAATGGAAAATGATAGTAAATCAGGGATTGATGTCTAATTGTGCTTGAATGTTAATTAATAATAAATTGAGAAAAGGGGTTAAGTATGGTTTGAATGGAAAGCATTTCTAATCTATGATGTGTTGGTAGGCCCAGCTGACCTAGGAGTAGCTTAAATTGCCTATGTGTTTATTGTTGTATAAATATGCTAATCAGTTGCTAGTGGGTTCCCATTTTAGGAGTGATAGGGATTCTGAATCTGATGATTAGGAGGAAAGAGACCGCTTTAGGCTAGATACTCCTATGTCCTTAGAATTTCTAATGAGCATGTTAGGTAATAATCTGGTTAATGAATTAGAGTGAAGGGGCAGGATACTCATGTACGAACTAAGGATAGTATCCCGTGGTAAGTACCTCTGATGATGTTCCGGATCTCGCGGGCAAAATACTCACGTATGATTTCGGGGGTAAGACCTTGTGAAAGAATACCTCTGGTGATGTCCGTTGGTAATTTTAGGTAAAAGTAACCAATTATAAAAAAATAAAAAAAAATAAAAAAAAAAGAAAAAAATGATGAAAATAAAAGAAAAAAAAGAAAAAAAAAAATTGAAAAAAATGAAAAATTGAAAAAAAAAAGAGAAATGTTAGTTTAGAGAATAAATGCTCAGGAATTTGCATATAAATAAACAGTTATTCCTTGGACATCCTAGTATCTGGTTTAAGGGGGGTGGAGAAAAATAAATTCAAATCATTTATACCCTTTGCTTTGACTGAATATGATTCGGTAGTAGGTTGAACTAGAGCTTTCTTTAGTGGGATCCATAGGCAGCTGAACTTATATCCGGTAAACTTATAAACACATGGGGGCGAAAGAAAAGGTCGGTGGTTGGGTTTAATCGGATAGAAATATCGGCAATCATAGTTAGTGTGTTAATACATTTTGGAATGTGGAATTGTTTTGGTGGACTGTGAAATTTAAAGGTAAATGTCTAGAGTCGATTTCCTGGTGGTGATTCCATTGCAGTAATTTTTCGAGGACGAAAAAAGAGTCAGTGTGGGGATGTTTGATGTGTTGCAAACACATCCGATTTTCCTAAGTCTTTTGTTATGTAATTGAGTCGATTTGAGTCGGTTTCTATTTGTTTTAGTTTGTTTTAGTTAAGTTTGAGTCTATGAGTTCTTTTTATAGTTTTTATGTAAGTTTTGCAGTTTTGTTAAAATCCCGAGGCCAAAGAAGAAGTTAAGGAGAAAAGATGAAGAAGAGCTGAACAAGCTGTCCCAGGCGTATCGCCTGGGACCTGAGGAGTTGGAGGCGATACGCGCGAGAAGGGAAGTCAACGAAGGACTTAAGTCGGTTTGACCGACTAAACTGTCGCGACATGAGATGTAGGCGTATCGCCTGGCAAGAGTATGCCTCCAAGCGATACGCTTGGAGGTCCAAAACCCGCAGAAAAAGGAATTTCGATATAAAATTGATTTTAGGGTTTAGTTTCAAGATATACGACTTCCAGACGGCTAAGGGCGATCCATGGGCGATTCTAAGAGCAGAGGAAGCTAGGAATTGAAGGGAAACCAAGGGAGGATCCAGTTTTCATCACCAAATCATAATCGGGTTCATCCTTTCTTATTCGATTTCTAGTTTTTAGTCATGTTTGGATTTAAAGCTTTAAACTTTATGAGAATTTCTGTAACTGAGATGATTGTTGGCTAAACTTTGAATGCCACCTAGACTCGTATGATGAATTTGACCTTTTGACTATTTCATTCGGTTTTGACTTATTGATTGATGTTGCAATTCTATTAAATTCCATATATTGCCTTGATTGATGTATATGTGTATTACGATCAGTTTGTTAATTGAATGTTGATGCTTAATTTACCCGCGAATGTCTTTCGGTTTAGGTAGATTAACTAAAGTAGTTAACTTTAGGGTTGATTGCTAAAGTATAGTTAGGGTTTCCTTGACTATTGCATTGATATTTAATTGGTAATTTGGTTATAATGTGCTGCTAAACTGAAGACTTAAAAGGTATAGGTTTAACGGGTAGTTGGGTTGGTTAAAGTTCTAGGGTTGCATTATCTCAAAAGGAAGTGTCCTAGGGTTTTGTCTAGCTTGCTATTTCGTGTCATTCACGGTAATCGTTGGTAGCTCCGGTTAGTCTAGGTGTGCCTTAGGTATATCCGAGGGTGGCTAGGGTAATTGAAGTGGGAAGGACTTAAAAGGTGAACCCTTGTTCGAGCGTTAGAATCGTTGTCTAGGAAGGACTTAAAAGGTGAACTAGCCACCATCAGATTAGTCAAGCCGAGTGAAGTTGTCATTAGTGATTAGGATTCTGAGTCTAGGTGGTATCTTTCTCTGTCTCTGAAGGTCGTTTCTCGGTTGTTTGCTGTTTGTTTGTTAGTTGCGTGCTCTAGTTAATTTTAGTTAATCTAATTCTCAATTCAATCAAAAAACCAAAATTCTCAGTATTTCCATTTCATAGGTCTAGGTTAAGTCTTGTCTAGGATAGTGTCCTTAGGTTCGATAATCCGGTCTTACCTTAGCTTTACTCCAATCCGACAGGTTCACTGCCTTAGGGTTCGGTTCGGTTTAGGTCATTTCGGTAAAATTAGGTGTGTCTTAGGTCTAGGTTTTAGGTCTATTTAATTAGTGTTTTTAGTGTCGTTCCGAGCACATCACACACCCTTTAATTAATTAAGAAAAATTACATAATAAAAAAAATAAATAAAACACTACATAATTAACAAAATAAAAAATTACATGATTAATTAAGTGAAAAAGTATGATTTGCCAAATCATCTTGAGGTTGTGATGCACTTGTACGTCCTAAATTTCATTGTAAATCTGGCCAAGGACATTAGCCATTTCACGCCTCCCCCCCCTCCCCCCCCCCCTTCCTTCATTTGCTTTTTTTTATTCGATAAATTTTATTGAGTGGTTTTTTAAAATAATATATATATATAATATAACTAGGTAATAATTAGAGGGGCATTATAACTACACATAATTTTAATGATAAAGCTTCTTGATGATGTGATAACACGTGTCGGATAACCCCCTCGGGGGGGGGGGGGGGGTTATGAGTAGACATAGCTTCATATTGTGAATTATAATATAATAGCGGCATACATTATATTTTGTAGTTCGGTTGGCTCCCAAGTTTGCCGATTAATGATTATGTATGCCACTTCTTTTGAAGCACACCGAATACTAATTTGATGTCCTTCCTTGCAACTTTTTTTTTTTATAAAATTTTACCGCTTTGATCTATCGGTTGCATGACTATAAGTTTAGAAATGCTACTCATTCAGAATAAATATCATAAACCAGATAATAATTATGTTTGTAATTCATTTCATACAATTAAAAAGACACAATCAAAAAGACGTATAAAAAAAACATTTAAGACCCTAATGACATGATACCTATAAAAAAACATATATCGTTATACGATAAAAATGTAAAGCTAAAAAACACGATAAAGGTATTACAAATAAAAACTTATGTTAAAAACTAACCGAATAAAGTCGGTTTCTAATTACCGAACCTTTTCTCATGAAGTACTCTCGTCACTCAACATCGAAACGGATTCTATCTTTTGATATTTGTATCTGAGTGATGGATTCGATTCCCTTTTTTCGTTGCAATTTCTACACATGAGCCCCCCCTACACTCAATCTATATGGCAGCTGATAGAATCTTTAGAGTGATTGATTTATGCAAAGAAGAAAAGACACATGATTTGTTCGTTTTTTCTCTCATCATACTCATGCCAGAGACCTTGTGGTTGAATAATTATGGCTACCACCTTTCTCCACCCCCTAACTTCTCAAATCCAGAAACAAATCCAAATTTCAATGCGTTATGTACAAGTTGTACAACTCACACCCCTTTGGTTACACTATTCTCAAGATTAATACCATGATACCATCCACCCCTCTTAAATATTTAGCCATCTAAATCCAACTGTGATGTACTCTCTCTCTCTAGACAACCTTCTTTCTCTCTCTAGACGACCCTCTCTATCCCATCATCATCATCGTCTTAAATAAATAACACCCATCTGCCCTCTTTCAATTCTCACTGCTACAACATCTCTTTCTTTATATGTGCACCAAGATAATTACACCATAGTGTGTGTTTTTTTGGCATTAGGGTTTCATTCTTCATGGTGGTTTAATAAAGAGCTTTCATCAGATTTCTTTGGCATTCTGTCCACCTCCCAATTCAAACTGTTTAACGAAACCTTGAAACATTAAACGGCCGTTTGAATGGTATGATAGGGTTGTCCACTTAAACGGCCGTTTGAATTGTATGATAGGGTTGTCCGATTGATAACCCTAAAACCAAACGGCCGTTGATAAGATATGGTTTCTTACATCCTTAGAATATTGATTCAAACGGCCGTTTGGTTCACAATTTTTGAAAGAAAATAGGCCACCTAAAAGAAAATAAAAAAGCAAGAAACTCATGTGTGTGTGATTAGGGTTTCTTAGGTTTTTATATATATAAAAAAAAGAAGAAATGAACAATCTTATCAAGATTTTCTTTTTCTTTTAGTGTGTGTAAAACTAAAAGGTGTGTTTGTAGTTAAGAGTGTGGAGGTGGACATACTGTCAATGGAGCTCTGTTGGTATCTCTTTGTAAAACCATCTTGAATCTTTCATGGCTTCTACAGTTGTCATTCTGCAAATGGAGATACTGTTGTGTGTTCTTGTGTGTTTTTGTTTGACTTGTTGGAAGCATTATGTTTTTGCAGAACTGGTGTGATGATTCATTCCCAAAAGCAGATAACTTTGTGTAGAAGATCATCATAAAAGCAAAGCAAACTCACCTTTTTCTGTAAGTTATTCCCTTTTGACTCTTCCATCTTCAAAGTAAAACCCTAGTCTTGTATATTTAATTATTACAAAATTAAAAGAGAAAATATAATAAGTATATACATGTATGTATGTATGCATGTATCTATATAATAGCTTGATGCAGCTTGATCTAGTTACTGTTTTTATCTGAATTTATTATGATTTTGCTAAAGGTTATATTTAAAAGTACCTACATCTAAAAGTTATTAGTAGGGTGTGTATGCCTCTGGAAATATAACATAGTGCAAGATCTTCCCATTTCGGCATTTTGCCTAAGGTTTAAGTTTATAAACTTTTACTTCCACATCAGCTTCTCATCTCCATACCTTAAATTATGAGAAAAACTAAATTATCCCTAAAATTTATTTTTCACTATTTATCACATCTCATATTTTTATGGGTGGTTATATGTAGAAAAAAGATAAAATATAATAAAAAGAAATAAAAAATTATTATCTATTTGAAATAGAGATATGGGAGATCGGCTGTGGGGTTTTAAAAAATAGGGAATAAACTTGTTAAATAGATGACTTTTAGTTAAATTATACGAATGAGGATGAGAAACGTACTCGAAATGTTTTAAAGGTTAAAAGATTAGTCCGTAAAATATTATATAGAATTGAAAATTTAATATAAAATTATAAAATAAAATAAATATGAAATCATATAAGATACAAATGATTTTGAGAATTTATTAAAAAAAAAGTAATTTTATATACATAATTTAGATTTTAAAAGAATTCTATTATTAATATTTATTTATTAGATTTAATCACATAATTGGTAAAAGACAATTTTATACTATTAAATTATTAAAAATTAATATTAAGAACACTCTTGCATGCCTTCCAATATGGAGATCAAGTGTTTAAATCCACCAGACACAAAAAATGAATGAAATATTATAGATGTGGGTCAGATGTTTTACCAAAGTGGCCTTTGAGCGGTGAGTTTCTCTGGGATAGATGTGTAACATAGAGGGTCCTGGGTTACTTGCACGGCCTGTGGTCGTAGCGTGTCGTGGGTAATATCGTTTGTCATGATGAGACCCCCGAGTAACGGGATGTTTGTCGTTCAAAAAAAACTCACATATAAAGAACAATCTCGTCATTTTTAAGTGGTCTTTATAAAAGATAAAGAATAACAATTTATGTATACCCTATAGATGTTAACGTAGACATTTTAAATCCAAGTGTAAAAGCGAAATATTTTCTACTATTTTTCAATTATTTATTTATCATTATTCTTTTTTCATTTTTTTTGTTTGATTGAATATTTGATTTGACACTTAAGAAAAGCCTAGGAATTTTTTGAGAAGGAAAATTAGCTAGTAACTAATTATGACGGATGTAGTAACTAATTGTCTTGGATAGCTTAAAACTTCTTTGAAGCTTACTGAGGATCTACTTCAACGACTTTTGCTACCATAATGATGTTCTTTTAAGAAAAAAGCTGATCAAAATGGTCATATATTATAATTTTTTATATAATCTAATTATTATTTATATAATATACATAATATTAGATAAAAACTATATAAATACAAACGTTTGTTTAGGCTCACGAGCCAGCTCAAGCTCGAAATGTAAGGCTCTCGATCTCGTTTATTAAATGAGTAATTTTTCAGGCTTGAGCTTATTTAGATTTGGCTCGTTCGAGCTTTCTATCGATCTGATATCGAGTTAAGTACAAGCCGGCTTGACTTGTTTACATCCTATTTATACACAATCTCCATCCACATATTACTTAAAAGTTACGAATTAAAATTACTTTAAAGTAATTATAAAATCAAAATTAATTTAGAATAATAATAAAATTAAAATATATCATTTTAAAATAATATATTTATTTTTTTTGAACGGCTAATGCATTAAGAAAGGAGCCCCTAAAGCAAGAAGCTAAAGGGCCAAAAATACAACGAAGACTTACAGAGAAAACGAAATCCAGGCATCCCAATTGATAGCCCGGTTAGTACAACGATTTAAAAACCAAAGAAAACTCCATCTTTTAATCTCTAACATTACTCTTTGCAAGGTTTGAGCTACTAGCAGCCGAAGACAAAAGCCGGTGAGTAATTTTTTTTTAATTTTAACGGCAAAATCACTAAAATCCACCTATTTACCCACTTTATGATACTTAAACCCTCACCTCCTAGCTAAGGATAAATGATTATTTTTTTAACGGCAAAACAATCACTAAAATCCACCCATGAGATTTAAACATGCACCAGATACCATTAGGCTAAAAGCTAGTGAGTACTAACGGGAGGGAAAACCTAGTTGTATTCGTGGGCATAGGATTCACGCCCGTAATCTCGTGTTTATGTTATTGCTTATTTCTTGTACATGCGTGACAGTTTCTTTCGTTGTGCATTGACTCCATCGGCTTAGGCGAGAAATCCTTACCTATCGTGTTTGAGAATCGTACTAGGTATGTGAATGATTACTTTATGTTTCATTTGATAACCGGTACGGTTTAGAGTTTAGACTAAACAAACCCTTATTGATAGATGGTTACATGTGTGTGATGTGATTCTTGAAAATCTTCAAGTTTCATTTTATATCTTTATAAATTAACTCAACGTCTCAACCTATAATTTTTCTATGTGATATTAAAAAGTCATTCGTATTATATGTTTCTTGATTCAAACTTCGCTCCTTGTGATTTCTTGTAATACATTTCTAGTTGTTGATGTACAAAGAAAATTATTGGTATTTTTCAAAGTCGGAGGAACCGGCCGGTCAGGGCCGGTTCTTATTCTTAAAATTTAAAGGCTCTTTTCGAGCTAAAAAATTTGGCCCCATTCGAAAATAAAATTGCAAATAGAAAAGGTTTTTAAATAAGAAAAAAATAAGTTATAACGATAGACATAAGAAAATTATGGTTTTAAAATAATATTCTAAGTACTTACCGACAAATATTGCAGATCTCTTAGAATTTTTATAGCAAATTGATTGATCAAGCCTTCATAGTTTATAATATATATAATTTTTTTTGAAAATACAGTCCCTCGAAAATGATGGGCCCTGTTCTGTCGCAACTCTCGCACATACTCAGGGCCCCTACTGGAACCGGTAATGTTAAAGCAATTTAGAATGGTTGGGATTTTGGTCATGTTATTTTGTATTTTGTGATCACGGCCCAGTTGCATGAGATTGATGGCGTTGAGCCTAGGTGTGTGTGCATGGGTTGTTTGGGCTCAAATCAAACTAAAAATAAAATATTTGGTTCTTGAGTTTTCAAATCCATTGTGTTTGGGTTTTTGGGTGATAAATCAAACACTAGGCCTCGTATTATACTTAAACATCACCTTATGATTTTCTATTTTCGGTTGTTTAGATATCCCATGTTTGTGTCACAAGGTGCCTAGAATGAAACATACGTGTGTGGATCTAACATGGATTTCCCTTTGGTGAGTTTGACTGCTTTAGAAATAGTGCTTCCATAGCGGGTGAGCCCACTTTAAAAGCTCCTTTCGAGAAGGTGAGCAAACAGGAGGTGTGCCTTGACAAATGACACGAGTTTATACTATTTACATACTTTGGTTTCCTTTCACCTAAGGCTATAAAGCTACTTAACAGAGTTTCATGGGTCATGCATACTAATATTATTATGACTTCAAGATTTATGAATCTAGTTTTTAAACGTAATAGTTTTGCTATTCAAAAAGAGCTAGCAACGTTAACTTGTTACCTGTTTGCCTTCTATTTTCATATATTTTGAATGTAAAATAAATATAGGCCACTTGCTTTAAGAAAAAAAAATCAAAACTCAAATATCAGCAGTTGGCTACTTGGCTGGTTTTGGGTTCGGTTGTTTCGGTTTAGAAATGGTTTTTTTCGGTTTCATACACTAGTCGAGACCGAACTAAGCCAGCAATATGCTACTCTATGTTACATTTTTACCAACTTTATCATAGTTAAAACTGAAAGCAAAGTCAGTCCTGCAAGTACATTTGACCCATATACATTCATCTCCATAACTAGTTAAATGTTAATTTTTCTAAAGCCTCCTCCATTGTATCAATGTTGCCTGTTGAACTATACGATGACCGTCTTTTACATCGCTCTCTAATTGTCAAAGGTGAAGGACTCAAATCTGGCGGGGCCACCATGGAAGACCATGAACTGCCACGCACTGTTGGCCTATGAAGCCCAATACTAGCGGAAAAACCAGCTGCTGCCATGGCCCGTTTCTTGGTGGTGTCATCGACATAAAGAAGGTCATCAATCCTCGCCATTAAATTGAAAGCTAAACTTTCAATCACCCTCGAGTAACTCTCGAGTATAGCTTGTCCTACGTCCTACAACACAAGTAAGTTGAAAGCTTCTATCAGCCAAATTCGACCCGTTTTCATATGTCTTGTTTGATTTAAGTTATGTTTTATCTCTAACAGCTTAAACGGGTAAAACACAAAAAAAATAAAATAATAATAATAATAATAATAATAATAATAATAATAATAATAATAATAATAATAAAATAATAATAATAATAATAATAATAATAATAATAATAAAATAAAGCAATAAAATAAAGGAATTAGTGTATATATACATCAAAAGTCAACGAGAAACTCTGTTATAGCCATTTCTGTACATTCAATGAAAATAATTTTTTCTTTTTTTGAAATACGGCACTATATGAATAAGGGAGGAAGAGTTGGTTTACATTGTGGAAGAAAGACATGTATATGTGATATTAGATATTGACTAGTTATATACGAGCTAAAGATACATCTAACCAACTTCTAGGAGATACATAATTGACTGCATTGATCTCAAGTAGGATTTTAATGCCTAAAATATCCTAAACTGTTTTATTCACAAAAAAAAAAAAAATGTTAAAGTAATATAACTTTTGTAAGCATACCTGAAACACTAAATATTTGTGATTAAAATAGAATGTTTATGCCAAATAGTGTTTCAGGTTAATCAAGAACTTGGTACAAAGAACATACCTTATTTGATTGAATCTTGTCAAGATCCAATCTTGTTCTTGGAAGGTCTGGGAATTGTTGTTTCAAGTTCTTCAAAAGGGTGTTTGCCCTTTCCGAAAGAAGTTTAGTTTTTTCTTTTTCGCCACTGAAGCCCTTGACGTTTCCCTTCCATGGTAGCTTTCCGCTTCCATGACTCTTTGAGCGTTTTCTTGACCAAATATGCATTGCTGCTTCAATCCTGTTTGCTATTTCAAGAGTGGTGCATTCTGATGACATTTCCAAATAATCCAAAAGGGATTCGGGTGAAAACTGTGCGGTAGTTATATAACGATATAGTGTTTCGCCTAAACAAACTTTCGGGCTCTGAAACAATCCAAAACACAAATATATAAGTAGAGAATCATGGTTTTTATATCAACCCTTCTCACAGGAATAAACTAAGAGCAAAGAGCATTAAAATTGTAATCCAACTTTAGTAACATATCAAATGATGACATGGCAGTGGACATGTAGACTGTAGTAACTTTTAAGCATGATGACATGGCAGCTGACATGGTAATCATGATGACATGGCAGTTAACATGTTAATCAAGATGACATGGCAGCTGATATGCAATACTTACCTTAATCAAAAGTTTTGTCAGTTTGATGACATTTTCTAACCTTAAGTAGTTAAATTAGTTGGTTACCAAAGGTAGAAATGGATCTAAACTCTAAAGTTGGTTACTCTTTATCAATATTTTCACAACCAAACTAGTCATCAAACCAACCACCTTACATGATGTCATAAATACATATAACTAATTTTGAAGTAACAAGATATGAAACTACTTCATCTTTTGGTGTGGATTTACAATGTCCACAAAATATAAGGTTTGAAATAGCAGAAGATGGAGCCTGATGCAGTAAATAAGTTTTTTTTTTTTAATTATAAAGGTAACGGTTCAAACTGATTGAACCGGAACAGTTATACCTTGGGCAAGGTCTCTAAATAAATGTTAGGAGCTTCCATTTGTGACAACACATTGCTATTAATCGAAGCAGCGGCTTTAAAAATCTGATTGCTACATTCCCGGCATTGTTGCAATCTCCTAACTGTATTTTCCGACAATCCATTAGCCGGAACCTTGGGGAAAGGCAGCCACCATTTCTCTTCGTACTGAATCAACGGGCTGTCGGATTGTGAACCGTTAGAATGTCTTTCAACTAACCCGCGGTCAACATAACAAAACTCGGAGTCATGGAACCCATCAAGCATGGTTACTAACATCATGTCAAGCTTTCTTAGAGCAGGGAGGTTTAGATATAGATCGGACCGAGGCCTAGTCACCATGACCTCAAAGGTCCCACCGTCCGGGAATTCTTGAAATGATGGAGTGAGTTCGACTATGGAATCGCTTACTGATAGAAGCCATTCCATTTCTTTTCTCCAGATTGACTTGTTTTGTTGACTCAGGGGTTCCAGTTTCCATAGGTCACCAAACACAGTAGCTGTAAATGAAGAACAATAACTTCATACAATAATTTTGACTTTCAAAGGCATATATTGTGCTTTGACTTTTGATGGTCAACTATTGTATTGGTTGAACTAAGTTTTAACATAAATTTCTTCATTTATTCGCCTGATTTTTCTTTGATTGTAGCACATACTTGCATAATTCATTTTCCATACTAGCTATTTTATCATGAACTAACATGATATGTGTTAATTATGAAAATAAAAAACAAATTCTTGGACTTTGACTATTGGAAATAAATGGAAAATGAGACAAACCAGAGAGATTTGTAATTGCATTTGAGATAGCAAGAGCTGTACAGACTCCATTTCCTCTTCCAGTCATATCTTCCCCAAGCAATAGCTTCGAAAAGCGGTCTTTCATCAACTGAACCTCTGCAGATAACATCAACAATTCAAGAATTTAAAACATATATCACCAGAAATTCAACTTTCCCATCTTAAATTCATCAGCAAACAAGTAGAAAATGTTAAGAAATTGTTCAATTCCCCTTATCTTTAGGTCAGATCAATGATTTTCAATTAGAAAATCTGATCATAACAGAACAGCAAAATTCAAGAATTTAAAACACATATCTCAAGAATTCAACTTACCCATCTTAAATTCATCAGTAAACAAGCAGAAATAAAAAGTAGTTGTTCAATTCTCCTTATAACTAGGTCAAATCATTGATTATCAGTCAAAAACTCTGATCAAAACAGAGCACAAAATCAAGAATTACAAACCCATATCTAAAGAAGTTCACCATTCTTATCTTAAATTCTTTAAAAAATGGATAGAAAATTCAAAGCAATTGTTCAATTCCCCTTATCTTTAGGTCAAATGAATAATGATAATAAATTAAAAATCTGATCAAAAGTTCAAAACAGAGCAGCAAAATTCAAGAATTAGCAACCCATATCTCCCGAAGTTCACCATTCTCATCTTAAATTCATCAACAAACGAACAGAAAATTCTAACCAATTAGTTTAATTCCCTCATCTTTAGGTCAAATCTGAACAAAATTCAAGAATTAGAAACCCGTATCTACTGAAATTCACCATTCTCATCTTAAATTCATCAACAAACGAACATAAAATTCAAACCAATTAGTTCAATTCCCTCACATTCAGCCCAAATCTGAACAAAACAGAGCAGCAAAATTAGCACATTACCAGTTACATTATCATTCTCCGCTCTCCCGTTGCACTTCCCTCCGGCGACAGTGGGCTTGACCGGAGAAAGAACCGGCAGGTAAGACGCGAACTGAGGCTTCACTAACGGCGGCGTGCTGCGAGAAGTGGAAGCCACCGGAGAATCAAAAGACGAAGCCCCACAACTCTCGGACTCACTGACGTCAGCGCTGACGGTGTAATCCTCGAACCCCTGGTGATCGGATTCATCTCCGGATGAAGAGTTTTCTTCCATATTGAAGGAAGGAAGAGCAATGATTTGGTGATAGAAAAAAGAGGTGAATTTGGAGGATTGTGCGGTGATTGGGGTGATCGGAGGAGAGTGAGAAAAGAAAGAAAGAGAAAAAGAAAAGCGTTAAAGGGGATTAAAGGTGGGGGGTGGGGTGGGGGGGTTCTTTACAGTTATGTGTGTAACGTAACGTCAACATGGTGGTGGTGAAGGTGGCCCAGCATGCCGGAGGAGGTGTAAATATTATTATTATTATTGTTGCTTTTTGTTTTTATTTGTTTCAATGGCGACGGTGGTGGTGGTCTCTGTTTTTAGTTGTTATTACAAACGGAATAATAAACACTTGCACATGTTAGGCTTCTCCTTATTTTTTTTAAAAATTTTTTTTAATTTTTTTTAAAAATTTTTTTTATGATTAATAACGCAAAACTAATTTTAAATTAGTATAATGCATTTTTAAAGAGAAAAAACTCATACGCCTCCTCTTTCCTTCTTCTCTTATGGATATATCTCATGTCTTTATAATATTTTCTGTTGAAAACATGAGATATATGTGACTGATTTGTTTAATATAGAAAAAAAACGTATAAAAGAAGTTTGTATTGTCTATATTTAGGTTGTTACATAAGATTTTATTGTAACTTTTCTGTAAGTTTGAAATCTGCGAAATGTAGGAGACTTCTCGTAGATATAGTGCGAAATGTATAAGGTTAAAATCTGCGTGAAGTCAATAATGTGCGAAAGTCTGTCTGGACTTTCCGCACATTACGTCTATAAATAGTTTAGGTCGGGTCAGTTTCTGCAACGAATGAAATAGATAGCGAAGCTTTGCCCGATTCAAAACTCGAGTAGGAGCATTTGTAATCGATTAATCATTCAATACATTTGACATATTGAGCTTATTGATTCGTGTGTTCACATTCGATTCGTTCATACTTCTTCACTGTCACGATTCGATTTTACGAGAGTTTGAGTGTTATTGAGCTATTCCGTAGCTCAGTTGTGATCTAACAACATCCAATTGAGAGCAAAAGATCGACGAAATAGACCTACAAAGTTATTTAATATAATTTAAAAATAAATAGATAAATAATAGTAGTTTATATAAAGTCCTAACATATTTAGAAATTATAGGTTTATACCAAACTTTTATATTAAATTTCATGAATGTGTACAAAGGATTGTAGACCAAGTCTTCCATTTAGCACAACCAACAACATTGGTACCCACCAGACGGCCCCTTAATCTGTACTCTTTAAATCGTAACCCACCCACCAAAATTAACTTTGAAATAGGAGACAGGATAAATGCTTATTTGTGTGTGTGTTTTATTGATAGATATCTTCTAAGACCAAGAACCCAAACCAATAAGGTAATAATACTCATTTACTATTCATATAAGCTTATATTTGTTGATATAGTAAAATGTGTGATGATAACTTATTGGGTTGGTATCAAGTACGAATAAATAAATAAAAGGTTGCATAATAACGACATCAACATGATTTAAATAGTAGACATGTGAGAAATTAACAATAATGGTAGATACATAATTAATACATTATATTTTAACTCCAATAAAACAAACGATTTGATTATTCTGGTAAAACACCTAATGAGGTTATAACTTATAAGGTACTGATTGAATTAAAAATAAGTAGGCCACGTTGAGATTTTCTTTTCTATTTATAACCATTTAAGTGACATATAGTTGGGTTGGTACGAAAAATAGTAATTACCTAACTTAAAAATCACTGAATTTTAAATAAATTTAATTTAATAAGGTCATCTAACTATTTATATTACATGCCATCAAATAAATATTACTTCACTTGAACGTGCTTGTTAAAACATGCGCAAATTTGTAAATTGTACGTAACTATTATAAGATTTGTTACTGTTGCGTTTCACTTTGATAAAGTTCTTATATTAAAGAATCACATTATACAACGGTAAGTAAAAAAAATGAAAAAAAAAAAAAACATATAACGACGAAGAAACTTCAAACCATAATCTATGTTAGACTGCTATGCATAAGGATGGATAGTCAACAATTGCAAAGCTCAACTTAGTTAATCAAAGTTTGTTATTTTAGGCAAACACACGAGATTTAACCATAGATCATCAAGAGACATATGTGATTATCATCATGAAACAAAGATTAGATCACAAAAATAAACAAGGAAAAGCAAGAATTCTCACATAAAGATTACAAGAACCGATTTTTGACTTAGTGAGTGTTAAAATGCTTCGAAGATAACGCTCCAACTCACTTCTTGGTCTTGAATCTTCAAGGAAATGGATGGGATCAAGTGATTTCTAGAGGGAGAGAGAGGGTCGAATTTAGTAAGTGAGAGAGAGAGAGAGGGGGGGGGGGGTGGCAGATGGGTTTAGTGAGAGAGAGGAGAGGAGTTGTGTGCTAGGGTTCCTAGAAAAATGAGTAGAGGAATGGATGGATGAGATACTTTTATATGGAGGCTAAGTGAGTGAGCTAGGGTTTGGGTGTGTTGTGAACCGGATCAAGGAAGGGGGGGGGGGGGCTCGGGTTTGGGTTCTTGGTTCGTGAGTGAGGGAGGGGGAGAGAGAGAGGGGGTGGAGAGAGGGATAGAGGAAGGGAGGGGGGGAGGGAGAGAGGGGGAGGGGGAGTGAGGGATAGAGAGGGAGGGAGGGAGGGGGAGAGAGAGGGGGAGAGAGAGAAGGAGAGATAGGGAGGGATAGGGAGGGGGAGGGAGGGGGAGAAAGAGAGAGAGAGAGAGAGAGAGGGGGGGGGGGGAGGGAGAGAGAGGGAGAGAGAGGGAGAGAGAGAGGGAGAGAGAGAGAATTAAAATGTTTAAGTGATGTGTAAGGCTAAGATTTTAAGGTTTATGCATTAGAATATACTTTGGGCTAGTTTAATATAGTGAGTGGGCTAATCTATGTAATTAGTGGGCTTATGTGTATGTTACGGTTGGGCCATGGGGGGCCGGCCTAGGGTTTTGTATGCACACCTTGTGTAGTATATAAATACAAGGTAACCTCATTTGTAAAGGTTGGCCGAATTGGGAATCAAGGGGAGCTAGTGAGAGAGATTGTTTAGTGATCTAGAGAGGAGAAGAGCCTTAACAATGATAATAGATAAGTGTGTGTTTACTATTGGTTGCATTTTTCAATTGTTTTCATTCATCTCTTTCTCGAATCAAGTCTAAACCAGATTCCGCACAGTTTAGGTCTATAGATATCGTGTTCTTGGTCTCCGTTAATCCTATAATTGATATCAGAGCCAAGAAACACTTGTTTCGTGGCTCGCACGATATCTAGATTCGAGGTTTTCACCGTTTCCATGAAGACTTATTTTTTGGTTTAGGTTCATCTCGGTTCATTTCTGCATTTTCGATCAAAAGCTGGGAGTTTACGGCTAACAGTTGAAGTGTCACGAGATGGAATCTTTGATGAAGAAAGATTTACTTCTATATCAAGGCCAAAGGACACGAGTCCTAGTTTGAAGGTTTCAGTTATTGGCGAGGATATATCTTCAACTAGCACTAAACCAAAGAAAAGAACAAGAGCAAGAAAAGCCAAGTCCTTTAGTGATGATTTCTTTATTTGATTAAAGAATCAAGCAATGAGATTGGTTTTCAATATCGATATTGTTTTAATGTTGAGAAGGATCCAAAGACTTTTAGTGAAGCTATAAATTCAAGGGATGTTGCTTTTTTGAAATAAACTATCCAATATGAGATTAATTTTGTTATGCAAAACAACATTGAACACCCTGAAATTGGTTGATTTACCCCATGGATGTAAACCATTTGGGTGTAAATGGATCTTTAAGAGAAAGATAAAAAAAAGTGGATGATACTATTGATTAAGTACAAAGCCATATAGGTTATTCAAGGTTTTAGGCAAAAGAAGGGCATTGACTTTTTTTAATACTTATGCTCATGTTGCTAGGATATTCATTATTAGGTTGTTATTAGCTTACGATTCACCAAATGGTTCACCAAATGGACGTGAAAACTGTATTCTTGAATGGTGAATTGGATGAGGAGATTTACATGAAACAACATGAAGAGGTTACTAAGCCTGGAAATGAAAACAAGGTGCTCTCAGATTATTCAAGTTCGATTCTCAATTTCTAACAAAGATTGAAACTATTTGGTCTGTTCACTCGAATATATCAATCGGATAAAACCAAGATGCAAAAACGAAGAACGGAGAATGCATTCTGTGTGTATTTTCGAACCCGTAACCAGACCAAAATCGAACTGGGGAAAAAATCAACGTATGTTGCAAACTGCTCTGGAAGTTAACTAGTTTCGATTTAAAATTGCTAAATTACACCTTTAGTTCTTCTGAAAATTGCTAAAATTCATGTAACTGTTTCTTCTACATCAAATTTATGAACATAAACTACTAGAATTGAACTTTGCAGTCGAGTTAGAGATTAAGATTATCAATTTCAAGTTTTACAAGTAGTAGCAAGTTTCAGATAACAACGATCAAAATCGGAACTCTTATCAACATTAAGCGTATTAGATCTGTGTTGTAATACGAAAGCATAAACCTAGATCTAACAAAATTTGATGTAAAATTACACAATTAATCAACAAGTAGAAGAAGAAGCCCTAAATTTTGGACTCACATGCTTAATCGTCGGCGAACAGAACACGGAGCCTGGCGGCGAAGGTGCCGGTGGTATCGACGGCGGCCTCAGCGAGAAGGCTACTTTTGATGTGGTTGATGCGATCGGAGAGTGAATTTTGTTCGTTATCCAAGGCGGCGGTATCCTCCTCCAGATCTCGGATCCGGTATTTTTGCCCCACGGATCGCATGCTCAGCATGAAGATTCCGGTCATCGCGAAGAATTGGATGAAGCTGTGTTTTCGTTTGAGTGCGTTGGCGACGAAACCTAGTGAGTTTTTTGGCGCCGGAATCGCTGTATCGGCGGCGGAGGAGGTCGACGGCGGTGCCATGACGGTTTTGTTCCGAGTTTTGGATTTCGGTGGTGTTTTGTTTAGTTTAGCCGGTGATCTATCTGGGCTTTCAAGCTGTTGGCCCAATGGATGTCAAGCATAGGCCTAAAGGATGAATCCAAACTCCTAAAGAGGAGGTTTTTGATTCCTTTGGCTAATTTATTTTTAACCTATAATCTTTTTTTAACTTTTTTTAGTCACTTTTGTTAGTATTTTAGTGTAATTGGGTTAACTATGGATCGATTTGTCCTCTAGCTTATATTGATCGGGTTCGGTGGTGTGGGGTAGTGCACACTCGTATCGATGGAGTTAGCGGGGGTTCGGGGGCGGCAGCCCCCGATAGCGGGGTCCAAGGGGCGGCAGCCCCTGGCGGGGTCCAAGGGGCAGAGCCCCTGGCTGGGGCCGCCCGAAAATTATTTACACTAAAAGTCCTTTAGTAAAAATGTGTCAAAAATTATTTTCGGCCGAAAAATCTCTTTATTAAAACTTGAGGGACTGGTAGTGTAAATTGGGTATATGCAGTTATCGGAAAACTGTATATACGCTCCTGTTGTTGAAAACTGATCGATCACTTCATCTTCTACATTTTTTCTCTGGTTCGATTTCTCATTCAAAAATTCGAAATATTCATGAGTCGTTTCCAGATCGTATCCGATTGATATTTACGAGTGAACCCTCGAAATATTCAATCCGAAAGTGATAACACGCTTTCTGGAATATCCAAGCAATCGAAGATCTAACAACTTTTCACATTTATATTTTACTTCGTTTTATATTTTACTTCGTAATACTTATCTGACATCACCTTTCACTTTTTTAAATAATATTTAATTGAAAAAAAATGTAAGAGAGAAGGATAGAGTGCGGTGGTATAGCACCGTAGAAAACCTAAAATCGTGAAGGGCACTATTAAAAAAATTAAGTGTGAGTGAATAGTGATTAAACTTTGTTTTATGTGGCCGGCCAAGTGGCTTGTTATCAATGTAGAACAAACACAATTTATAATTATTAAGTTTTAACCATACAATTTAAAGCATCAATCAGGGGCGGACTTGTTAATGGGGACCCCCTGAACCTCGTACGCAAAGTGGAAATAATGTGAACGGTTTTTTTGATAATTTTTTTTAGTGATGGAAAGTTAATAAATACTTAGTTTGTGAATATGAAACAAAGTGATTAACTAGCCAAGTGGTAAGAACCTTTGTTGGAATTTGAAGTGATGCAAGTTCAAATCTAGTGCTTAACATTTCCCCCAATTTTTTTATTAATTTAGTACTATAAATAAGGAGAGTAAATGAGTGTATTTCATGTTTCCCATCTTTTTTAATTACTTTCATTATAGTCCATTCGTTTCAAATACATTTATCTTATACCATTTTTATATAAATTATTACAATATATAAAAATATAGTTTTTTCTAAACATTTTGTCATTTTTTTTTTCACGCATTACTTTTTCTTTTTTCTTTATTTTATCCATTTTACTATTATATCGTTGTCAATGTTACGTAAATAGTGATTCTGTAAAAAAAATTATGGACCTCCTCAATAAAATTTCTAGTTCCGCCCCTGGCATCTATATCTTATTCATCTCGAGTCCAATTTAAATATTGTTCACTTTAGTTCGTTGTGACCCCCTCCCATAAAAAGGATACAAACTACACAATAGTTATTAACAAATACAACGATTATATTTATGTCCAATAACTAGTTTAAATTTAAAAGTAATTAAACAGTTGTAGAATGTAGACTCTCATCCTTATCATCCAACAAGCATAAAACGTTAAACATCCGGCAGGTGGTGACGTGGTACTCCTTAACCACTATAAAACATAACTAAAAACACCACAACACTATTGTCATATTGTGACTTGTGAGTAGTAACAGACAACAAGATATCCAGTAGCCATTATGGACGGAAAAAGCACCAGCAATACCGCCGGCAAGCCTATTCGCTGCAAAGGTCGGTTTTAACACGTTTAAAAACTACATTCATAGATCTTGGCGTGATAATATTACTGTGCATACCCGTTTTTAGTTTTGTTATACAAAAGTTTGCATTCTATCTTCATATAAACTTTTTAGCGTTAAATGAAATCCGAATTTCCGATTGGTATTGTCACTACCTGATCGATGTGATTATTATTATTATTATGTAACTGGCCGGCAGCTGCGATTGTTCGGAAGCCAGGGGAGCCGCTTGTGATAGAGGAAGTGATTGTAGCCCCACCGAAATCTCGTGAAGTTCGAATCAAAATCATCTGCACTTCTCTTTGTCACAGTGATCTTAGCTTTTGGAAATTGAAGGTATGCCAGTCACTGATTTCTAGCCAAATTTGTTATTCACTAATAAAAATAAATGTTTGGTAATTGATGTTAATTGACCATATATATTTTTTGTTTTCCTGAAGGATCCTCCTGCTATTTATCCCAGAATACTTGGTCATGAAGCAGTGGGGTAAAAATTATTTATCATCAAATCTAGTAATCTGCTATGTTGTGTTTCTTTATAATTATAAAGTTATATGTTAAAACTTAAAAGGAATTAAGAAGCATATATTACTGCCAATCATATAAACCAGATTATAACAGTTTCTTTCATTGTGTCACACTAAAGGGTTGTAGAGAGTGTTGGAGAAGGTGTACATGAAGTCGTTGAAGGAGACACTGTGATCCCAATCTTTTTGTCGGATTGCGGTGAATGTACAGATTGCTTGTCCGAAAAAAGCAATCTATGCACAAACTTTCCTTTCAGTCTTTCTCCGTGGATGGACAGAGAAGAGACAAGCAGGTTCACAGACATTAACGGAGAAACTTTGTACCACTTTTTGTCTGTATCGAGTTTTAGTGAGTACACAGTGGTTGACATTATACATTTAACTAAAACCGATCCAGCAATCCCACCTAACCGAGCTTGCCTCTTAAGCTGTGGAGTATCAACTGGTAACTTACACTCTTCATATACTAGCTAGTTTTAACTATTTATTTTCAGGTTAATTTCATGCTATATCTGTTTTTTGCTTTTAGGTTTGTTACATGTGCTAATCTAATGATTTATAATGAGAATATGTAGGTGAGAGTTGTTAGAACTTAGAATCCATTTACATTGTGAATTTGGGAAGTTATAAGTTTGGCAGTAGAGGTCAAACATACTAAGAATACACCTCAAACTTTATATGAATCCGAAACTTCTAGTTACAACGGTATAACTGCTTTATGTCTTTGAGCTAGTTGTATCAAAATATTTTGATAAATTGGTATTGTTTGACCTATAAAGTCATCATGCTTTCAGGGGTGGGTGCTGCCTGGAAAACAGCCAAGGTGGAAGCTGGAACAACAGTTGCTATATTTGGACTGGGTGCCATTGGCCTAGCGGTGTGATTTTTTACTCTAATTATATTAAAAGTATTTTGTTAAAGTTATGATCACATATACATAGTTTTCTGACTGCAAGTTATACAAAACCGATAAACTCCACTTTAAACGAGTTAGTATACTTTACAGGTTGCTGAAGGATCAAGGCTCTGTGGAGCTAAGAGGATCATAGGTGTTGATGTTAACCAGGATAAGTGTGAACTAGGTAATTTCTTATTTAGAGATTTTACATTTATAAGGATCATATGTGGAGCTACTTTTACATTGATCTTTTGATTTATTAAACCTTTATCAGGAAAGAAATTTGGAGTGACTGATTTTGTGAACCCTGGTAACTGTGGGGACAAAACTGTGAGCCAGGTAACTTAACCATTGTTAACTCTTAATAGGACACATATGATGATATGATGTTACTTGATGAATGACAAATTTATGTGTTAATGATGTTATTTTTGGCAGGTAATAATAGAGATGACTGGAGGTGGTGCAGACTATTGCTTTGAGTGTGTCGGTATGAAGTCATTGGTGCATGAAGCTTATTCTTCTTGTAGAAAGGTCGGTTTTATCTTTATTTTTCGTCATCTTATAACTCTTTTTGTGCACTAATTGAAGGTCTTCATCTATTAATGTTATCTTTAGGGATGGGGAAAAGTAGTTGTGTTGGGAGTTGACCACCCAGACTCGATGTTGAATTTTAATTCTTTCGAAGTGCTATCTAGCGGTAAATCAATAACGGGCTCCTTTTTTGGAGGTCTCAAACCAAAATCCGATATTTGTATCCTTGAAAAACGCTACATGGATAAGGTAGGTTGAACATTGTGCTTTGCCTCTCTATATTTGACTTTTTGAGGTCAAACCACATAATTCTCTTAATCTAAATTCATTTGATTCTTAGTACAAATTAACACTTAAGATTATTCATATCTGATCTCCAGTGTATAATTCTAACATATGCTATCAAATTTTTTAAAAAATTAATGTATTTATACTACAAAATAATGAGTCAAACTGTAGATTTTTGAACAATTGATGCAGGTAAAAAACGGTTGTTATACATGATTGATGAAAGTTAATGATAATTCATGACATTTTAGGAACTACGTCTTGATGAATTTGTCACACATGAAGTTGACTTCAAAGACATCAACAAGGCTTTTGATTTGATGACTGAAGGGAAGAGTTTAAGGTGTGTGATATGGATGAACAAATGATTAAACTCCATTTTTGTAACTAAAGATGGCAACTACATTAAGTTCCTGATTAACTTTTATAATAATACATGTGTTGTCTACAATCATTGGCTCATCTTTCCTGATTATCCATCAATCCACCAAATCACTCATGTTACTCAATAGATGCCAGCAGGGTATAAAAACAGATTTTTTTAAATAAACTAATAAGTATACCTAAAACCGACAAGTATGCCTACTATCTCAGGGGTAACTAACCGAAAGATGCTAGTACCTTCCTTTTATAATCGAGTATGGGGATAGAATACCCAAACTCACCCACCTACCAGTACGTACGGACTAGTTTGAACCAAATCTACGATCCCACGCATACTGATAAGTAGAGGGCACTCGGCCACTTGACCATTATTAGCAACTTATGATCACGCACATGCCATTTTGGATTGATAACAATCAGTTTAGAAAAGAATGTATAAAATCACTTTCTTAGCCTATGTCTAAACAAAACCACAAAGCGGTGAAATTATTTTAAGTAGAGATGTCACCTTGTGAAGAAATATTTCCCTATCAAAACCATAAAACCAAATAAGAAGGATGAAGAAATGGATGTCTTTCAATATCCTAATGGGCGGATAGAAGATGACAAGCCCATGAATGATCCTTATCAGCCCACTAGCTAATGAATCAAATGAGCCTGATCACAATGCCCGGGCAACCGAAAATAGTTGGTCAAGCTCATCCATTGACCTTTGATGAAATGAGCCGTGAAGAGGAGAGAGTTTCACAGGTTCCGAACCAAAATAGTAAGGACCAAAATAAAGGAGACCATGGTGCTATTGACCAAACCGAGACTAGAAGCAGAGAACTTGATCGCAACCCGGTTGGTTCAATAACTATATTGTCTATAGACTAAGACTGCATGTGAGGAAGGAAAACCTTTAGCGTTACGGTAGTCTTAGGTGTTTGTGGATGATGATAGATATTTTTTTATTTTGTTTATTTTTGGGTTTTTATAATTTAGTTGTATTGTATTATAGTCTTTTCATAAAAGCTTATCTGGAAAATTGATTAGAGTTAGTGGATTTGACTTAAACCAATATAAATTATCAAATTAATAGATAAACTAGCAGTTTTTAGTTCTTAATTTTAAATAAAAAGAAGTAACTAACAGTTTACCCTTTAGTCATAGGCTAAGTGTAGTGGTGTGAAACCCTCTCCATAACGCCCCTATTGCGCCCCAACGCCACTACGCAAGGACGCTATAGCACCTCAACCTCTCTTCCGCGTTATAGATATAACACATGGTTAGTTGATTTTTGATTGGTCACATTTTTATCCCGTTTTTTTATTCGTCCAGAATTTATAAATGTCTTTTTTAGAAAGAAAATATATATAGAGAATGTTATGCGACTTTATACAATACACACTTTTAAATTATAAAACCCTTGCTCACTAGACCGTTGGATTGACACGTGACCACCACAAACACGTTTTCATTTCTTAAAACCATCCATCCATGTTAAGGAAACAGTAACCACATGATTGTGGGCCTATTTTATCACCAATTGTCCAATGCCCACACAATGAAATAGAGGTGTACATAAAAACCGGTTTACAAACTGAACCGGTATAAAAACCGAAACCGGTTCGAGATAAAAACCGGTTTTAATAAAACCGATTCGGTTCAAGTATAAACTGGCAGTTCTCCATCGATTTGGCATTCTCATTTAGCGAACCGGTTTCAAACCGGGTTGTCTTTGAAACCGATTTAGAAACTGGTCCGAAACCGCTTTAGAAACCAGTTTATTATTAATTCCAATTAACTATTAATCACTTAAATGTTATTAGCTGTAATTCCAATACAAATGGAAGTAGTACATTTTTAGTTCTACTAATACTTGCAAGCTTTAAATTTTTAGTGTTGTACTTTTTGGCCAACTTTTTTCTCTTATGTCAAACCTTAAGCTTTTGCTTAGTTGATTATTTGAGGAATTAAAAAAAGAAAAAAAAATGTTTTTTTTACAAACCGGTTCAACCCAAACCGGTTTCAAACTGACCCGATTCAGTTTTATAGGTTTGAGGTTTTGTTGCTTCAAACCGGTTTGTAACCCGAACCGATTTTGTTCAAACCGGTTTTGACCAAAGTTAACCAAACCGGTTTCGGTTTACAACCCGAACCGGTTTAAAAAAAACCGGTTTTGTACACCTCTACAATGAAACAGTTCCACGTGGCACTCCTTAACCGTTATAAAACGGAATTCAAAAC
Organism: Deinandra increscens subsp. villosa; assembly: GCA_039602395.1. Classification (NCBI taxonomy): domain Eukaryota; kingdom Viridiplantae; phylum Streptophyta; class Magnoliopsida; order Asterales; family Asteraceae; genus Deinandra; species Deinandra increscens. The sequence goes on from JBCNJP010000018.1 coordinate 25,452,523, forward strand.
AGTACGATGTTATATTGTCACTTGTGAGTAACAGAAAAAAAGATAACCAGTGGTCCAGTTATTGTGTGGTAAACAGCAATTATGGACGGAAAAAGTTGCAGCAGCAATACCGCCGGCAAGCCTATCCGCTGCAAAGGTCAGTTTCTCGACCATTTACTGTAAAAATACTAGCGGCACAACTTGTTATTCGTTTATCCGTTTTCTTTCTGTATCAATATCAATGTATCTGAACTTTGGAGTTTCTAATATGACTCACTAATATGTTTTAAATTTAAAATTTTGATCTTTGTAAGTAATGTTGTGATTTCTTTGAAAATGAAGCTGCGATTGCTCGGAAACCCGGGGAGCCGTTGGTGATTGAGGAAGTGATAGTCGCCCCACCGAAACATGGCGAGGTTCGAATTAAAATCATCTGTACTTCTCTGTGTCATAGTGATGTTACCCTTTGGAAATTGAAGGTAAAACTAAAAACTCCACTGATTTATTTCGAGCCAAATATGAATTCATTAGATGTTTGGTAATTCATGTTAATTCACAAATTTTTTCTTTCTTTTTCCTGAAGGATCCTCCTGCTAATTTTCCCACAATACTTGGTCATGAAGCAGTAGGGTAAAAACTATTTATCATCAAATCTAGTAACTTTTATGATGATCTTAGGTTATTTCTTTTTATAATGTTAACAAAGATGCTTTAAAATTCTCACCTTTATAAACTATATTATAACCGTTTCTTTCATTGTGCCACACTAAAGGGTTGTAGAGAGTGTTGGAGAAGGTGTACATGAAGTTGTTGAAGGAGATACTGTGATCCCAATCTTTTTACCGGATTGCGGTGAATGTATAGATTGTTTGTCTGAAAAAAGCAATCTATGCACAAAATTTCCTTTCAAACTCTCTCCTTGGATGGAGAGAGAAGAGACAAGCAGGTTCACAGACGCAAATGGAGAAACTTTATACCACTTTTTGTCTATATCGAGTTTTAGCGAGTATACGGTGGTTGACATTGTGCATTTAGTTAAAACCGATCCAACAATCCCAACTAACCGAGCTTGCCTCTTAGGTTGTGGAATATCAACTGGTAACTATACTCCTTGTTTACTTTTTTTACAAATTATATCTGGGTTAATTGCACAACCAACATTGACGTTCAACTATTTTTGTATATATATGTAGTGAACTGTCATTTTTTCAGCTATGTAGGTTACTCAAATATTTGATTAACTATCAAACTTTTTCCATACAAATCCCCATGGCATAGCCGGTGGGATTGGACCTTAAGATTTTAAGTACTTTATGAAAAGTGAATGAATCCGCCTTAAAAAGTTAAAATAAATAAGATTATGGTACTTAGTAAATTGATAATTGTTTAATTAATAGACGTAATAAGATTATGATAAAAAATTGTGTTCCCTGCGTGTTGACTTAAGTCGTGTATGTTACTTTTCGGTATTGTAAACTCATTTGGTTTAAATGTAATTTTATTCTAAATATTTTTAAATTTATTTTCTTAAGAAAATTATCATATTTCTCTTGTATACAATTAAATATCTCCTCCTCTAAACTTGAGACATGACATATTTTCTGAAATCATGCTTAAAGGACGTTATACTAAGGGTGTGCATGGAGCGGTTTGGATCGGATTTTAGCTAAAACCGAATCCAAAACCGAACTTCGGATTTTACGATTTCCAAATCCATTCGGATTCGGTTTTTTCGGTTTCATGGATTTAGGTTTTTGGTTTTTTACGGTTTGGATTCGGTTTTTTCGGATTCAAATCCATATGAATTTTTCGGCTGGAAAAAAAACTAATTATATTAAACTGGGTCTACTTATTTTTCATTTATAGATTAATTAACTACTGATATCAATATTCAAAATAAAACTTTAAAATCCATAACATTGCAAAATGATCAATTTCAAACAAATACATTCAAACAAATCCTTAATGATCAAATCACAAAGACTCAAGGATCGATAAGGTTGCATAACGATCCAAAATCAAACAAACCTTCAATGATCTAATCTCAAGCACTCAAACGACATTCAAACAAAAATTAAAGTTGCATAATGAACTAATCTTAAAGACACAAAGATCTAATGGTTATAAATAAAACTTTAAAATTAGAATTTGAAACCCTTCAATAATTAAATGGATCGGTTCGGTTTTTTCGGATTTGCTTTTTAGCTAAAACCGAAACCGATCCGAAATTTCGGATTTTAGAAAAGTTCAATCCAAAACCGTCGGTTTCCATTTGGATTCGTTTTTTTTGGTTTGGTTTTTTCGGTTATTTTGGTTTCGAGTCGGTTTTTTTTCGGATTCTTGCACACCCCTACGGTTATACATTAAAGTCTTGTGTTTTGGGAAAATATGCATTTTTTTCCAAAGTAGGAGAAAATATGCAATTTTTACCAAAGTAGGGGATATATGCAATCCCCCTTATGTTATTCACTTTTCGAGTAGGATAATAAAAAAGTTTTAAACTAATTAACTAAATTCTTAATTGTATAATTTTTTTTAGATTTGATTTTTATCTATATATGTTGACATCGAAAATCGTAAGGAAAAGATAATTTTGAGCCCTCTATAAACCACAAAACTTATACGGTCGTCCACCAGCACACCTTCAAAACCACAAAACTTATACGGTCGTCCACCATCACACCTTCAAAACCGATCATGTTGAGAACAAAATGATAGTTTAGCAAACTACATAGCAAAAAAGTTAAGTTTAGTGTGCTCCCTTTGTAGCAACAAAATTATCAACTTAGCTACCCAAAGTGGATTCTCTGTTAAGGTTTGTCACACATGCTAATTTAATGCTTAGAAGTTAGAATGAGAATATGTAGACTTCGTATACATCTTGAATTTGGGAAGTTCTAATTAAGTTTACCATTTGAGGATAAACATACTAAAATTAACATGTAACTTCATATGCTTTCAGGGGTTGGTGCTGCCTTGAAGACAGCCAAGGTGGAAGCTGGAACAACAATTGCTATATTTGGACTGGGTGGCATTGGTCTAGCGGTATGATTTTTTACTCTAATTATATCATAAGTATTTTGTTAAAGTTATGATCTTTACACATAACAGATCACATATAAATAGTTTTCTAACATCATGTTATACAAATCCAATATCTCGCTATGAACGAGCTAGTACAACTTTTCTGACATTCGACGAAAAATCATTTATTTGAATATTGTATTTCCTATCAGTAATAAGCATATAAATAAAATCACTAGGATTATTAACTAATAAGGAGTGTGAGTATTGAAAAAAAGATTTGTTCTCTCCACGAACAATTTTTCGTAAAATATCGTCTAATAACTAATAAGAAGTTAAGTTCATGAATTGCTTTTACAGGTTGCTGAAGGATCAAGGCTTTGTGGAGCTAAGAGGATCATAGGTGTTGATTTGAACCAGGACAAGTGTGAACTAGGTAATTTCTTATTTAATTACTTTACTTTTATAAGGATCATATGTGGAGTTAGTTTTACATAGTTCTTCTGATTTATTAACAGGAAAGAAATTTGGAGTGACTGATTTTGTGAACCCTGGTAACTGTGGGGACAAAACTGTGAGCCAGGTAAATGGTAACTTATTTGATCAATGATAAATTTAGGAGTTAATGATGTTATTTTGGGTCAGGTAATAATAGAGATGACCGGAGGTGGTGCAGACTATTGCTTTGAGTGTGTTGGTATGAAGTCAGTGGTGCATGAAGCTTATTCGTCTTGTAGAAAGGTCGGTTTTAGGTTTTTAACACTGAACTGTGTGTCTGTGTGGTTTTTATCATCTCATAACTCTTTTTATGCACTGATTGAAGTTTCTTCTTTTGTTAATGTTATCTTTAGGGATGGGGAAAATTAGTTATGTTGGGATATGACCACCCGGATACAATGTTGAGTTTTAATTCTTTCGAATTGCTATCTAGCGGGAAATCAATCACGGGATCTATTTTTGGAGGTCTCAAACCAAAATCCGATATTCGTATCCTTGAAAAACGCTACATGGATAAGGTAGGTTGAACATTGTCCTTTGCCTCTTTATATTTGACTTTTGAGGTCAAACCACAGAATTCTCTCAATCTAAATTCATATGATTCTTATGATTCTTAGTACAAATTAACACTTAAGATTATTCGTATCTGATCTCCAATATATAATTCTAACATATAGTATCAAATTCATAAAAAATTAAAGTATACATACTACAAAATAATGAGTCAAACTGTAGATTTTTGAACAATAATTGATGCAGGTAAAAACGGTTGTTATACATTATTGATGAAAGTTGATGATAATTCATGATATTTCAGGAACTACGTCTTGATGAATTTGTCACACATGAAGTTGACTTCAAAGACATCAACACGGCTTTTGATTTGATGACTGAAGGGAAGAGTTTAAGGTGTGTGATCTGGATGAACAAATGATTAAACTTCACTTTAACTTGTAACTAAAGATGGCAACGGTGTGTTAAGTTCCTGATTAAATTTGATATTAAGACATGTGTTGTTTACAATCATTCGCTCATCTTTCCTGGTTATCCATATGTGTTCCGGGGTTGTTTTAGTGGGAGGAATTCGTAGGAAGTGAAAGAAAGTGGAGGGAAAGTAAAAAATAAATGTGTTGCTCAGTTTTATTAACGATTTGAATTGAGAGGAAATGGAAGGAAGATTTATAATAATATTTCCTTCTATAACTTTTCTTTTAAAATGATAGGAAAGTGGAAAAAAACATATTTCATTTACTATTTTATCATTTTACTCAACTTATTATAAAATCATGTATTTAAAAATAATGGTATAATTATAAAACTGTATATTTATTTTCCTTTTTTTTTTCAACTTAAGAACACATAAAATATTTATTTCTTTTTCTTATCATTCGAACTCTAGAAACGAAATAAAAATAGACATTTCCCTTTCTTACTTTTTGTTTCTCCCCTTAATTTTCTTTTATTTAATAAAATTCGGTAATCCACTAAATCACGCATGTTACTTACCCGACGGGTTTTTAGCTAAGTATACAAACAAATATATTTAATAAACTAATGGGTTATGGGTATATGTCCAATACCTAACGGGTAACTACCCGATAGATACTAGTCGGGTTGTAGGTTAAGTATGAGACAAGCTTTTATAATCAGGTATGATGTTGAAATACCAAACTCATCCCAAACTTGTTCAATTAATGGTTATCCCTAGCTCTGATGCCGTCTACCTTGTCTCCTTGCCCTTACTATTGCTAGCTAAATTATTACATGATGTGAAGGCTCAGGGGCGAATCTTCTCATGGGCCTGACCGGGCCCGGACTCCATCCAATTTTTCGCTTCATAATGTAATTTTATACCCGTACAGTCCGAAAAAGTTTTATATACTTAGTCCGGCCCCATCCTTTTTGGTCCGCTGACTTCCGTCCCCAGCTGAGTTTCGGCTTAAGATTCGCCCCTGTAAAGACTAAAACTGACCAGTGTCCATAAGTTCTATGTTTTCAATCCCATAACTCTTAAACAACCTTAACAAGTTGCGCAGAACATGACACACATAAAAAGTTATCAAATTTAAATAATGATTCCATATGACCGGCGTCATATGTAACCCCCCTAAGTGGTCGTTACCACTCTCCTTAACCACCTAACATGCCTATCACTTGGTGACCTTCTAGCCGAACAATGATTCTACATCTAGGCGATTCATGATCTCATGCACACCATTTTGGAATAACAACGATCAGTTTAGAAGACAAAGAAGAGAAAAATAATGTACGTATAAAATCACTTTCTTAGAGCCTATGTCTAAACAAAGCCTTTATTTGCACATATTTGTGCAAAATCTTTACAAAGCCTTTATAAGTTTATATGCACATTGTTATGCGAGACATTTACACTATTAATTACAATGCCCAATTGAGATACAGTAATAGAACATAATAAACATACAGTTAAACAATTAGGCAAATCATATAAAGATGGTATTAGAATAAAGTAGATCATTATATTAGAATATAGTGACCGATGTTTTACATATGAAGACGAATATATTAACTATAAAATCCGTAAATTGAATAAGTCATTGCTTGTAGGCCTGAAAAATGACGTATATAGTTGGTTGCTAGAGTAATTTTATAAATTTACAAACCAAATCAAACCAATCCAAACATGCTTATCTTTTAAAAATTTCACTGGAATAATTCCAATTTCTTAGACATTCAACCCCACTTAGTTTAGTATCTTGCTAGTAATAAACTCCGAAAATATATTAAATAACCGTAGACTTTAATTTGACTCCAATCATAAAACGTTAAACAGCCGCCCGGCGTGACTCTAGTGGCACTCCTTAACCACCTTATAACAGAATTCAAAACACCACAACTTCTATTTTCCGTTATGGATGGCAAAAGTTCCAGCAATACCGCCGGCAAGCCAATCCGCTGCAAAGGTCAGTTTCTCGAAAATTTACTATACAAAAATATTATTAACTCAGCTTGTTATTCGTTTACCTTCTGTATCGATGTATATAAACTTTAGAGTGTTTAATATAACTCGATCACTAATATCTTTGAAAATGTAATCGTGTGATTATTATTATTATTATTATTATGTAACTGGCGGGCAGCTGCGATTGCTCGGAAACCAGGGGAGCCGCTGGTGATTGAGGAAGTGATAGTCGCGCCACCAAAACAAGGCGAAGTCCGGATCAAAATCATATGTACTTCTCTCTGTCACAGTGATCTTACCTTTTGGAAATTGAAGGTAAATCTCCACTGATTTTTTTCTAGCCAAATATGAGTTCATAAAATGGTTGTAATTGATGTTAATGTAACAATTGTTTTCCCTGAAGGTTGCTCCTGGTATTTTCCCCACAATACTTGGTCATGAAGCAGTGGGGTAAAACATTTTTAAGTTACAATTTGTTTTATTTAAAACTAAAGCAGATTATGACAGTTTCATTCATTGTGTCACACTAAAGGGTTGTAGAGAGTGTTGGAGAAGGTGTACATGAAGTTGTGGAAGGAGACACTGTGATCCCAACTTTTTTGTCGGATTGCGGTGAATGTACAGATTGCTTGTCCGAAAAAAGCAATCTATGCACAAACTTTCCTTTCCGTCTTTCTCCGTGGATGGACAGAGAAGAGACGAGCAGGTTTTCAGACATTAACGGAGAAACTTTGTATCACTTTTTGTCTGTATCGAGTTTTAGTGAGTACACGGTGGTTGACATTGTACATTTAGCTAAAACCGATCCAGCAATCCCACCTAACCGAGCTTGCCTCTTAGGCTGTGGAGTATCAACAGGTAACAATACTCTTCTTATACTATTTTACTATTTATTTTTCGGGTTAATTGTATGTTAGCAACTAACTATTTTTTTGTTGCTAATATGGGTAACCCACTATTTGAGTCAAATATCTGTCTTTTTGCTTGAAGATCAGTGATCAACTATCACTATTTTGTGGTCCAAGTCCACATGAAACATGTCACTATTGATCATGGTGATTTGGATGAGAACAAAATGATAGTTTAGCCATCTACATAGCAACAAAATTAAGTTTAGTGCCCAATAAAGCAACAAAGAGGTACATTTTGACCTTTGAGCCTATAAGAATTAACTTCAGAACTGACATTTATTTTGGATTTTCTGATAGGGTTTGACATTTGAGGTCAAACATACTAAGAATACACCTCAATATTGATATGAGGCCTAAACTTCTAGTTACAATATGATAACAGCTACATGTTTTTGTGCTAGTGCTACCAAAATATATACATATATGAGCGATAAATTCATAAAAAACTATCAAGTCCAATTTGGAAAGTACTAAGTTTGACCTATAATGTCATTATGCATTTATGCTTTCAGGGGTGGGTGCTGCTTGGAAAACAGCCAAGGTGGAAGCTGGAACAACAGTTGCTATATTTGGACTGGGCGCCATTGGCCTAGCGGTGTGATTTTTTACTCTAGTTATATTAAAAGTATTTTGTTAAAGTTATGATCTTTACACATAACAAATCACATATGCAACTTTTTCTAACAAATCACATATGCAACTTTTTGTTAAAGTTATGACATTTATGAATTGCTTTTACAGGTTGCTGAAGGATCAAGGCTCTGTGGAGCTAAGAGGATCATAGGTATTGATGTCAACCAGGACAAATGTGAACTAGGTAATTTCTTATTTAGTGGCTTATTTACATTTATAAGGATCATATGTGAAGTTAGTCTTAAATTCATCTTTTGATTTATTAACAGGAAAGAAATTTGGAGTGACTGATTTTGTGAACCCTGGTAACTGTGGGGACAAAACTGTGAGCCAGGTAACTTAACCATAGTTAAATTGTTATAATTAGACACATAAGATGTTACTTGATCAATGATAAATTTAGGTGTTAATGATGTGTGTTTGGGTCAGGTAATAATAGAGATGACTGGAGGTGGTGCAGACTATTGCTTTGAGTGTGTAGGTATGAAGTCATTGGTGCATGAAGCTTATTCTTCTTGTAGAAAGGTCGGTTTTTGTTTATTTTTATTAGTTATGGTCACATGGGCTACTGAACTGTATGGTTTTCGTCATCTTATAACTCTTTTTATGCACTAATTGAAGTTCTTCATCTATGAATGTTATGTTTAGGGATGGGGAAAAGTAGTTGTGTTGGGAGTTGACCACCCAGACGCGATGTTGACTTTTAATTCTTTTGAGGTACTTTATAGCGGGAAATCAATAATGGGATCATGTTTTGGAGGTCTCAAACCAAAATCCGATATTCGTATCCTTGAAAAACGTTACTTGGATAAGGTAAGAAGAACATTGTCTCTTTTCTTCTCCATGTTTGACTTATAAGGTCAAACTAAAGAATTCTCTCGATCTAGTTTCATATTCTTCTTAGTACAAATTAACACTTTATGATTATCCACATCTGATCTCCATTGTATAGTACTAGCATATGCTATGAAATTCTTCCAAAATTTGAAGTATTCATACTACAAAATCAGAAGTCTAACTTCAAGTTTTCTTAACGGTTGATGTGAGTAAAAATGGAGATCATACACAATTGATGAAAGTTAATAATAATTCATGATATGTTCAGGAACTACGTCTTGATGAATTTGTCACACATGAAGTTGAATTTGAAGATATTAACACGGCTTTTGACTTGATGACTGAAGGGAAGAGTTTAAGGTGTGTGATCTGGATGAACAAATGATTAAACTTGATTTTACTTTTATGAGGTGTGATTAAAGATGACAAAAATGTTAAGTTCCTGATTAACTTTAATAGATGTGTTGTTTTCAATTATTGGCTCATCTTCTGTAATTGTCATTTTTTTTTCTCTACGAGGTGGGTGGGTGGGTGGGTGGGGTAGAGTTACTGTCTTATTACAACCGTTTTAGACTATACTGGTAACTTTGTTAAAGTGAGATTTTACTGTGTATGTTTGTTTTTCGGTTACTCAAATTATTGTATGTTTGTTTATTAGTCACTCAAATTTTATAATTGTTTATTTCTAAATTTACATGTTGTCATGCTATCAAAATGAGAAAATGGCATCAAATGATAGCCATTTATAACTACTTTATATAGACCACTAACCACTTAAAAGCATTTTAATAAATAGATTTAAACACTCAAGAGTTATGAAATTTTATTATTATTTGATCATATTTCATTTCACACAAGAAATCTAAGCAAAAAATCCAAGCATTTCATTTCATTTCACATGTCAAATTTCATAACTATTACGTGTTTAAATCTATTTGTTAAAATGCTTTTAAGTGGTCAGTGGTCTATATAAAGTAGTCTATTTATTATTTATCACATTTCATTTCATTGTTTGAAACATAAAATCAATAAACCATAAAAAGATTTATAGCAACACAACTAAATTTAAAGAGTGAATCTAGTAGTTTAAATGTCATAAATCATATAATTATGGAATTTATCATATAATTATCGAATTTGATGTCACATTTGAAGAAGTGTTTATACACTCTTACATAATCCTTTCAATCGGCAATCGCTCATGTGCAACGAAGATAGAAGAACACACTGCAAACTTGCAAACTCTGTGCAATAGTATGTTGTACTCTATGTGTAACAATCACTTTGTAATATGAAAGTTACTTAATTATCTATATATTATCTATATATTATAGACAAAGTCAACATAGGGAACATGTCTGTTAGCTTTCTTAGGTTTGACTTTTTGTTTATGTTATCTTTATATTATAGACAAGGTCAACATGATTGTCACATGTCTCTCTTTTAGGCGCTCCATATAATCATGTCCACTTGTCAACACTATATTAAATCAATCTATAAGTTTTAAAATAGATAAAAAATATATATTATTTAATAAATTTTAAATTTATAATTAAATGTAATGAAATTTCAAATCTTTTAAACTTTCTAAACTTAATTTTTGAAAAATTCAAATTTAAAAAATTATTATTTTAACTTTCCACATATAAAATTCAATATTAAATTAATAAAAATTATTTTATTAATATAATATAATTATGAGATCTTTAAAATTTTCTAAATAATTCAAATTCGGAACATTTATTATAACTTTCCACATACAAAGTTCAACAGTACAATTAATAAATTTCTAATCTCTAATTAAATACATTTATTAAATTTTAAATTTCTAATCAAATAGTTTTGTAAGATAACTTATTACTATGTTGTAATAATTAAAATAACAATGCTGTTTTACGGCCAACAAATAAGCATCATGACAATATGGGTCAGTAAATGGTCGACAATCTAATCTAAACAACAACATTAGAAAATAAAACATTAGATCGGTCAAACATAATTAGTATGATTATTAAATATATTATATGATAAACGATAATCATATTATTTATATATAATACAAAATACAATTGCTCCACAACACACACATTCCACTATTCATAGCTCTCTTCCAATTACAGAATGACATGTGGCATTTTTTTTCTTTACATTTTTCAACTTTGGGTTCTAAATTATCACTAATTATTCATAAATAATGTCACTAATTATTTATAAATAAACTCCAATGCGAAATTAAAAAAAAAAGGCTTCCTCCAGAACGAAATAAAAAAAAAAGGCTTCCTCCAGAAAATTTTGAATTGATACTAAAATGAGTTTGGTTTTTTTATATCACTAATTAAATGTTAGATGTTGTAGTTGTTCGGTGTTAACAAAGATACAAACTTTTGATTTGTAACTAATTACTTCCCTTTTTCTTTGATGTTTGTCTGATGTTTAATAAAAAAAATTACACGGTTTGGGTTTGCCACTAATTTTTTTACTTTTTTTTATATTAAATGTTATAATTATTTGATGTTTTTGATGTTAAATAAAAAATTAAGTCAACTTAAAAGGAATTACCTTTGTTAAGGTTTTCCTCTTTTTTTAAAAGAATTGGCTTTACCGAGAATATCCATTATCCATTCAAACACTCAACATCTTGCACAGTTGGTCCATGTTCACACCACCATTCCTCTTCATCCCCTCACACCATCCACCATCATTCCTTACCTTTTTTTTTTTTTTGAACAGCAAATTTTTATTAAGACGGAACAACTAGCAAGGCGCTAGAGGCCGCCCAAACACCAACACATTACAACGAAAACGACTCCCAATCAACCCAACAAATGGGATGATTCTTACATCGGTTCACATACCACAAAAAACTCAAAGACTTAACCTCACAAATCACCCGTTGTAAAGAAGGAGACCGGGAATTGAATAACGCCATGTTTCTTTCGATCCAAATGCACCACAGTCCGGTCAAGAAGATGACATTAACCACCCGAGCACTGAGATCGGAGAGTCTGTACCAGTTGTGAAGGTTAAGAAGGTCTGCGACAGAGAAAGCAAAAACCCCGGGAAGCCGGCACCAAGACGCCAAGATTTGCCATATACGATCCGAGAACGAACAACCGGTGAAGAGATGAGATACCGTTTCCGTCCCCTCGCCACATAAAATACACTCAGTAGACGATATAGGAATGTTCCGCCGGGATAGGGCCTGCCGCGTGGGAAGTCTATCGTGAACAGCCCGCCAAGCCAACAAGTTAATCTTCAGAGGAACAAGCCTACACCACTTAAAATTAAAAGGATCATCATCACCATCTAAATTTGAGAGGAGGATCCTCAAGGATTTTGTCGTGAAAGTGCCAGAAGGATCAGCGATCCATTTCCAACCATCCAGGTTTCTTACTAGGTAATTCTCCATACACACACCATTCGAAATCACCTCTCCAATAGCCTTCAAGATCTGTTTCCAAACACCCGCTGCCTTCGATCCCAGGGGGAGAAAATTATTCGTACCACGTTTAAAATGGATCCCATCGATAGCAGCTCTCCACAGTTTGTTCCTCTCACTTTTATGGCGCCAGGCCCATTTAAACAAAAGGCACAGGTTAATACGTTTAAGAGGGGATAAACCAAGCCCCCCCTTTTCCTTGGAATGGAAAAGCTTCTCCCGACGCACCCAATGGATCGCACGTTTCTCCAAGTTACCACCCCATAAAAAATTTAAACGGATACTCTCTAAAGTCTTCAAAACCACTTCGGGGGCCCGAAAAAGAGAAAAGAAATATGAAGGTAAGCTATCAAGAACCGACTTGATAAGGATCAATCTACCTCCCATAGATAAGTGCTTGGCTTTCCATCCCGAGAGTCTCCTACGAAAGGTGTCGATGATTTTGGTCCAATTCTTCTTATAATTCATATTGGCCCCCACCGGAAGACCAAGATACTCGAAAGGGATGTCACCCATCTTACAACCGAGCATCAAAGCCTTGGAACAAACCTCACTTTGGTTCACATTAATCCCCATCAGTGCACACTTATTAAGGTTTACCCGCAACCCCGATACAAGAAAAAAGCCCCATAATAATCTTCTAATGTTCACACAATTCATAATAGTCCAATCCCCCAAAACCATCGCGTCGTCCGCAAACAAAAGATGAGATAAAATAGGACCCCCATTGGGTAATTGAATCCCATGAAATATGCCAATGGATCCCGCCTTCATCATCAACCAATGGAATGCTTCCATAGCAATTATAAATAAGAAAGGAGATAGGGGATCCCCTTGTCTAACACCTTTAAAACCAAGAAACTCCCCGGAAGGAGACCCGTTAATGAGAACAGAAGATCTCGAGGCTTTTAGGACCCCACGTACCCACATCCTCCAACGATCGGGAAACTTCATTTGGGCAAGAATTGAGTCTAAAAACTCCCAATCAAGGCTGTCATAAGCCTTGTTAAAGTCAATCTTGAAGACCATAGCCTTGAGTTTCACCCTCCTTAACCAAGATAAAACCTCATTCACCACCAACGGCCCATCAATAATGTTTCTACCGGCAACAAACGCCATTTGGTTCTCGGAGATAATAGAGTTCATCACACCCTTTAATCTATTCGCAAGGATCTTGGAAATAACTTTGGGAATGCACCCAAGAAGGGTGATCGGCCGGAAATCCCCAAAAACTTGCGGATCGGACACTTTAGGAATGAGACAAATGAAAGAGGCCACACAACATTTACTTATTTTCCCTTCTCTATGAAACCAATCCAACGCATCCTTGAAGTCTTTAGCCAAAAAGTCCCAGAAATGCTTAAGAAATTTAAAATTGAAACCATCCGGGCCGGGCGCTTTCTCATCACCGCAGTCCCAAATCGCCCGTCTGATTTCGACAAGCGAAAAGGGTTGAATCAGCCCCTCGGCCTCCAAAGTAGAAATACCCTTAATACCTGAACAGGTCATCGAAGGTCTGCGCCTACCATCAGATTGGAACTTGGCTTCAAAGAAATTTTTAGCCCCCATTTTTATTTGATTGGGATCAGTCACCCATCTATCATTAATCCGCATACCATTAATCCGATTTGAGGCAAAGTGAGCTTTCATCATACCATGGAAGAAGGACGAATTCTCGTCCCCGTGAACCGCCCACCGACAACGCGCTTTCTGCGCCAAATCAGCCCGTCTCCTTCCTTCAAGATTATTAAGCTCTCTTTTAGCATCGTTCCAACGAGAAACCTCAGCCTCCACCAAAACTCTAACCTCCGAAGTAGAATCCCACTTAGAGCATTCAGACGTCAACTCAAGAATCCTCCTATTTTCATTCTCTTTAAGCCTATGATTCCACGTTCTAATCTCCTCTTTGAGTTTCTTTAGCTTCCCATGGAGAGATTGAAATGGGTTGCCAACCGAAACCCAGTTATTGCACACGTTTTCCACCACTCTATCGAGTTCAGGGTGATCCAACCACGAAGAAAAAAATCTAAAAGGAATCGGACCAAAGTAAAAAACCGAAGTTTTTAAGACGATAGGATTATGGTCAGACCACATTCTAGGCAACGACAGAAAAGAAGCGTTAGGCCACTTCAGGAGGAACTCATTACAAACCAAACATCTGTCTATCTTGCTGAAGTTAATCCCTTGGCCGTACGAGAATGTAAATTTCCCACCTCCCATGTTATATTCGTGAAGACCTGCCTCAGCAATGAAGTTATTGAAAACTTCAGCCCCTCTAGCATTAAACGAGGAATAGAGTCTGTCTTCCGGAACACGAACTTCGTTGAAATCACCAATCAAAATCCATAAGCCCTGTTTTCTCCTCATCAAATCTAACAACAGACTCCAAAGAGCTCTTTTAGCCCTACCAGATTGAGGGGCATAAATATTACCCCAGTTGACCTCTATATTAGATCCCCTCAAAACACCGGAGCAAACCAGAATATTGTCAAAGTGTTCAGCAGATTTACAATCAAAAATAGAGGGGTTCCATAAAGAAATAATACCGCCGGAATTACCTCTCGCCGGAACACAATCCCACTCAAAACCATGGCCACCCCACAGCTTAGACAACGGCAACCTCGAAGTATCCGAACATTTGCTCTCTTGAATGCATAAGAAAGAGACATTATTAGACCTCCTTAATTCAGCGATCCAATTCACCTTCGGACCCCCCAACCCACAACTATTGATCGACATCACCTCCATCAAAAACCGACTTGACCCCCAGCCCCTTTAATTAGCCCTTCGAGTTGATCCTCACACCCGTCGAAGTTCATACCCACACAAGCACCAATTCTTAGGGTACTCGATACCTCTTCATTAAGATTGAAAGACCTTCTCTCGTCTCCACTGGACTTAGAAGAGACTCCTTTAGAAGAGTTCCCCCCAGTACTCGAACCCATCGTCTTGCCTGGAACTTCTTTTCTTTTTACAATGTTTCTCCAGAAGATCATTTTGCCTCCCCCCATGTGAATTTGCTCGCAGCCCCCTTTCTTTTGTTTGAGATTAACCCTATTTTGATTAGGTTGAGAACTGGTCCTCTCCTGGGAAGAATTACCCGGCAATATTGATCCATTAAGGTCAGGCAAATTAGGACCAGGTTCAGAGCAAAAATTGGGCCCATTGGGCTCCACCAACCCAGCAACTAAATTGCCCACAGCCTCATTCCCCTGTTCCTGGAAAGTTTCTGTCGGACCCACTAAATTGCGTATCCCATCAACCTCATCATGAATATTTTGAGATACACCAATCCCCTTAATCTCGGAACTCACTCCGCCGTTAACCGGAACCTCGCCATCATTATCATCCTCGACATTAGCAAACTCAGCACGCTCCGACGCTTCGGAAACTCCTTCATCCCAGTCAACTTCATCGTTCCAGTCCTCCGTTTCCCCACCGTCGTCACCCGCCATCGGCGACAAACAGGGCGATGTCACCAACTCTTCTTCCGGAAAATTAGGGCACCACGGGACCGCTTCCTCCTTGATCATCACAGTATAGTACGTCTCCTTCCATAGAATCAAAATAGTTTCGTCAATAGATTTCCAAGCGTCCGAGAGAACATGAACCACTCCCCCTGAACAATCTCCGAGCATCCACGAGGATTGTGACGGCCAGATAATCCTTCCAAATTCCTTGGCAATGCAGTCATAAGTTTGATCGTCCCTGAGATGGAGAGGAACGCCCAAAATTCTCAGGCTAACAATTCGAAATCTAGGAATAGATTGTCCCTTCCACAATTCCAGGGATTTGAAGTATTTCGACCACCACTCTTCCTTGTCTTTAAGAAAATCTTCCGCCATAACCGGTTGATTGAAAACAAGAAGAACGTGCAGGCCTCCCACATAAACCACGTCAAAGTCGGCCCCTCCACCTTCATTGAGCAGGAACTTAACGCTACATAAAGATCCCCCATCCAACGCCTCACCTATCAGTGAGCGATTAAAAAATGATGCTGGGTAGTCACCGGCTCCATCGGGAATCCGAATGGACTTCCATTTAGACGAACCAGAATTTTCATGAGTTGGAGGGATGGCCTGAGTCTGAACATCATCGCCATGAATAGGTCTCTTACCGGACACAACGTCACTGAAAGAAACCCCACCAATATTGTTACCATCCAGTTGATTGTTCACAATCACCGATTTCATTTTAGGAGGCAAAGCATACTGGTAGACAGTCCTTGGAGCCCCAGCCGATGACTTCCTTTGCTCCCTAGGGACCAGAGAGAGATTTGCCTTGATTCTAGAATCACCTATCATCAAGTTATTGAGGTCTTTCCCCAGAACCTCCACATTGGACACGTTTTTGAATCGAATAAAACCGAATCTTTCTCCATTGTATCTTCTCTTCCGAGCGATGAACACATCTGAGACGGAGCCCAAACGCATAGCTGCCTCACGCAAGTCATTGGTTGAAGTCTTCTCCGAAAACCCCGACACGAAGAACGAAAAAGTTAACCTGCTCTTGATTTGCCTTCTAGACACCGTTCTCCAATCCTCCTCAAACACTGTCTCTTCATCTCCCCTGCGAAACACCCTTTGTTCTCTCGCCATGCAAGAACACCGCTATCAGGATACCGAATACCGACCCCAGAATACGCTTGAACTTCCACGTTCCGATAGAGCCCTGCAGAAACTGAGATTGATAAGGCCGCTAACAACACTCGTACCTCCCAATGTCTCAGCCGGATCAATCACAGGATCAACCCTACGATTAAAGGGAAGGTGACAGGGTTGCTAGGTGCTAATCGCACACAGAAAGCAGGGAAAAGCCGCCGGAGAGGCCGCCGGAAAATATTATCAATCAAAGATATATAACGCCCATTTCCACAGTGACGTAATCTTTCATGATTTTTGAATTCTTCACAAGGAAACCAAAAAGGACCCATACGTCTCTCAACCGTAAAAGAGAAAGCCATACTTCTATCTACACTGTAAAGCAGTATGTGTCATACTTACCTCCTCTACAAATCACGCATACAGGTACCTGCAAGTTAAAAAGATCACGCATACATCTCACTGTACCTTCAATACTGTGGTACCTTACTCTTGGATGCTGAAGATGTTATATACATGCTCTCAATTTCATTCAACCTACCTCGCCACTTCTACGTCCCAGTTCATCCCAGATTGAAAGGTATTCACCGCTGCCGTTTTGTTTGTTAAATTAGAGTAGTAAACATTTGTATGAATTTATGTTGACATAATCGTTGTTGATTTAATTTCCTTTTCTGATGTAATTTTAATGGTTTTTTTTTTTAATTACATCGCTACCGATGGCTGATTTCACATGATGTTATAAACCAAGATAAATCTTAACTACAAACAGAAAAAATCATTCGTATCTATTTCCTAAACATCATTGGGATAAATTCCATAATTTCTAACAAAAAATCTATTATCAGATTTAGATATCTTATTTTTTGGTCTCTGTTGTTGGTTTACTTCTTCTTTTGGTGTGCATATAAACTGTTTGTGGAAATGCCTGATCGTCAATAGCTAACTAGGATTCCTTTGGAAACATTTTGGGATTGTTCTTGGGATTAATGTTCATTTAGTTGTTCTTCTATGTTGTCTTCTCTTCTATTATGCCTTTAGAAACATATTTCGGTTGTTTTTGGGATTGTTGTCTCATCTTTTTTATGTGGTCTTAAGAACTTTTTTTACTTTCTCTATACTGTACAGGCTTGATTCTGGCTGTGATTGCTGCTGCAGTGTTGAAGGTACGTTAAGCTCTGCTTTTGGCACACTTTTGGTGATTCACCACTGTTTTGGTGTTTGATACGTGAATGTAAATGTGTCTATATGCTTTGCCTTTATATGCTTGGTGGCTGGACTGCAAGCAACATAATATACAATAGTAATGTGAGGGCAATGAATTTGTTTGGGCCTTTTATATAGGTCAGGGTATGTGAATAGATTGGTAGATGTAGGAGTTTTTGAGTGTGGTTGTGCATGTGAAGCTAGGGATATGATAATATAGTATGGTTATAAACACATATCCTAGGTGTGAAGTGACCATGATATAGTAAGATTAAAAACACAGAGCCTAGCAGTAAAGTCACCATGTATGATGATAACAACATTACATGTTTCCGGTAATATATAATGACATGGAAGGTGGATATATTTGGTCAGGGCCATTTGTAGTTTTTTTTTGCCTCTTTTGGGACTGCAGTGTTTTTTTTTTAAAATGTTCTTGCAACTCTGGTGCCTCTTTCAGGACATTTCTCTGGCTGACATGTTTTTTTTGGGTTTTACACCTCACAGGAATTGCATTCTGATACTGTTGCAGGCTGCTCTCCAGGTTCATAGTGTTTCTTTTCATTTTTCCTTCTTACGCTAGCGTTACGTGTTAAACTTGCTAGCATAGTTTGGTATAGCCTATCATCAATTTTTAGTTATTAGTTTATATTAAGATGCGTGGGTCAAGAAGACGACAACGTGGAACTGTTGATGAGACTTTAGGCATTCAGTCTTCTAGGCAGAGCCGTAGGCGTGCAACTTTAGCTGGTCAAGGGTCGTCCGTGTCTTCGTCGTACGTTGACTGTGGTGACTGTATCTATACATGTGCTTACTGTTGTGTGCGCTTTTGGCATGATGAGAAAACCTTTAACGTAGCTTTAACGTAGAATCACCAGATTACCAGTAAGAAAACCTTTAACGTAGCTTTTACCATGGTAGGTAAACAATACATATTACTTAATCTATACAATAACATGTTAAAATGTCCAAACAGGTACAGTGTAAATGGCATTATCATGGATGACACGGCAGTACTGCCCGTTGTCATCTTCAACGAGGCAATGGCAGCCGCAATGGAAATGTCATGCAAGGAACTGGTGGTCAATCATGGCTTCAACGATACTAAAAAAATACCAGAACCGCTGCTATCGCTAATAGGCGCTGAGGCAAACTACACTTTAAGAATGAAGGCTAGCAACTCAGCAGTTGTGGAATGCATTACCAGGCTAACACAATGACCCTAAACCTTGCACTAGGCAGCTGATCACATCACCGGTTAAGCCAAACACCCCAGCAGGAAAAGCATCCCGCAAGGTCAATGCATCGGCTACAGGTACTAAACACAAACTGTTAATATTGTTAGTGTTAATAACAGCCATACGACTGCTAACCCAATGCACAATATTATTGAACCATAGTGTCCCTTTTCTGGTTCGCTTTCAATTTATAGTTGTAATACACCCTTACAAAAAACATAATCCTTGGTTTGGGGCAGTTTTTAACAATAATGGGCTATAGCCCATTTCACATTCCCTGATTCATATAAAATTTATTTCGAAGGAAGTTGAGCATTCCAAAGTATACACAAAGAAGCCCCAGGCTTCACTCTTCTGATCTAATTTTGTAGTTGTTATTTCCTTAAAAAATTCCAATTCACTGTTTATATTTAATTGGAGTCTATAGGTGTACTTTCATTTTTCTTCCGAATGGTGTTTCTATTTGTACTCACATGAACTGTTGTACTTTTATTGCTGATTAGAAATCTGGTTTCTAATCACAGAATATTAGTCTTTTACACTCTTGGTCTATATAATTTTTTTTTACAGCCATCATGTTAGTCATGCAGTTTCTTTCATGTCCTTATCCAAACAAAATGACATATTGTATTGAAATCTGCAGATGAAGAGATGTCATCTCCAAAGAAACTGAAGGAGAAGGAGACACCCAACCCATCCTCTCCAAAGAAACTGATGGGCAAGGCCACATCGAACCCATGATTGCTGCAAGCCGGGTGTCTTTTTTGTAGATGAAGGTGCATCTAACCGAAGGCAGAGCCCAATATGTATCTAGGGTGCCTCTTGACAACTATTTTGTAGTAGCAACCTTCATTTCTCAACACAAAGTAGCTTTTGTAATAGCCATCAAACATGTAATGGCATATAGGCATAGGTGTGTATATGCATTGGTAAACTCTCTTTGGTAATATCAACAATGTAATGGCACATGGGCATAGCCAAGTTTATGGATGGATTCACTTCTACTTACACGCATCTCTAACATACAAGCCAAGGTCGATGTTTACAAGGTGACTACCGTCTCCCGCCGCAACGCGCGGGCGGGTCGCCAACTCGTATGGCTATTAAATTTGAACGAACTCAATCCAGGTTTTAAAAAACTAAATTGATTTTTAAAAAATCATTTCATTCATATTTTTCAAATCTCTTATAATTTTTTTTTCTTTTACTTATCTCATTTTATTACCTAAATTCAACCCGTATAGTTTACGAGTTACTAACTTAGTATATAATATGTTCCAAAGATTTCACAAACATCAACTTGGCGTAGTTGTTGTGCGGTTTTTGCTTGTGTTAAACCGGAGAATCACCCGGGTTCGAATCTTGTTAAGTAGTGATAAAAAATCCAACGTTGACATATTATAATTATAATTTAAAATAAGAAATGATATTTAAAATAAGAAATGATTCTGACAATGACATCACACCGACCGATAGTGATTGGGAGCTAATAAACAATTTCATAAAAAAAAAACAAACTAAAAGAAGAAAACTAAAATAAACACTATAGCTAACCTTTTACGGACTAGCTTATAGCTGAATTATATCTAGGAGACTTTAGAGTTTTAAGTTTAAAATCGAGAGTAAAAATATACTTTCTGGGTTAAAGATAGGGGTTTCGAAAATAGCCGAGTTTCTCTGTATTTGAAGATGAGTATATGAAAATGTAATAGTGCTAAACCCAAACACGTTATTTACAAATCTATCCTTATCTATCGACCAATTACAAGATTAGTTTAACAATTCAAACGTAACCAAACCAAAAAGACGTTCCACATCGTGAGTGGACTCACCCACTCTACAGCCTATACTCACATGTTTCACGGTGAGTGGACAGTGGACTGATACCCGTGACACAATAATTAAACCTGACTGGTTGTCATAGTTTGAATATAATATTTAAGTTTAATCATCGTTTCGTGATTTTTTTTTAATGCTCCCGGTCCCTAGTGATAAGGATTGTTTGTTACAGTTTAAAATTTAAATTTACCGTCGTTTTATATTTTTACCATAGATAATATTATGGACCCCCCATTCCCGCCGGGTCTAACCAACCAATAAATTGGAATCCAACACGGCACAACTCTATTTCATGATTTTTATCACATGCGTCTCAGAAACTGACGAAAAATACTGACTTATCGTTGAAGATGAACGGAAAAAACTCCGCTAACTCCGCCGGCAAACCTATCCGGTGCCGAGGTATGTTCCTCCTCTTCTCCAATCTATGTTTCACAACTCTAATTCCAAGGTCTAGAGTTCGAACCAGCGAGAAAGAAGAAAAAAAAGTTTGAAATTTGGGAACGTACACCAACTGTTCGATGAAATTTCGCGTCTGTAGAACTCTTCGATTTCGTTATAGAAGTAATGGAGTATGTATATATGTATGTATGTATAATACTAGTTGTTGTTGGCAGCTGCGATTGTTAGGAAGGCAGGGGAGCCGCTAGTGATAGAGGAAGTGATTGTGGCCCCGCCGAAATCTCGCGAAGTTCGGATCAAAATCATCTGTACTTCTCTCTGTCACAGTGATGTTACCTTTTGGAAATTGCAGGTACTACTGAGTCGTCGTTGACTTCGAGGTCACATCACGATTTAGCTAAATCTGATTTATCGAGTGTTTTGTTGTTTAATTAACCATTGATGTTATGTTGTTTTTAAATGAAGCATCCACCTGCTATTTTCCCCAGAATACTCGGTCATGAAGCAATGGGGTAATCTTTCATTTCATCAAATTAAATAAAATTGTCATGTTAATTTTTCTTTTTATGTTCTAATTTCTGTTTATTTGGGATAATAACAATAATAGTTTCCCTGATTGCAATTACTCTTACCAGTTGAAGTCAACATATAAACACAATCATGATCCATTCTTTAAGAAATGGGTCCAAAGTCAAACTGATGATACTTTTGATACTTTTATTAATATATTCTACAGTTATGACAGGCATCAAATTGACCACTTCTTTGAGATGCCTGTATTGACAACATATGTTGAGTTATGAACGATATTATAATCATATTTTTTTGTTTATGAATGATTTTATAATCATATTTTTTTGTTGCACAAAAGGGTTGTAGAGAGTGTTGGAGAAGGTGTACATGAAGTTGTTGAAGGAGACACTGTGATCCCAATATTTTTACCGGATTGCGGTGAATGTACAGATTGCTTATCTGATAAAAGCAACCTATGTTCAAAATTACCTTTCAGTGTTTCTCCATACATGGATAGAGATAAAACAAGCAGGTTCACAGACATCAATGGAGAAACTTTATACCATTTCTTGTTTGTATCAAGTTTTAGTGAATACACTGTGGTTGACATTGGTCATGTGACTAAAATTGATCCCCAAACACCACCAAATAGAGCTTGCCTCTTAAGTTGTGGAGTATCAACTGGTAATATTTCTTCTTCTTTATGTTTTTTACTTATTACTTTTCCACAAGGAAATGTGAACTTTAAGTTGAGTACATGATGCTTTTAGGGGTGGGTGCTGCTTGGAAAACAGCAAAAGTGGAAGCTGGAACAACGGTTGCTATATTCGGATTGGGTGCAATCGGCCTAGCGGTATGGTCATGTATAATTCAAGTTAAAAGTATTCTGTTGAACTTGGAGAGATGGTAAGAACTTGAGTTCCTCTAGTTGAGGTCTCAGTCAGCTTCCACTATCCTGTGAGTTTTGGTAGAGGGTTCCCATGGTTACAAAAAGAAAAAAAAAAACTTTCTTTTTATCAATTTTTTGATATTTTGGAAACTGTTGGTGGTTTTTAGAAGGCAGGATATGAACATATGCATATTTATATTTAGCATGTGTATCACATGTTTATATTTTTTCTGGTCATCAAAATAAGTAGCACTTTTGCAATATTCATACACTATAGTTCATCTTATATACAAAGTAACAAAACTGATAAATTTCGTGATATTTATGGTTTTGACATGTTACAAAACTCAACGTTTCGTTTTGTTTTCTAGGTCGCGGAGGGAGCAAGGCTATGTGGAGCTAAGAGGATCATAGGTGTTGATGTGAACCAAGACAAGTTTGAATTAGGTAAGTTTTAATATGTAATTTAAATTTTTATAACAATATGGATGCCTGCCAAATATGTTTACCCTATGAGGCTATGAGTTCAATTTTAAACAACTTTGTTTTACATTTCATATTTTCTTGTATTTATAGGAAAGAAATTTGGAGTGACTGATTTTATAAACTCCCGCGATTGTGGAGACAAAACTGTGAGCCAGGTAACTTAACCATTGTCATATCTTCATCAGACACCATTAGCATGTTGCTATTTTGCATATTATTGTACTTGTATAGCATAAAAAAGTTGCTTAAAACAGGTAATAATGGAGATGACTGACGGGGGTGCAGACTATTGCTTCGAGTGTGTCGGTTTGTCATCATTGGTGTATGAAGCTTATGCATCTTGTAGAAAGGTCTATTCTATCTCTGTCACTATTCAAAACATACACAAAATAACCGGCCTAGTAATGATTTGGGCTTTAAGCCCAGTTCTTGGCCATACAAGCCCAACCCACTTTGCAACCTTTGTAAACTATAACGACTAATGAGTGTTTGTAACTGCTAAACAGTAAACATGTTCTAAAATTCATGTCTAATTGAAGTTTCTTTATCTGTGAATGTAATGTTTAGGGATGGGGAAAAACAGTTGTTTTGGGAGTTGACCAGCCGGGGGCAAAGTTGACTTTTAGTTCTTTTGAGGTACTTCATAGCGGAAAATCTCTCATGGGCTCCCTTTTTGGAGGTATCAAACCGAAATCTGATATCCCTATCCTCATAAAACGCTACATGGATAAGGTAAGCAGCAGAATCTGTGAATTTATTTTCTGTCTTTGACTTTTGAAGTCAAACTATTACTTTCTTGAGATCCTAATTCATATTGATTCGTTTGATAATTTAACACCAACACTCTCCACATTTTATTTTTGTTATAGAGTTTAATCTCCTTTATAATATCTTGATCTTTTCAGGAACTACAACTCGATGAATTCGTGACCCATGAGGTTGACTTTGAAGACATCAACAAGGCTTTTGATTTGCTTCTTACAGGGAAGAGCTTAAGATGTGTGATTTGGATGAAAAAATGATTGACTATTGTTGCAACCAAATGCATATTTTTTAAAGGTCTTTTGTGATTAATTATGACACTTGTGTTGCCTTTCTGATTTTGACATTTTCAATAATAAATTGATAATAACCTGTTCAGTGGTGAGTTTCCTTCTGATGAGGATTGAAGATGATCGGGTGGGTGGAGTAATGTCTCCGTCAGTGATCAAAATTTGCCGTTTAACAAAAAAAAACATGCTCGAACCATGTGTCCGAATCTTCTAATTTCATACCGCCAAAATTTACTTTTTTTTAATTGCTTTTGAAACCATCTCAAATCTTCTATAACCGAGTGGGCATTTATGAGACGCCATTGCAACCATCCATACTGGATTTGATACCCCAGGCTTAACTCACTCAGAAACACTATCAAGGAGACAACCCACCATTTGAAAAACTCCTTTGAGTCAAAATCCGAAACCCCCAACCATCATCACGTTTTCTTGTGTTTGGTTACTTTGCACGAAGTCGCTTTTAAAACAACTTGACACACCATGAAAACATTATTCTAATCTTTGTTTTTAAGCATTTCACACAAAATAAGGCGATCCGGTTCGACACTCTCCTTTCCCTACACCAGCTAATTTCCTTTACTTTCTTTTTGTTCTTTTCTTAAGATAATATATCGTTGTGTCATCATTTCTATTTATATTGGTTCCCGCCCTCTATGAAGCGCGGATATAACCACTTGTTAATCGCATATATCATATATCACTTATGAAAAATGTGTTAGTAGGGGCTCACCCTCTCACACATGGAACATTAGACTAGTTACCCATCTTCAAAGTCTCTAAGAGTATAGTTTAATGGTAAAATAGTGACTTTTCATATAAAAAAAGTTTTGCTGTTCAAATCATATAAAGTGTAAAATAATGATTTAACCATAATTAAAATTTAAAAAAAAATTGTCTAAGGCTAGAGGTCCATATATACATGGTCACCCCCTATATATGTCCATTGGTTGAGAAACAAACTCTAAATCACTAAATCAGCAAGGTCCAGCCAGCAATTAATGTGGACATCAGGACTAGTCCTAACATGTGGTTGATCTGTGGGTTCTATACTTCTATATTCCTGTTACGCACCTAAATTTTACAATTAATTTTTCCTTTTGAGTTGTTGAATATTTAATGCAGTTTTTGTTTGTTAAGATTTCATTTTAGTGGACAACTATATTGGAAGAGGTATGATACTAAATACACTTTACCAGGCCCTCAATTTAAAAAATATATGTATATGTATGTTTTGTTTTATTTGGAATTTGTATAATGCGAGAACCATAAAAACTATATATTTTTTAATACAGGGTTCAAATTTTAGTTCGTTTTGGACCTCCGAAACGGTTGAGCCATCCCATGATGAAATGGCTAGAACTTTTATTAGAGTCATAATAGTGAAAGCTTGTATGTAGATAAAAACTATTAAGAAAAACCCTCACTATCTGTCACTAAAAACCTAGCAAACTTTTTAAAATTTTCAAAGTTTCCAACAAATTTGGATCACTTTTGTTGTACGTATACTCCTACCACACGGCTTTGAAGGCATAAACCATCGCCGAAAGTACTCACAAGAGTTTATGTGTAAGAATTGAAGCTGTGAAGCAGTTGTATGTATCAGCATCTTAATGATAAATGAACTGAAGTTAGGATTTTAGTTCTTTCTTTAACCGGCCCCAAATTAAAAAAAATAAGATAATAATATATATATGTTTTAAATCATTTAGAATTTATATAATGCGACAACCATAACAACAGTTATATACGTTCCAATAGAAACCTCCATGATTGTATGGAAGTTCCATAGCCCACACATATGGAATTCATGTTCAACATCAACATCAACACAACAAACACCTTTTTTTGAGGGACTTATTATAAGTCTTGGTACCTACCTATATTTATTTACAACTTAGCATCAATTATCTCCTCCAAATCCACTCAAAACTCCAACACCACAAAATGGCAGAAACCCAACTCCGATTCGGGATTCTTTGTTGTGCTGAAATAGCCCGAAAGGTATCAAGAGCCATCCTACTCTCCCCTACCACCACCATCTCCGCCATCGGCAGCCGCTCTCTCGAAAAGGCAACCGCTTTCGCTTCCGAAAACCATTTCCCCGAATCCACACACGTGTACGGCACCTATGATGCCGTACTCGACGATCCTGATGTCGATATTGTTTACGTTCCTTTACCGACAAGCCTCCACTTACGGTGGGCGGTTCGGGCTGCCGAGAAGAAGAAGCACGTTTTGCTGGAGAAACCTGTGGCATTGAACGTTGCTGAACTAGATGCGATATTAGCTGCTTGTGAATCCAATGGGGTGCAGTTCATGGATGCTACCATGTGGATGCATCATCCACGCACAGAGAAGATGAAGCAGCTCCTCTCTGATGATCAAAGATTTGGACAGCTTAAATATGTATGATCTTGTATCTTTCTTGATTACATAGATTATTATCTTATATCACACAGAATAGGGGCGTTAAAGAGCTGAGCTGATCTGAGCTACTCGAGATCGAATTGGTAAAAAGCTCGAAAAGAGCCGAGCCTTAACGAGCTTGAGCCGAACTCAAGTTTTGAAATAGGGTTCGTTTACTAAATGAGCTCGAGCCCGAGCTTTACGTAGCGAGGGCTCAAGCCGACTCACAAGCCTTAACGAGACCTTATTTATATATTTTTTATTTAATTTATTAAATGTATTTTTAAAAAGTAATTGTTATTATATATAAATTATGATAAAATAAGTAAATAATATGTATTATTTTCTATAAAAATTATTAATTCTAAATATATACATATAAAAAACAAAAATTATTTATTAAATGAGCCGAGCCTAAGCCGAGTTCGAACTTAAATGATTCTTCACGAACCGAGCTCGAGCTTTAAAAATAAAGCTAGAATTGAGCCGAACTCAAGCTCGAGCTTTGTTAAGTTTAAACGAGCCTAGACGAGCTCTGACTTGGCTCGGCTCGGCTCATTTACACCCCTACACGACTAATAAGTCATTCAATATATAATTATCATACTATTTATACTATTTTTGTATGTATTAATAATGTGTTAGGTTACTTTGGATTTTACAAGTGGTTTTCAGATTTTTTTTTTTGTGAATCGTTTTTATGTCTAGATCAGTTTAAACTAGCAGATGTGTGTTGGATTTTGGCAGATATCTACGCATATGTGTTGTTTTGTTATTTTTTAAGTTTTTATTTACTTCTATAGTTAGATTTTTTTATATAACTTGTATAAATTTAACGCTCTTTAAAATCTAAATATATGGTCTTCGTTTAGTGTTTCTGGACATAAGGATATAAATTTTGTTAATAATCGATTTTAGTTGGGAAATTTTATTTTTCATAAACGAACTCGGTTTTTTAAACATGTCTAATATTACAAATAATAGAAGAAAAATCAAATGATATGAATTAATTTTAGAAATAAAATTAAAAGGTCAAAAACAAGCCACCCGCCTGCTAGCAAATCTAATGTCATGTCACCGCCTTCTATCTCCTTGTAAAAGATGAGTTTAAGTTTAAATGATTTAATAAAATCATTTTGGAAAAAAAACACCTAGAGACCACTTGCTTAAATTTTAATCACTTAAACAATGATTTTTTTTGGATATTAACAGGTCCATAGCGCGTATTCAATCGCTGAAGAAGACGATTTCATGAAGAATGATATTCGTGTAAACCCTAATCTTGATTCACTTGGAGCTCTTGGCGATGCAGGCTGGTATTGCATAAGAGCCATTCTATGGGCTCATGATTACGACCTTCCAAAAACAGTCACAACATTTCCTGATCCAGTGTACAATGAATCAGGAGTTATTTTATCATGTGGCGCAACTTTAAACTGGAAAAATGACGGGAAAATAGCAACGTTTTACTGTTCATTCTTCTCGAACTTATGCATGGACATAATTGCTCTTGGAACCAGAGGAAACTTACGAGTGCATGACTTCATTATACCGTTTAATGAAAAGGTGGGACATTTTTATACAGTGGCGAATTCCATGTGGGCGGAATTGGCACTTGGGTGTGGTCCTGAACCGAGTGAGTTTACAATATCGACTGATCTTCCTCAGGAAGCGTTAATGGTGCGTGAATTTGCTCGATTAGTTCACAGAATTCGCAGTGGTGAGGCTAAACCAGAGAAAAAGTGGGCGGTAATTAGTAGAAAGACTCAAGTGGTTATTGATGCAGTTGTAGCTTCGATTAAGAACGGTTTCGTGCCTATTGAAGTGGTTTACTAGAAGTTATCTGTTTGGCTCTGCCTTGATATTTTATTTGTTGACAAATCTAAGTATCTTGAAATAAAAGATGTTCGTTGTTTAACAAAAGTTCCAACACAACTTCACTCCAACTCACTAATTTTCTTTTTGAACAGAGAAAACACGCTCTTCTACTCTACATTTACTTCTTGGTTTTATAAAGTACGAGGCGTGTCAAGACGACAGGTTCCTGAGCGGAGGCATGAAGCGTAAGGGGAAAAAGCAAAAGCTTTTCTTACGCGAGACATAATATATTATATAAATTGTTAGTACATTCCTCGTATGTGTTTAGAGCCATTTACTCAAAATTTAGACATAAATTAGCTATATATATGGATTATGGTTAGAAAGCCTAATGTATAACATCATGAAGCATATGTCCAGATCATGTATAAAAATCGGCCTCATACTAGGGTCTCATGCTGATTTTTTTTACCTAAAAGTCGCGTCTTACATGCGTTTCATGTTTACCTCTCGCATATGTCATCTGAAGCATTAGACCTCTCGTCTTAGGCACATTTTTTTCAATGAAGATCTACTCTGCTCCTAAATCATTACACCTACAATTTAAAGAACTTAAACCAATTTGGTGGAGTGGATATCCCCTTGCCTTGTAATGTGGAGGTCAAGGTTCAAATCACACCAGACACAAAAAATGAATGATGAATTAAATAGAGGTGGGTCAGAGGTTTTACCACAGTGGGCCTTAAGGCGATGGGTTTCCTCTGGGATGGATGTACAACATAGAGGGTCTTGGTTACTCGCACAGCTTGTGGTCGCAGCGTGTCGTGGATAACATCGTTTGCCAGAATGAAACCCCTGCATAACCGAGTGTTTACCGTTAAAAAAAAAACATAAACAATCACCATTCACCATCTATCTACTCGCTACCAAGACAAATGAGTTTTTAATGTTTTGGTTTTTTAGGGTTCAAGTGGGTCCCGAATCTTTATTTAAATTAAATGAAAAACATTTTTTATGATGGAGGCTAACCACACAAAGAAAATGCTAAAACTACACACATCATACGGGCCTACAGCCCAAATGAATTTCTTAATTAAATAATATTTTAAAATAAATTATATTGGCCCGTAGGGAGACTTACGGCCATGAGGTGTTTTTAAAATATTAGTTTTTTTTTATTTCGAATTTTTAAATAACCTTTAAGAATTATATGTTGGAAAATGTGTGTGAATGAGATGTTTATCTCAAAAGAATTTTTGTTCAAGGTTGGAAAAATGTGATTTGAGCTATCCCACATTGGTGTGGGAACAAAAGGGTAATTGGTTTATAAGGATAAACCTCAAAGGCTTTGACATCACTTGTGCCATGTTTTACTCTAGCTCATACCCTCGCGCAGGGGGGTGCGAAAAATGGCCAATCGGGTCGAAATTCTGAACGCGCGACCTACGGACACAAATGCAGCTCCGAAACGTGTGTCCGGTGACAACACGTTTTTGCTAAATTTCGAACCAAGTTTTTAGCAGATTCTAGAAATGACCTTTGGCTTTCCAACCTGGTCTTTTAATGGACATAAATGGAACATTCATTCCGGATTAACTCGTAGTTAATGAATGACCTTTCGTGTGTCTATTTTTCGTGTATAAGTACACGAGTTGTGGGCATAAAGAATACACAGAAAAACTGTATTTCCAACGTCGTGCTGCTCCTGTTGATCTCCGTCTATAACTTCATTCCGGTCTCGTTTCAGGCAAGTATTCTCGTCCGGCTGTACACACAGTTTTGAACCGGTGTACCCTGGGAACAGACGTCGAATCTGTTTAAGAGAATTGTGTCAAACACAAGCCCGGTTCCTCTCGGTTTTCCTTTGTCTGTTTTTTCTGTTTTTTGCAAGGTCTGATCCTGCTGCTGTGCGTGATCATATTTCTGTGGTGTTTTCATTTACTACTCTATATCCTTGTATTTGTTCAATATTGTTTATGTATTGTAATTAAACGATTGGTTGAATCGTTATTAACGATTGTTCTAATCGTTACTGAATTTCTAACATTATAGCCCTTTAATTTGGCATGGCTAATCACACACTCTATACGATCATTTTGTCCGAAACGATATAATGGCGAAAATCATAAATGGTCGTTTGATGCAAAATGCTCGTTTAGGTATTTCACGGAAAAACGATGTTGAATATGTCGAATTAGAGAATATTTTTCGTGACGAAACGCAGTAACCCACCATGTAACGAAGTAGTTTTTGAGGTAATTTATTTTTTCATACGTAATGCTTGGATTATTATCTTATAAAACTTGTTTTGAATACATTTGTTTTGACGGAAACATCGAGAAACATTTTTAGTAATAAGGCATTAAATACCTAGAAGACACACACGACGTTATAACAAGATTAAAATTAATTTGAAAATTTATTAAGAATTCCAAATGTAATTGAAGTCGGTATTCAACTTGCTCACAGAGATAACATTCTTCTTGATACTAGGCACATGGAAAACATCTTCCAAGGTAAGGGTACATCCTGTAGACACTTTTAATTCTACAGTCCCGATCCCAATCGCCTTGTGTTTAGTGCCATCTAGCATCATTATGCGATTTTTGACAGCACGATATTCCTTAAAGGAATAACGATTAGAGCATGCATGAATTGTTGCTCCAGACATTATGAACCACCCTCGACAGGCAATCACTCGAGTCGTTCCTGACATTGAAGGAGTGAATCCTAAGATATTTCCGTGAGTCCTATCTTGAGGTACTCCCTCAGTGGAACTCCACGTAGTTATCTCTTCATGTCCTTGTTTCATTTTGAACAAATCTGCTTAAAGCAACACCACCAAGTCATTATACATCTATATTTTATATAGATATACTTTAACTCAATAAATTTGAAAACAACACCAAGTTGTTTTTCACAATTGCTATTTCTCACAAGATTAGCAATGAGATTTAACGAATTTTAACACCTTGTTAAATTCTTTTGATGACCCATTACAAGGGTTGTAAACATAGTAGACCAAAAACCCTTTATTAATAATTAATAATAACATATTAAATTATTAATGGTCATCACTATCACATCAAGACACGTTCTTAATTACATCATCAAGACACGTTCTTAATTACATCATCAAGACACGTTTAAAATACAACTTTACATAAAGTTCGGTTTTTAAAACTTCGTCATTTGTAGCACTCATGTTGGACAATAACATTATAAATCATTTATACATTTGGTATTAAACATCTAGTTGTAACACGCATGTTAGAACCAACAACTAGATACAACACACGAAGATTAAAATCGTTTTACCCAATTATTTTGTATCACGACAATATGTGAATTTAAAAACCATTCTGCAATTTAGAGAACCAACAACGAGTGCTTCCCAAAAATTAAGTATATATCAAGAATCAGAGATTGTTTCACAATCTAAGAATCTGTTTAAGTTTGTTGGAAATAATTGTTAATTGCATTTTTAGGCATGTTTTATTACATTTTTAGGATATAATTTTATTGCATTTCGCGCATTAGTTTCACTTCTAGTATAATATTTTGCATATTTTAATTTTTGTGGAATGGAATCTACTTTGGATCGTTTTTATTGTTTTTGTAGGTGTGAAGCGGTTGCGGTAGATGACAATGAACGCTCGAGAGAGTTGAGAGGCTAATAAAGGAAGAAAAAAAAAAGATGTGATATCCATCTATTCAAAGTCATGATTTAAATAAAATGAAGACCAAGTGGACTGAATTTTAGATAGACTTATGTCCATAATTCTACTAAAGTGAAGAGTGCAAGAAAAAAAAAGCCAAAGAGCAATGTTGTTGACGTGAGTAGTTGGTTTAAAAAAAAAAGGGAAGTTTTCTTTCCTAGTTCATGCATTTGGACGGTGAAACAAAAAAAAAGAAAAAAAAAATCAAGGAAAAATCATCCATTGGGTTGAAGTGGGCGGTGAGCTCAACAAGAAAGTAATCTCACATTTGAGTTTGGAAGAAAAGTCTATGATTGGGGCATTTTGAAGGTGGCTTGTGTCAGTGAAGTAAAAATCTATTTGATTGAGTAAATCTCTCAAATATTTGATCTCTCAAAAAATTGATTTGGGCGGTGGATTTCATATCCAATGAAAGATTTGGACAGTAAACTCCTTGGTCTTTAAATATGACTTGATTTTAGAGAAGGAGGACAACAAAAAAAAAACTCAACTTTTGGGGGGTTTAGGAAGGCTCTCGAAGGACACAGAAGGGAGGAAGAAGAAAATCAATTTCAACTTTTTTTTTCAACTCTTGAAGTCAACATTTAATTTCTTTGTTTAGTAAGCTTTAAGTTTTTGTGTTTTATTTTCCGTTTGCTATAACAAATTTAGTGATGTCCGGCTAAACAAACATTAGTTCCGGCATTGGGGTTTAATTTCTTTGGTCTTGGTTCATACACTTATGTGAAATGGATATGAGACTCGACTTTTAAATGGTTTGTTTGTGTGTTTCTTGCTCTTAAAACCCGAAATATCTATGGGTATACATTAGCTTCATTAATAAAATTGGCCATTTTGTTAATTAATCTAATATAGTTCATCAAGTTTTAAAATCTTAAAACGTTTTTAATCTTGAAAAGAGGAACAAATAACGGTTTGAATTTGTCTATGAGTTTAACTCGTTATGGAATCACATAATCTAGTCGAACACACCGAACGGCGTGTGTGCTCGATTATAATCGGTTCTTCCATCACCGCAACCCGCACACTAAGATCAGAACGGCTCGAGCTTAGAGTAGCGGTTGGCTCTAATCGACGAACGGCGTTTGGTTAGACATTAAATGGAGCGGATGTCAGAACGGCTCGACGTCTAGAACCGATACAAACCGTTTGAAGAAAAGAGTCATTGCACCACACCCGTTAATGATCGTAAGTCGAGTCAAACCGAGAAATTACCCTTGTGTCGGAATTATTTCATCAATTACTTTTATATCGTTTATAATTTAGTTAACGTTTTAAGTCGTAATCGTTCGCAACTTAAAAAGAAAAGAAAAAAAACTTTATAAATTTTTCACAGCAGTCCAAAACGGCCGCGACGGAATCCGAAACGGCCGTTTCAATATTCTGTTAGAATTTTTATATTTTCACAAAAAAATTACAAACCCCCATTTTTATTAATTTTCATAACATCTTACTCGCACTAAGAGGTTTTTGGTATACTCAAGTTAATCCGTATCCCTGAGGACACGAACCCTACTTCCATTCATACTATTATTAGTGTGTAGTAGGTTCACTCTATTACTATTTTATTTGTTGGATTCGACACCCGACAAATTGGCGCCGTTGCCGGGGATACGGCGAGTTTAACCGTTTATGCCAAGATCTTTTCGTACAGGTACACCACTTGAAATTGACCCGGAGATAGAGAAAACCGCAAAGAGATTAAGGAAGCAAGCAAAACTCCGAAAGAAGTTCGCAAGCTCCTCAACCTCCACATCTTCACCCCCAGTCATCAACATTTGGCAAGACATACCCTTTTCAAGTGAATCCGAACCCGATATCATAACCTCATCACCCTCACCATCCTCTTCCGACTCCACTCCACCAAATTCACCTACCCATATCATCCAAGAACCAAACTCACCCACACCCACCATGGCAGAACAAACCCTTAGACAATGGGCGACTCGTGATGTCCCCCAACAACCACTTTGCATCAACTACCCAGCCGTTGAGAACTTTGAGCTAAGATCCGGCCTCATCCACCTTTTGCCTATTTTCCGTGGCTTAGAGAATGAGGACCCCCATAAATTTCTCAAGGAATTTCATGTTGTTTGTTCGGGAATGAAGCCTCACAACGTTACAGAAGATCAAATCAAGTTAAGGGCATTCCCCTTTGCTATCCAAGACTCCGCCAAAGAATGGCTATATTACCTACCACCGGGGTCGGTAACTACTTGGAATGATTTGGCAAAGCTCTTCTTAGATAAATACTTCCCTGAAGTGAAAGCCTCAATTCTTCGTAAAGAGATCATTGGAATCAAGCAAGCAAAAAGGGAGGCATTGCACACTTATTGGGATAGGTTTAAAAAGTTGTGTGCCCGATGCCCACAACATGGCATATCCGAGCACCAACTTCTTCAGTATTTTTGTGAAGGCCTAGCACCATTGGAAAGACGATTGATCAACGCCTCTAGTGGAGGAGCTCTTCTTGACAAAACACCTACTCAAATTAGAGCGTTGATCACATCTATCGCCGAAGACACGAAACATTCGGCTCAAGACGAAGAATGGTATGTTGATACACCAAGGGCGGTCAAGGAAGTAACCACCCCTCGCATTGAAAATCAACTCGATGTGCTGACAAAGGCGGTTATGCAATTAACAAAGGATAAGGGTGTGGAACCAAAGGCTCGTGCATGTGGGATATGTCTACAATTTGGGCATCCCACAGACGCGTGTCCTATGTTACAAGAAGATGTGGAGCAAGCACAAGCTATAGGAGGTTTCCAGGGCCAAACTTCAAGGCAATATGAGCAACCCCAAGGAAATCCGAATTGGGGACATCCTCCCAATATGAACTACCAACATAGACCTCCTCACCAATATCAACAACGAGCACCGTTTCAAATGTCAAATCAACAAAATTTTCAGCCTCGTCAACAACCCATGCAACAACAAATGGGTGGCCCGGGGATGTCTTTGGAAGATATTGTAAAGAACTTAGCCACAAGCACCCAATTATTCCAACAAGAGACCAAATCGAGCATAAAGAATTTGGAACAACAAATGGCTCAACTTGCCACTTCGGTAAGTAAGTTGGAATCTCAAGGTAAATTACCCGCTCAAACTGAAACAAATCCTAAGCACAACGCTTGTGCCATTACATTGAGAGGTGGTAAAAGCTATGATGGTCCAAGAAGACAAGATGAAGAGGAAGAGATTGTTGTTGAGAAGAAGGATGACAATCGTGAAACACCAAAGCCAATGAATAGTGAAGTGAAGATCACCCCACCCCCTCCATTCCCATCTAGACTTCGAAGCACAAAGAAGGAGAGGGAAGAACAAGAGATCATGGAGACCTTTCGAAAGGTAGAAGTCAACATTCCACTACTTGATGCCATAAAGCAAGTTCCACGTTATGCAAAGTTCCTAAAAGAGCTTTGCACATCAAAGAGAAAGCTTAAAGGTAATGAAACGGTAAAAGTAGGTGAGAATATTTCAGCCGTTTTACAAAAGAGACTTCCACCAAAGTGTAAGGATCCCGGTGTTTTTACCGTCCCTTGTAAGTTGGGGAATATCACCGTGCCTCGAGCCATGCTCGACCTTGGAGCTTCTATTAACGTCTTACCCTACTCAATTTTCAAAACACTTAATGTAGGACCGTTAAAGAGGACCGGGGTAATCATTCAATTGGCCGATAGGTCCGTAGTACACCCAAAAGGTGTACTAGAGGATGTGTTGGTCCAAGTGAATGAATTGGTATTTCCGGCCGATTTCTACATACTGGATATGGAGGATGATGATTCCCCAAATTCAAGTTCCATTTTGTTAGGGAGACCATTTTTGAAAACTGCAAAAACCAAAATCGATGTTTATAGCGGCACTCTCTCTATGGAATTTGATGGGGAAGTCATCAATTTCAATATATATGATGCGATGCGTTATCCTAGTGATGTCTCGTCCTTGAACTTTTTGGATATAACCGAGCCACTAACCGATGAATGTCTTGAGTTGTCTAACCATGATATCCTAGAATTAGTTTTGAGCAGGAGCATTGATGAAGCTGCAGCAAAAGAACTTGCCGAAAAGTTCAAGCTTGGGGAGGAGCTAATGGAAGTCGTTACTTTCCTGGATGCACAGAAGAAAACCAGGTATGAGTCTTCAAAAGTTGAATTGTCAAATACTAATCAGAGACTTCTTCCATCCATCTTGCAGGCACCCGAGCTAGAGTTAAAGACTCTACCTGACCATTTGAAGTATGCTTATCTTGGGGATAAGGAAACATTATCGGTAATCATATCCAACAAATTGACAAGTGAGCAAGAGCAAGAGTTGGTGAACACTCTCAAGAACCACAAGGAAGCAATTGGATGGACCATAGCCGACATTAAGGGTTTAAGTCCATCTCTTTGCATGCACAAGATCCTCATGGAGGACGATTACAAGCCAACAAGAGAAGCTCAAAGAAGGTTGAACCCTCCTATGATGGATGTCGTGAAAAAAGAGATTTTGAAGCTGTTGAATGCGGGTATGATTTATCCAATATCCGATAGTAGATGGGTGAGCCCGGTGCAAGTTGTTCCTAAGAAAACAGGTATTACTGTGACCAAGAATGAACAAGGTGAGTTGATACCCACCCGCGTGCAAAACGGGTGGAGAGTGTGCATTGATTATAGAAGGCTAAATGCCTCGACCCGCAAAGACCATTTTCCCTTACCTTTCATTGATCAAATGTTGGAAAGGTTGGCGGGAAAAACCCATTATTGTTGTTTGGATGGGTATTCCGGTTTTCACCAAATACCCATTGCACCTGAGGACCAAGAGAAAACTACTTTTACATGCCCCTTTGGCACGTTTGCATATCGACGGATGCCCTTTGGGCTTTGCAATGCCCCCGCCACGTTCCAAAGGTGCATGGTAAGCATTTTTTCTGATTATGTTGAAGAGATAATTGAAGTTTTCATGGATGATTTCACAGTTTATGAAAATTCTTTCAATGAGTGTTTGGAAAATTTGACCAAAATTTTAAAAAGATGTATTGAGACCAACCTTGTTTTAAACTATGAAAAATGTCATTTTATGGTTGATCGAGGTCTCATTTTGGGTCATGTTGTCTCTTCAAAGGGTCTAGAGGTAGATAAAGCAAAAATAGATGTTATTAAATCTCTACCTTACCCTAATTGTGTCCGCGAGGTACGTTCTTTTCTTGGCCATGCAGGATTCTACCGAAGGTTCATCAAAGACTTTTCAAAGATAACTCGACCCATGTGTGAGCTTTTACAAAAGGATGTTGAATTTAAATTCACTGAAGCATGCAAGCAAGCCTTTGACACCTTGAAGGATTCCTTGGTGACCGCACCCATAATCCAACCACCGGATTGGAACCTACCATTTGAAATCATGTGTGATGCAAGCAATCAGGCGTTAGGAGCAGTTTTAGGTCAAAGGAAAGATCGAGTACCACATGTGATCTACTATGCCTCAAGAACCTTGGATCATGCTCAAAGAAATTACTCGACCACAGAAAAGGAGTTGCTAGCTATTGTCTTTGCTTTGGAGAAGTTTAGACAATATTTGTTGGGTACTAAAGTGATCGTTTTTTCCGATCATGCTGCTTTGAAGTACCTCATGTCTAAAAAGGATGCCAAGCCAAGGCTTATCAGATGGGTACTTTTGCTTCAAGAGTTTGATTTGGAAATTAGGGATAAAAGTGGGAAGCAAAATTTGGTGGCAGATCACTTGAGTAGGATCATTAACAATGAGGAGTCGATGCCTTTGGACGACTCTTTTCCTGACGAACATCTTTTTGCTACTCAAGTAACTACACCATGGTATGCCGACATTGTCAATTACCTAGTTACAAATGAGTTTCCTTCCGAGCTCTCTCGTGCTCAAAAGGATAAGATCAAGAAGGAAGCAAGACGATATGTTTGGGACGAGCCATACCTTTGGAAGTATTGTGCCGACCAAGTCATGAGGAGATGTGTCGACAAAAGTGAGGTACCTTCTATTTTAGATTTTTGTCACTCCCAAGCTTGTGGAGGACATTTTGGTCCAAAAAGGACAGCACATAAGGTACTTGAATCCGGTTTTTATTGGCCTAGCATATTTCTTGATTCATACATGTTTTGCAAATCTTGTGAACGATGCCAGAAAACCGGTAATTTAAGGTCTAAAGATCAAATGCCCCTCACCCCCATTTTAGTGTGTGAAATTTTTGATGTGTGGGGCATAGATTTCATGAGTCCTTTTCCATCGTCGTTTGGTAATGTTTATATTCTTTTGGCCGTGGACTATGTCTCCAAATTGGTGGAGGCGAAAGCCACGAGAACTAATGATGCTAAAGTTGTTTCAGGTTTTGTGAAATCTAATATCTTTAGTAGGTTTGGCACACCTAGAGCATTCATAAGCGACAGAGGATCACACTTTTGCAATAAGACGATCGAGGCACTTTTCAAGAAATATGGCGTTGCACATCGAGTCTCGACGGCCTACCATCCACAAACGAATGGCCAAGCTGAAATTTCCAACAGGGAAATAAAGTCGATCCTCGAAAAGACGGTTAACCCAAACCGCAAAGATTGGAGTCTACGTTTGGATGATGCATTGTGGGCATACCGCACCGCCTACAAAACACCGATAGGCATGTCACCTTTTCGTCTTGTTTTTGGAAAGGCTTGTCATCTTCCGGTTGAATTGGAGCATAAAGCCTTTTGGGCCATAAAGCAATTCAACTTGAAGATTGACGAAGCAGGAGTTCACCGTAAGTTACAAATTCAAGAATTGGAAGAAATCCGTAATGATGCTTACGAGAACTCTAGAATTTACAAGGACAAGACCAAAGCCTTCCACGATAAGGTAAACACGCGAAAAAGTTTTAGCGTGGGGCAAAAGGTGTTACTATACTCGTCTAGGTTGCATAAGTTTCCCGGAAAGTTGCGGTCCCGATGGGTTGGACCGTTTGTTATTACTAACGTTTTTCCACATGGAGCAGTAGAAATTTCAAGTGAAACAACAGGAAAAACGTTCAAAGTGAATGGACACCGATTGAAGCTATTCTATGAAGGATTCCAAATGGAGAAGGACGGAGTGATGGAATTGGAATGCGCATCATACAAGGATTGATTGAGCTCCATGTCTAGCCAAAGACAATAAAGAAAGGCGCTTCGTGGGAGGCAACCCATGTTCTTTAGCTTAATCGTGTTTTGTTTCTTAGCTTTTAAATAAACAAATAAAAAGGGGGTTGAAAGGAGAGAAGATGTTATGTTCCACCTCCATCCGATGCTCTTGTCGAACC
>JBCNJP010000018.1:25492735-25581787 GCA_039602395.1 Deinandra increscens subsp. villosa
GATAGGAAAGCGATACTTAACGGTTATTTTGTTTACCGCTCTACTATCAATGCACATACGGTAAGCTCCACCAGGTTTTGGAACCAACAAAGCAGGAACGGCACATGGACTTTTATTTTCACGGATAAGACCTTTGTCTAACAATTCGGTTACTTGGCGATGAAGCTCTTCGAATTCCTTCGGGTTCATCCGGTAAGCGGGTTTATTCGGGATAGTCGCACCGGGGTGAAAATCAATGCAATGTTGGATATCCCGAACTAGAGGTAAACCCGCTGGTATATCGTCGGGAAATAGATCATTAAACTCATGCAACAGTGGTAAAACCTGATCGGGTGGGTCTGGTGCGATGGGGTTTTCTTCTGCCACGAAAAGTCGGAAAAGCATCGTCGGCTCGGTGTGGGCGGTGTAATGCAAGAACTCCGAGCGGGAAAGGATCATTGCTTGCGGTTGTGATTCCTGCGGATTTAATGGTGCAAGTGTAATGTTGATGCCATCTTTTTTGAAGCTGTAAGTGTTCCGGAACCCATCATGTTTAACCCGACGATCATAGAGCCAAGGTCGGCCCAAAAGCAAATGAGCCGCGTCCATGGGAATAACTTCACACCACAATTCATCCGTGTACTTGTTACCAATCGAAAAAGGAATTAGACATTTGTGTGTGACTTTCACCAAGTTGCCCTTTTTGAGCCATGTTAACTGATACGGGTCCGGATGTGGTTGTAACGGGAGTCCCAATTTTTCCACCGCTGACGACGCGACCATATTATCACAACTCCCACTATCAATAACAACGTTACACACCTTGCCTTTAACCGTACATTTAGTCCGAAAAATATTGTGACGAAGCCAAGACGTGTCGTCATCCGATGTGGCCACCGTAGCACTAAGAACCCGTTGTGAGATTAGTGCCTCACCTCGGTCTGGATAAAGGACTTCTGCATCTCTAGACTCGTCCTCGGAGTCCGGTTCTTCATCATAAATCGGCTTTGGTTCATCAACGAGGGCTACGACTTGCGTATTCGGGCAGTCTCGTTTTAAGTGACCGACGCCAAAACATTTGTAACAACGTGGTGCATTCGTGGTAGTCGACGAGGGCTGGGTAGGGGCAGCCGTCGGTTTGGGAGGTGGGGCGGTACTCGGCCCAGCAGCAGCAACCGGCCCACGGCTTTGATTGGGCCGTGGGTTGATGTAGCGAGCCCGTGTTGCGGATTGTTTTTCCACTCGATGAGCCAACCTGCAAACATCATCAAACGAGTAATATTGGTGTAACTGAATAATATCCGCAATGTCTGACCTGAGAGAGCCCAAGAAACGTGCGATGAGTTGTTCTTCTGCCTCATCCACCCCGCAACGCATCCGCAATTTTTCAAATTCAAGAATAAAATCGGCTACGGATAACGATCCTTGCTTGAGGTTATGATACGCAAGGAATGCATCTTGTTTATGGTTGACGGGTAAAAACTTTTT
Organism: Deinandra increscens subsp. villosa; assembly: GCA_039602395.1. NCBI lineage: Eukaryota > Viridiplantae > Streptophyta > Magnoliopsida > Asterales > Asteraceae > Deinandra > Deinandra increscens. The sequence continues at coordinate 25,494,203 of JBCNJP010000018.1, forward strand.
CTCTAATAATCGTCGCATCTTTTCCCATGTGACAACCTTCCGTTTACCTTCGTGTGCACGTTTCTGTTTGAGAGTCTCCCACCACAAAGAGGCATGTTTCTTCAACTTGATGGCGACCAATTTAACTTTCAACTCCGCCGGTACATCTTTAAGATCAAAAATACGTTCCACCGTGTGTAGCCAATCAATAAACTCATCCGGGTGAACCCCCCCTTCGAACTCCGGAATATCCACCCGAATCCCTAGACTTCGCAGTGGGTCAGACACGGCCCACGGGTGGTGGTGTCCGCCGTGGTGATGGCGTCCTTCCGAACGGGTTATACCCGCCATATGGCTGCCGATTAACGGGACTATTATCTCTGTAATACCCATCATCGTAACCGTCATACCTGTAATCGGAGATAGTCTCCTCCGTATCGGCTCTCGGTTCCCAACGATCGTCGTCACGAATCCCTGCTCGACGAAGTTGTTGACGCAGCCTTTCAATCTCTTCATACGGATCACGAAACTGGCCATCCCGAGCATCCCTACGAAAATTCCTCCTGTGATCCGCCATCGGCTCTGATTACCACTTGATAGCGTGATGGTACTCTCTCGACTCGATCTGCGTCGAAGACGAGAAAACCCTAACGTTGCGACTCAACGTTAGAAACCCTAGCTCCCGGACTGGTGCTAGAACGAATGGAAAATACCTCCAAACAAATCTTTTATTCAAAACAATCTCCAACCAAACAAAGAAACAAATAAGTCTTTAAATAGGAAAACACAACTTGGAAAACAAGCAAAGAAAATAATTAAAACAATTATCTAAAACCCCTCATGGGCCGGTCGCCAATTAGGAGGTATCTTGGGCCGGTCCGGGTAAAACCCACTCGCCACCTTCTAGCCACTTTGGTTTGGAATCGAGCCCAAAGTCTCGAAACCGAGATCTCGTCCCTCGCCATCAGATTGTGAGTGATAGATGGAGAAAAGATAATGATAAAGATATAAAAAAAATTATTATTTGATTGAAAAGGAGAGAAAATGTAGTGTTATTTATTAAAATTATAGGGATAAAGATGTGGAATAGGTTGTGAATGCTCTAACTAGACAAATGTATTCACATAATAAAACACCTACTAATTAACCCACAAAGCGGCTCAGAATGGTTCTAAAAAATTCTTACAATCAAATGATTCTCAAATAAACCTGAAAGTGTTATGCACCCTAAGTTGAATCGCACACGTCACCTAATGAGTGTAATGTCGTTCTTTTATGGTGCAATTTGCACCCTTTTGTTTTTTACTTGGTGAACGAGGTCGAGTTTGACAGAGGACTAAATTATTCATATGGGTAGGATTAAATTATTCATTGGTAATCCTCAAGCCATAATCTTCAAGCCATTAAAAGGTAAGTGATCCGTTTGTGGGTGGCTTAATGTATGGACGGCTTACTCTGGACATGTGGCAGGCTCGCAATGGTTCGGGTAACAAGCCTAGCATTCTGACTTTTTATCCACGTGTTGAACAATTATTGGTTGGTGGTGGGTTCCACCTTTAGCCTACTTGTCAGATGGAGGACACATTTCAGATTGTGATTGGTTGAAAGATGACAAATGGTTGGTTTCTATTGGGTGGGTCATTTGAGTTTAGATAATTTTGGGTGGTCATTACTGATTTTTCTTTATCAAAGTGGATCATTTTGGGATTTTCCCTATTCTATTTCGGTTATTATATAGTAAAAATAAAAGATTCTCTTGAGAGACCTGAAATATGCTTTAATAGATTATGTTGAATATGAATCCTTAGTCGTGTTTTATCCTGTTCATCATCTACTTTTGCATTTCTATATTTCTTTTGTAACTCCGTAATGTAATTTACCGCTTCTATTTCTATATTGTAAACTTATTTATTTGAAATGTTATTTTATTTATATCATGAAAGGCTCCTACAATATCATTTTTCAAAGTATCTGCAATTATTTTAACGAAAAAAATATCATACAAGTGGTTTAGACATTAATGGGATAAATGTTGATATGACTCTCGTAAAGAGGAATAGCCCCCCAAATAGGTTGGGCACTTGGGCCACACCCCTAAGGTTGACCATAAATGAAATAATAACCCCTTTTTTACAAAATATCTTTGTATCAATGTTTTTCAAACTTCATTTATTTGTCAAGAGGTTAGTTAATGAAGTCATTTTTTTTAACGTCTTTTTTATTTTTTATTCTGTTACCTATGGTTTTAAATCCTCACCAAATGGAAAGACTATGTCTTATCCTACACCAAGATTCCATTATGGCAAATGCCCCCTTGGTAATGAAGTCATTTAGATTTCCCATAAAGTTAGAAAGTTAAAAATCTTCAGACTCGCTCGCACCCGCAGACTTGAGACACTCTTAAGACATTGAGTCATCGTGGTGGGCTGAGCAACAGCTTCGACTGAGAAATCGTTGTTAAAAAAAAAATTATAAGGCCATCCCTAGTAGTGTATGGTGATATAAAGTAATTATTGTAAAATCCACCATATGAGTAAGGGCGAAAACACCTCGAAAGTAATTATTGTAAAATCCACCATATGAGTAAAGATCAATAAAAAAACTCATGAAGATGAAATTCCCAAAGACTAATGCGCTTGATGTCCTTGAAGTAACTATTGTTAAAAATACACCTAGTCTCAGAATGATTAATGGACTTGATGTCCTTGAAGTGACTATTCTTATTAAAAGGAGACGACAATGCATCTTACACAATATTCTTCCTACCCGGCACATCCTCTCCTTATTGTATTCATTAGGGTTTTGAAACACTATTCTCGTTCTATGAAGGCTCTAGGAATTGTGCACCTTACAATTCCATTTAAAGCAACCTCCCTTCCTCTACATAGCTAATCGATTAAGGACCAGTACCAACCCATACTTCCAAGCTGAAATCGAAATAGGATAATCATAGCCAAGTCTGAAACAACTGATCATAAGAAAACCAAATCTATTTTGACCAACATAGCTTTAGAAATAATTAAAAAAAAGCATCCAACAATCAAAGCTTAATGAAGCTATACAAACAATATAAAAAACTATACTAAGATGAGATCGATGAGATCGATGAGATCAATCGTTAAGAGCGGTAACAACCCACAACTTCAGGATGAAATAAAAATAAAATAATCATAGCCAAAACTGGTATTAACAACAAAGCCTCAGAATTTAGACAAAGCACCATTGAAATAACCCTATGACGCAGAAGCGGCATGATCCTCACAACAAAAGAAAAAACGTAAAAAGATAGATAGATGTCGTGTTGCTGGAGACTTACGAAGCGACCTAGTCGAGCAAAGACACTTATCAAGCGTTACGAAAGAACCTAGTTGAGCATCTATGAGCGAATAAGCAACTACAATAAATTAGTCTATTTGAATTTAATTATGTATTTCTTTGTATTTTAAATTTATGTATTTGTTGTTAGAATTTTAAAAAGTTTGACATTTATTTGAATTTAATCTTAAATTACATCTGTTATATAATTATATAATTATCTATGTATAATTCAATAGTACATAAATATAAATAATAGAAATAGAAAAAAAATGGTGATGTAGAAATAAATATTTGTTTGTGGAAAGTGCAGCGTTGAGGCTAAAATCTGTTTGTGTGAATGATTTGAAAAGATGAGTAAAAAGTTTATGTGACATGCTGACTAAGACTCTTTGTGGTGTGAAGTAGTATGTGTGATTACAAACTTCATTAAACAACAATTCATAACACTAGGTTATGCATCTTGTCCACTAAGTACTCAAATTCATTTAGAGTCACTGTTGCTTGTGCGTATAGGATTGTTATGTAGTGTAATTAGGTGTTAGTAATCATTGGACATATTCTGGATAAATAACAATTTGTTAATGTGGTCGTTATAAAGTTTGGGTAGATTTTGACAACTTATCGAAAGTTAAAGGTTGATGAACTAGAGTTGCCAATCTAAAACAAGTTTCGTTATTCTCAACTACCGGCTCAATTCAATCCGGTTGAGCATATAAGCAGCTAGTTTCAATTGATTTGAGGGTTCTTGAAATTCATGTTCATTTTTCAATTCTTTTCGTAATGATTTTCAGATTGTAATCGTTATCTAGTTCATATCAATAATAAGATCAGATCTGTCCATTTTCATTGTCAATTTTCTTGATCTGTTTCTTTGTTTCCAGGTGTTTTTAACATCAAATTATCATATGTGGAAAGGATGAGGTTTAACTTTAGAGATATTCTAAGGGTCTTTAAGTGCACGTCCAAGATGTAGATAGTCATGATCATTCTGTATAGTGTACTCCACTTGATCAAGTTCATAGTTTCAAATGCAAGTCAACTTACAACTAAGTTTTATCGAAAAAAGTTCATCATTTTTACACGGGTTAAAAAGGTTCTCAGACAGAGAGTTCTCTTTTAAATACAACGACCTTGGTCACTTAACCCGGTTTCCAGTTAAAACCAACTCGTATCCCGAGAACCAATTACATATCCTTGTTAGTTTAGTACTCACTTTTCAACCTATGAAAACTCAAAAAACCAAACCAAAAAATATGATTACCGATCAAACAAGTAAGATGTTCTATATTCAATGAACCCTTTTAGAAACAAAAATGCCCTCTTTACTTTTTAGTTTTTTTTTTATTAGGTTATGTTTGAAGACATAGTCATGTGACCGGTGACCCACGTAGCACGTGAGTCCATGATTTTTCCTGTTTTTAAAGCAGCACGTCGGCTCGATCAAACCGACCATACCGCTAAAATCACGGGGCCCCACCCCACCTTGAAAAAATTGATTACTCACCACACAACACACATCACGACGTCGTATTGAAGGTCGACAACTTAATCCCACCTCTTATCAACTGACACGTGGATCCTACATATAATACCGGTTCGCAAGTCGTGAAAACTGACAATTGACAACCGACCATCACTAGCATCGATACATCCATCCACGTAAGCATCCGACGTGGCAGGATGTAAGTGGATACGTACATAAAAGCATTACAGCGTGTCCCTCTCCTACTTTTATGCGTTGCCCCAGTCGACTCATTCGTTACGGCATCGTTTTGATGATTGAAAGTATTGGTACACTTTATTTTGGTTCTTTCCTTGTCGACTTATTCACAAATGGTATTATTAGGTATAATTGATTATTTAAAGGCATTAATTTATCAGACAATTTATCAATTTGGTTGGTTATAAATAAAAACTCTAATGAGATAATGTATAAAATTGAAGTGTTTCAATTTTTTTTCTTCTTCATATTGTCATTTTATTATAAAGAAATATATCTTGTAACCATACCACTAAAGTGTTTTACTAAAAATATATTTACATATTTTTCTCTTTAAATCATTAATTACATAGCTAAAAAATCAATTACATATTTATCTTTTGTAAGATCACTAATTATATATTAACCCAAACCAAACTGGATTAGTGTATATATATATATATATATATATATATATATATATATTACATATTATTCCATTTTATTACATATAAATTTATATATATTTTATCTATATTTTAATCCGGGAGTTTTACATATTTCTTATTTATAAGACCTAGGGAGTATAAACGAGTCAAGCGTGCTTGTAAGCTACTCGGAACTGGATCGATAAAAGGTATGAACGAGTCAATTTCACACGAGCTCGACCCTTGAAATATTGCTCATTTATCTACCTGTGTGTTACATGGGATTGAAAAAATAAAAAAATAATTATTAACATTTTTTTATGTAATTATATAATTTTTCAAATATATGTTAATAACAACAACGGATATAACTTTTTATATAGAGTAACATATCACTTAAGTTAGCAACATATGGATTAAATTGATAATTAACATAACTTTAGCGTCGCATAAAACAAAGGTTCTTTTCTGACCACATTATGTCTATATGGTAACGAGCTTAAATCCATAAACTTGATTATATACGTATAGGAGAAATATACGCAAAAAGAAATCCATAAATACTTATGAGTAGAGATTATTTTCTTGAATAAATATGTAAAGAAGTTTCAAAAAATGTGAAATTGTGATATAAAAGTTAGTTACTTTTTAAAACATTTTACCTAATCCTAACAAATAATGATCACTATACATATATTTTATTTTTTGGTATAACCAATTAACCATAAGTCATAAGAGTTATTGAAGTGTTTATAACTAGATTTATTATACGCACGTTATTGTGGAGATAATGTGGATACAAAAAACAGTTGCATTACTATGAAGGTTGTGATAGTCGAAAGTCGGAATCGAGGCGGCCGGCGTCCTTGGAGAATCATTTCGGACTTTTTTTTATATAAAAGTAAAAATATATAAATTATATAATTAAACATAATTATTATTCAAATGACAAATATACTGAGAGTCTAATAAAACACGGAAATATTTTTAGAAGTTTTAAGTATTTTGATATTGGCAAATCTCAATGGAAGAAAAAATGAAGGGGTGATGGTTAAATATTTTTAAGTAAAAGAGGTATACAATTGGTAGACCGATGAGATATTAATAAAGGGTCCTACTTTTGTTACACCCCACCCCTATTTTCACACCCACTGTATGTCTCAATCGATCATATAACCTTATGTCGGACGTATAAGGTTAAAAAAGAACAATTTTCATAAAAATCAGAGTGTCAATACGAGGTGGCTATACGCCATGTATGACCTTATGTGGGGCGTATAAGTTTTGGTAGCGTATGACATAATGAGCCACAATATGGGGTTATACGTGAGGCTACACGTCTCGTATAATCTTATATGGGGCGTATAGCAAGATATTTTTTTTTAAAACTTATAATCATGGTATGGTGAGAATTATACTGTAAAACAAAAAATAGTCATTTACATATGTTTTGATCATGTTTTATAACCTCGTTAGTATTGTATTTTTACCTTGTACGCCTCGTATAACCTCATACGTGACATATATAGGTGTTAAGTTCGATTTTTGAGATGTGGCTAAAGAGTGAACCTTAATAAAGGCTCAGAATTCCTAGCCCGTTATGACTACAAAATTGGTTGCCGTGTGAACTATCTCAAATGCCTCGCCAATACAGTGGATCATATATAATAAGGTTTTTCATCATAGCCTATGAACCATCAGCAACAAACATCATAGCATTCTTAATCAGGATCTTACACACCCATCTTAGGTCATCATGTAGGAAATGTGGAAAACAAGCTGCTACCGTTTATAAAAAGTAAAATTAACCCAATGTAATCCTATCTCACTTGGGACAGACCTTGTCTTTTTAGTTAGAGATCATGCTTTCAAATAAATGTAATTAGTGTAATTGATTTAATTTAGTTTGTAAGCATGTAAAAAATAACAAAATAAAATTAAAAAAAAATATATATATTGGACATTTCGGGAATCCGTTGTAACTTGTAAGAGCTGTAACTTAACAGCGTCGAATACGTGTGCCAATTGGTATGCTCCCATAACAAATAAGCCTATAAATACAACCCCCTTCACAACTTCTTCAATCACACAATCGAATCCCTCTATTTCAATCAATCAAATACACCTTTCATTTATTCACATACTTTAAACACTCTCTGTTTTTCTTCTTCATTTTGATCATGTCTGACGAAGTAGTTTACCACCACGCCCCCAAATCCGACGAGGAGTGCAAGACCACCACCGTCGAGGAGCAGTCCGATCGCGGTTTGTTCGATTTCATGGGGAAGAAGGACGAAGAGAAAAAGTGCGAAGATGCCGTCATCTCGTCCGAATTCGAAGAGAAAGTTCAGGTTTCGGAGCCCGAACCAAAAGCTGAGGAGAAGAAAGAAAGTTTGCTCGATAAACTTCACCGATCTGACAGCAGTTCCAGCAGTGTAAGTTCATCCATCACATTGCAAATCATTTAATTCCATTCATTTGATCATCTCACCAAAAAAAAAAAAAAAATTAATGATCTAATTCTCGGATCATTTGATACACAACTAGTTTTAAGTATTATATAACTACTTATCTTGATGATTTATTCGGTTATTATAGTTTTATACTTAAAATTGAGTCTTTGTTATTGAATATAGTAAGTGGAAAAGTTATGTTATTATGTTATAGCTCTTGTTCATTTGATTAATCTTGGATCAAACTAAATAAACATGTTTATATAACTTTCTACAGTCTAGTGATGAGGAGTGTGAGGACGGGGAGAAGAAGAAGAAGAAAAAGAAGCCGTTGAAGGAGACGATCAAGGAAAAGATTGAAGATTTCAAGGAAAAGAAAGAAGAGAAAAAAGCCGAGAAGAGTGAGGCCGACACATGTGTCCCGATCGAGAAATACGAAGAAGTAGTGGTCCCGACACCCGAAGTTGTCCACCCGACCCCTACCCCGGCTCCGGAGGAGAAGAAGGGGTTTATGGAAAAGATAAAGGAAAAATTGCCTGGTGGGCATAAGAAGGCCGAGGAGGAGCATGTTGCTGCTCCTCCTCCGCCACCGCCAGCTGCGGCGGTGTACGAGGAAGAAGGTGAACCTAAGGAGAAAAAGGGTATCTTTGAGAAGATTAAGGAGAAAATCCCGGGGTATCATTCCAAGAGTGAAGAGGAGAAAGAAAAAGAGAAAGTAAAGGAGTGTGATTAAGCTTGTTGTCATGATTCAAATTTCAAAAGCAAAAGCAATATGGGTTGTGAGGTGGTTTGCTTTGGGTTGTGAGGTGGCTTGCTTTGATGGGTTCTTGCTTTTTTGTTTTTTGAATAATTGTCTTTGTTATGTTTTGTTTAAAAAAATTATGTGTGGTGTTCTTGAATTTGGGTTGTAAGTCTATACATTTTTATTTGTATAGAATGTATTTTGTTTATAAACCCTTAAAAATATTTATTAAAGTTTATTATTTATAAATATTTGGGTGTGGATATTATTAGTTTTTATGTTATTGCATAAGATAATTTACTTTTTAATCTATGCTTTACGAATAATCAAACATCAATGTTTGATTTCTCCACTTTTACATTTTGTCCTAATAACCTAAGTAATGAATATATGAATATATCAATCACCCTAATATATAATAAGAAAATTATATTAATTGGACTAAAGTAAAGAAAACTTATCTCATGTTTGATCTTAACTTAGACTTTAATCTAATTCCCACATCTGATTTGAAAAATGTAAACTTAGACTTTTGCTCACCTTTTTGATAAGATGATTGGCTAAGTTATGGATGAATACAAACCTATGTCTTGAGTTGTAGCACCAATTTTAGGATATTTATGATGTGAACACAAATGTTACATGTAATTGAGACTAAAGTATAGTGGTCGATCACCAACTTTGCAACTAGAAGAACCAAGAAGAAGTCTTCTTGAAGGATTTTAAGTTCTAATAGAGAATAAAGAGATAGAAATAAAAATTAATACAATCAGGGCCCAGGGCTTTTCATAATCACAATCCCATATTGCAGATTTAATTTCAGACATAGAAAACGGGGCTATGAGTGCATCCGATTGCATAGCCGTGAGCTTTTTGAAGTCCTCAATAATGAACCGCTCTACAAATCTCAGGTGATTATAAAAAGCGTACTTAATTCTGTTTGGATCGGTACACCACACACCATTTACATTAATATTATTGATTCAATTGTTGACAATGTTATTATGAAGCAATCCATGAAAAAATCAAGAACCTTCATCCCCTCCGTAGTCCCTTTGACCCTAACCTTTTGATCGGCATATTTTAATAATTTTATGTTATTGGAAATTGTGTTATGAATGTTTTAGTTTAGTTAGAATACACTACTTTAGTTGGTTTTTATATTTTATAGTTAAAAATGAAAACACGTTAAAACGATCAAATTAAGCCAAACAGTACACACAAGATTATATTACCTTAAAAGTATTTATATTTTATAATTTAATATTGCATCTTGTAAGTTAAATTAAATCAAATGATGGCTCATGGAACTAAAAGAAAACTGAAGTAATTGTGTCTTTGTGTGCTATTTCTTTTACAGGTCAAATTCGAGAAGGCTTGGGCTTCACAAATAAACTTATGGGCCAAAATCAAGTTAAAGCACATAACCATAACAAATGTAGTTGGGCTAAATTAAACCAATGGGAGACTCGGGCTGAATTAAAGGGAAAAAAACGACAGTTTACAAATCATATCGTATATCATCAGTTTTAGAGTAGTTCCATTGGTACACAACAGTGGAGGGAGGGTTTCGACAGTTCCCCTTTGGGGGCTGTCGATCGAACCCATGAAAGAAGGAGGTGACATGCTGCTGCTGATTTGGTTTACGGAGATCGTTTTTCTTATGGCTAGTTCACAACCGGATTAGGGTTTTGTCATACTTGTAAGTTTATTCTCTTTTGTTTGTTCCATGTTTGTTTATCACGTTTTAATCATTTAGACGTGAATGTTTATAATTGTGTTAGCATAATCATATTCGGTGTTAATTCATTGTATGGTGACATTTCCCCTTGGAGAGACTTTAGATGCATAGTAAGTTGTCACCATAGTTTTGAGAATTTCATGAGTCATAATGAAATGCTTAAGGTTGCATGTTAGTATCATTCCACCTAGAAAGACTCTAGAGTTATGTATATGTGTTATAGATGTAGTCGTATTTCATTATACAATTGATGTTGATGTGACTTGTGTTATGTCTATGAAATCTATCAATATAACAAACAAATTAAAAGTTTTGCAAGATATCGTTTGAACTCTAAACTCAGAAGTGACAGTGTCTTTTCTTTATTTCATGTTTCCTTGTTCTTTGGGTTTCACGTTTCTTAGTTTACTCGTAAATTAGTTTACACTATTCTAGTTCAAATCAATCAACAAATTTTAAATTTTGTTTTCATAATCAAGCGAAACAATATAATACTAACCACATGCTTATTGTGGATACAATACTCTACTTACCGTAACTATCTAGGTTGATTAGGTTTTTGCATGACTTAACGACTATCATCACCTTTTGTTTTAGAGTTAACGTCGCTTTTGGTCCCCAAGCTTTGTACTTAGTTAATGGTTATCTTAGGCTAAACTTAGTGGGCACGGTACGGTTTAGATCATATAGCGTCTCATAGTATTTTTCTTTTTGATGATGTGATGATTACACATCTTGATGACGTGAAGACTAGATATTACTACACATGGCCTGAGGAACAACATATGAGGCATCACTTTGTCTTTTATTATAGTACTGTTAGTTGAAATCCCTGTAAAGGTTTAGTATAACTACAGAAATGATAATTGCCGAATTGAGTGAGAACCGAACCTTTTCTATAGTAATTCGAATATGATACTTTATAATGTGAAGTGAGTCAAGTGACAATATATAAAATCAATCTCAGCCGTAAAGAGAGCAAAAATGCCCATAAGGCCATATAATTATATGACAAAACATTCACCTCAATTCTAACAGACTCGTTTTAACCTATGTAACACCATCCGATGAAAACCATAACCAACTCATATAAATCCCATCATAAACACTTTACCAAATAAATCAAACATTAAAAAACATGCATCAAATTAGTACTTCGAGTTTTTTACTTGTCAGTCTACTTGTCTGTCTTTTGCCATCTTCGGCGGCAACAGCGGATTACTTGATCGGAGTTGGAAGCTACGACAGCACTGGACCGGCTGCCGGAGTGAACATGATGGGGTACGCGAATCTTGATCAAAGCACTGCAGGCATCCATTTCCGGCTAAGGGCACGGGCCATTCATTGTAGCGGAGAGCTTCAACGGTCCGAGATTCGCTTTTGTCAATCTTGATGCGGGAATGGCATCGCAGCTTGTCACGATAAAAGTTCTCGAGAGGCTTTCGAAAAGGTATATATATATATCAGGTGTCCGGTTTTGTTTTAGTTACAGTTGGTGTAATCAAATGTTGATATTAGTTACCTTAGAGGTTGATGGTTCAAATTCTATAGCAGATAAGTTACATGATATATAGTGGTAGATTATCCGTTAAAAGGTTACTTATGATGATTTTCTAAAAACTTTAGGCCCTGTTTGTTTTAAAAAAAAAACATTTGAATAAAGGTTACAATATCTCATTAAGTCAGACGTATTTAGATGTAGAGCCGTTTCTTTTTTTTCCACTTATTAAGAGGTTTTGCATCTTAATAGCGTTTTAACCATCAAGACATTTTAGAACATCTTATAGCCTCTTAAACCGAAAAAAGAGTCGTTCGTTCTCTGACGAATAGAGCTCCGTCTCCGGCGACTAGTTATCCACCTCCGGCCTTCACCTCTTAATGATTCAGTTTTCAAAAACTTGAACCGCCTCTTAACATTCAGAAGTGGTATTCAGATTAAGACATAAATCTTTAAAAAAAAACAAACGGAGCTTAGATTGTTGGCTAATTATCAATCATGAAATTAACTTTACAAAAACCTTTGGAACTTCCATTTGATTGTCGTAGGTTTGGGAACTTGTACAATGAAGATAACGTAGCTATAAGTGGTACTCACACTCATGCTGGTCCTGGAGGATACTTGCAGTATGTGGTCTACTCCGTGACGTCACTTGGCTTCATTCCTCAGTCTTTTGATGCAATCGTTACAGCCATTGAAATGAGCCTTGTCCAAGCTCATCAAAATCTCAAATCTGGTTCCATTTTCATCAACTCAGGTGCCTTAATTAATTTCTAAATAATGCTCCAAAACTAGCTTCATGAAATCATTGATTAATTCTTGTTTTTGTAGGGGATTTGGATAACGGGGGAGTGAACAGGAGCCCGAGCGCGTATTTGTTTAACCCTCCGGATGAGAGGGCTCGGTACAAAACTGATGTCGATAAGCTAATGACGGTTTTGAAGTTTGTCGATGGTACGAGTGGGAAAAGCATCGGAGCGTTCACGTGGTTTGCGACTCACGGAACCTCGATGAGTAAAGACAACAAACTGATTAGCGGTGACAACAAAGGTGCGGCTGCTAGGTTCTTTGAGGATTGGTTCACTTCCACAAGTACAAACTCGACTACTTTCAAAAATAGTGTCCTGGCTAAAAAAGCGTCAACCATCAGAGCCACTGGAGGTCAGCCTTGTGGACAAACAACAAGTCAAGGGTTCAAGGTTCGGAAGAATGATACCGGTCCGCAGTTCGTCGGAGCGTTTTGTCAATCGAATGTAGGAGATGTGAGCCCGAATGTGTTGGGAGCATTTTGCACCGATACCGGATTACCTTGTGATTTTAATCACTCGTCTTGCAACGGAAACGACCAGCTTTGTGTCGGCCGTGGACCCGGGTACGTAACAATCGTCGCTAACGATCTTTGTATTCGTTATTTTGCGACGAACAAATAGTTAACTTGACAAAACTAAAAGCACAACTTATTATAACAGGTACCCTGATGAAATAAAGAGTACAAAAATCATAGGGGAGAGACAGTTTCAAAAGGCAGTTGAGTTATTCACATCAGCTAAAGAACAGTTAACTGGAAAAATTGACTACCGTCATGTTTACTTAAACTTCACAAACATTGAAGTCACATTAGCCGGTAACCGGACCGCTAAAACATGTCCAGCCGCCTTGGGTCCAGGATTCGCGGCAGGAACTACCGATGGTCCTGGTGCTTTTGGGTTCCAACAAGGCGATACGAAGATTAACGAGTTCTGGAAACGAGTTAGAGATTCGCTGAAGAAACCGAGCGATTATCAGATTAGTTGTCAAAAGCCGAAAGCGGTTCTACTCTCCACAGGGGAGATGTTTGTCCCTTACGCTTGGGCGGTAAATCTTGATTTCTGTTGGTTTATCTAAAGCTTTAGTCTTGAAATGTAGATGATTTTTGGATAATCTTTTTTGGATAATCTGTATGGGTTTCATTTGCCTAAATGCAGCCAGCAGTTGTTCCTATTCAAATCCTAAGAATTGGGAAACTAGTCATACTTTCTGTTCCTGGAGGTTTGGCTTTTTTTTCATTTTATCAAAACAAATGAAAAGATTTTGTTTTAAACTATTAATTAACTAGACCCGCTGATTCCGGGTCGAGCATATTTCACAGATCTAACTCTGTGAAATATGCTTTACCCGAAATCATCGTGTCTATATGTAGAAGCTTCTTAACTAATGTTGTCTAAATTTTCCAGAGTTCACGACAATGTCGGGTCGAAGATTACGAGAATCGGTGAAGCAAACACTAATAAGTAACGGGAACGGTGAATTCGACAACGATACACATATCGTAATAGCAGGACTAACCAACACATACTCACAATACATCGCGACACCCGAAGAATATAAACAACAAAGATACGAGGGTGCGTCAACGCTATACGGTCCTCATACTCTAGCCGCATACATCCAAGAATTCAACAAGTTAGCGGAATTAATGGCGAAAGGGCGTAAGATAGTTAACAAAGGCCCGTCACCCCCGGATCTTTCTTCCGTCCAACTGAAACTGTTACCGGATCCTTCCGGAGACTCGCCCCCGCCAGGCGTGAAGTTTGGCGATATGAAACACGACGTTTCCGTACCCAAAAATGGGTTCTTTCGTAAAGGAGACAAACCAAGCGGCGTGTTTTGGAGTTCGAACCCGAGATATGACCTGTTAACCGAAGGCACATATGCGGTTGTCGAGATGCTTCGAGGGAAGAGGTGGATCCCCGCGTATGATGACGATGATTTCGGCTTGATTTTTAGGTGGAATGTGGATAATGGTAGTATTTATGGAGTGGCTACACTTGAATGGGAAGTGCCTGATTCAGCAAGTAACGGGGTTTATAGGTTCAGACACTTCGGTTCGTTTAAGAAAACCATCGTTTCAACTACAGAATACTTTACGGGTGCGTCAAGTGCATTCGCGGTGTCGTAAAACACGAGGTTTGAGTTATAGTACCGGGAAACTTATACTCTACTCAATCATAAACATATTCCACGCCTCAAGTGAGGTTTGTATTCAACACCCTAAACTTGTCATACATCTTAATTATGTGAAGTAAGGTTAAGTAGGGTATCGAATCCATGGAGTATCTTAAAAGTGTTCATGTTACCTACTCGATTGAATTGTAAAATAAAGAAAACTAAGATTTGATGTTGAATACAAATGTGGAAAAAGTGACTACACCAGGATCCAGATTTGATAGTTACCAACCTAATTCAAGTTTACCTAGCTATTAAGTTACATAAACATAACTTTGTTTTAAAGTGTTCGACCCAACCTAAGCTATTAAGTCCATAGTCCAATAATTCCTAGAGCAATGATTTGGTTGAAACTAAACAAGCTCGAATCCAACCATGCTACTTAGAACCAAAACCCATAAAGCTGAGCATTGGATCCAAATATTTCCAAGAAAAATCAATATTAAAAATGAGTATTTTTCTTTTTATACTTGTACCAAATGATCTCATTAAGCATAAGAGGGCGATCTAGAATTTGTCTCCCCTTAACAAAAGCCGACTGGACGGGACTAACTACATGATCAATATTACTAGCCAACCGATTAGCTAAGATTTTAGAGATAATCTTATATTGCACCCCAATTAAACTAATCGGTCTATAATCCTTAATTAAAACGTGACTTTGAATCTTCGTAATTAATAAGAGTTATAAACGAAGCATTACATCTAATTGGGGTGTGTGATTGTAGGAAAAATCCGAAGACAAAATCCCCATTGTCATCTTTTATAACATCCCAGTAATGCTTAATACATTCAAATGTAAAATTGTCGGGACCCAGGGTTTTATTCAAATTAACCACACGATCACACGGCCTCTTTTATTTTAATAAGAGAAGGTCTAGACTCGATACTATCATGGATCACGTCGTCAAGCATTTAGATTTAGGTCTCTTTGAATGGATTTTTTAACTCAATACTCTTCTTGATTATTCTCAAAAAATTTCACAAACTCATTTTTAATATTCATAGGCCGTTCAATCCAAACCCCGTCAACTTTCACCCCTTTAATAGAATGTTAACGACGTTTATATTTAATAATATTATGGAAGAATCTAGAGTTCTCATCCCCTTCAATATCCCACTTAATTTTGGCCTTTTGAGCCAAATCCTCCACCATAGGCTTTTCTGCATCATTAAGCTTCTTCAATAAATCACGTCTCTTAGCCCCCAAGGAAAAAATAATCCTCGCCCGAGTCAACCAACATATCAATATCAAAAGTGTCCCTTTTTTTCTTTTATCAAAGTGATCACCTCATTAGGATTCGGTACCGATTTCACCAACGTTAATCTTAAACTTAAGACTTTTAAGTTTATTTTTGAAGGCTTTAAACTTAGAACCACCATTTAGATTCATTTAGATTCTCTGCCCAACACCTTTTGACCAATTCATCGGAACACAATGAACCTATCAATGAATTATAAAATTTAAAACGGGGTCGAACCAAAGTCTACCAAAGATTGACGTAACAAAATGGGTCTATGTTCTACAATGGTTTATCGAGAGCAATAACTTCCACGTGGTGAATTGACTAAAAAAAATCCAGGGAAACGAAATAGCGATCAAGTTTACTAGCATTCTACAATTGGCATCAACACGAGTGAAATGATAACCACCCATAGGTATGCCAACAAGCGCCCTGTCATTGATGAATATTGTATTAAAATTAATTATTAGCATTAACACAAAGAAAAGGTCGATCCAATCCTTTCCGACTCATTTCTAATTGAACAAATAATCACACATAAAAGAGTTCCGAAGAACAACTTTTTGAGATTCACCTAGGGGAGCATATACATTCACTATGTAACATTGAATAGAATAATGCACCCACTTTCCTTCGACAATCAAAGCATGATCCAATACAACACTACAATTTTTTTGAAAAGACCAAAGGATTTCAAATAGAAATAATACCACCCGAGTTAACAATAGAAGGAATAAAATCAAAGTCAAAATGAAAGTTTCCCTAAAGCGATTTGATACGAATTAACAAGTAAAGGTCTTTCATACGCGATTCTTGAAGGCCCAAAAAATTCACCCCATACTTCACCAATAACGAACTAACTTATTTTTCTTCACCAATAATGATTTGGACTTCAACAGATTAGTGGTAAACTTGTCTTTGGGCCGGGGAAGGGGGGGGGGGGGTTGTATATATGCCACATTCTGGGTGTTGCATATATGGAACATGGGGGTGTTGCATATATGGAACATGCAGGGGGTGTGTGTGGGGGTGTATACCGGGGGGGGGGGGGGGGAGTAGTATACATGCAACACATATGGAACATAGTGGTGTTACATATATGCAACACGCGAGGGTTGGGGGGTCGGGGGCGGGGGTTGTATATATGCAACACGAGGATTTTTGTGACATATTTTTTCCTTCAAAAATTCATTTAAACATAATAAGCTTTAAAAAATAAACAAAAGGTTTTTACTTTTTCCCAATAAGAAATGTTTTTACTTGAACCTTACGATCCTTACCCAACAAAATAGTCCATATACTTTATTAATTACAGAACTAGTCTCTGAACTAGTGTTTGTTGTATAAATTAACTAAAGTGCCTCTAAACTTAATTGAGAAAATAGATGGAGTTAGTCATCTGGATTGATATGACAAAAAACCACAAACTATTGAAGGAATGACGTTTTTAAGAATATGGAGGAAAGTGACAAAAAAATGTTAAACCACAGGGACGAAAATGACATTTAACTCATTTCTAAATTTACAGTATAAGTTTAACATTTAAAATGGTAAAATAGACGTTTATTAATATTCATATGTTATACAAAAAAAAAACAACTTTAATGATTTAGATTTGAGACATTTGACCTACCTCTTGACATTTAGAAGTGGTATTCAGATTCAGATATAAATCTCTTATAAAAAGACAAACGAGTCCTAAATGTATTGTTTATAATCTGATAGCCTAAATTAGCATGTGGTGATTATGTTAGCCGTTCAAAAAAGAAATAGTTTGCTTCTAGCCCAACAAAACAGCTTTTAAATTGCACGGTACATGCATTAATAATCGGTTTGAAAACCCACCGCAATATTACAATAGGGTCCTAGCTATTATAGTACGTATTGTTCATGTTGTTTCTTCATTTACATGCTTTCTTTAAGTATCCATTGAATTTTTGTGGCTGGGGAGGTTCCTAGGTTGTGCTATACAGCTATAGCAAAATGCTTAATATTTCTCTGCAAACTAAATCTAAGAATAAAACACAGAGAAGGTATATATGTACGTGTGTGAAATGAGTATACCATATCAAATAAAATACATATTAAAGGGTCTTCGGTCTAGCGGTATCATGTGTCGGATAAGACTTAGTCTTTTCTTGTGTTGAGAGTTCAAATCAAGGGTGGGACTAGAATTTTTTTAAGGAGTAGCACAATTTTTTTTACGACGTTCGGGACAGTGTCCCCGAGAAAGCCGGGTCCAAGGGGTGACAGTCTTGGCTCAATGAAAAACGCATTAGAAATTAATTTAGTAGAAAATTGACTTGCTTATATTTTCATCAAACTTGTTATTGTTTTATAATGTGAGTTCATCTTAATTAAGGGGTATTTATGTTAGGTAATGGTCTGATAGTTTTTTAAGAGGTAGCACACGTACATAAAAAAAATCACTTTGCGTACGAGTTTAAGGAGTAGCACAAGATATCCCTGAACACTAGGGACTAGGGAGTTTTGCCCCTGGTTCAAATCCTATTGATGACAAAAAGAAAAACGTTAAGCCGTTATTAAAATACATGGCGTCCCGTATACATATATGAGAGAGCCAAAAAAAAAAAAGTGAAACTAACAGTCTAACACTAACAACTAATTAAAGAATCTAACTAAGTGCTCAACTTTATATTATTAGACAATTTGAGTTTTTAGGGATTACTCATCTTATTTTTCTTTTTCACACTCTCTTTTAACCACAATAGCGTTGAATAAGATTTTTGCATTTCCTTACTAACCGTTGGTATCTTATCTTTTATTCGAAGATAGAAAAGTCTGTCCTTCTCCTCACTAATTTTCTCTTTGATCTAATAAATAAAATACTAATTAAATTGAATTTAAAAAGAAAAAAAAATACTCCCTCTTCTCCATCATTGGCACCATCCTCATGATTTCCATTGTCTAGGCTCAAACTACACCATCCTATCCCGTGATGCTGCCACTCTCCCACCCTAATTTGAATCTAGTTAGGTTTAGGTCCATTCGTAATTAAGTTGGTTTATTATAATAGGGAGTTTAGGTTCGTTGTAATGTGTGGATTATATTTTAAATATATTGGACAAGGCATTTTGAAAGGTGGCTAGTCAATAAGGTCAATCTTTAATATTTGTTGGTAAGGATAAAGAGGAACCAATGGCTCTGGGTAGGGTTTGCATTCTTACATCAAAGATGAATAGAATCTTGGAATCGTTAGCGATATTTAATTAAAGGTAACCCCTATCAGGTAACTGTGAGAGAAACCTATGCTTGGCCACCTTCTTTTAATAGGAACATAGAACATTATGGAGTTCACAATCCACATCGTTGTCTAAACCGCCTGGGTTCTCCATTCCGGTGGTGGAAAATATTGATCGGAAAGTGGAACTTTTTACTAATAATGGACTACAAAAGGGGATGATAAAGCGGCGAACGCTTATTCAATTAAATCCACTTCGATTGCATCTTCTTCGGGTAGTAACAAACTGAATGGAATGTCTACGATTGAAGAATTTTCGAAACATATTGAGATGGGAATGCACTCGGGATTGACATGAAATGTAGTAAAAAGGATTTGTTGAACCTTATCGAGAGGATGAGTGATAAAAATATTTCTTGATGAATGCTCTTTCTATTAATGCTCGTGGTATAGGGACGGAGGGCAAAAGAAGAAGTATCTTGAAGATTTGTAAAGCATATTTCATAAATTTTTTAGCTATTTAAGAAACTCATGTTCCAAATGTTGATGAAGGGTTGGGAAACTTATATGGGGATTACAATTTTGATATTGCATGTTCGAGTTTGCATGGTAGATTGGGTGGTTTGGTTGCTATTTGGTATCCAACTTCTTTTGAGAAAAAGAATTTCTATTGCTTTGACAATTTACTAGTTGTGGAGGGTGGAGGGTTTTTGGAAGACGTTGAATTTCAGTTGTTTTATGATGGTAGTTCATGCTCATCAAAAAGTAGATGACAAAAGAAGATTGCAGTATTTCATGACTATTTTCATGAAATCTCATTCAGGAGAATATATTATTTTTGGTGAAAAATCAACTTGGAAGTAGACTAAAGCCGGTACATCCGAATCACCTTAATTAGCCCCCGGTCATTGGTTCGACCGGTTGAATCGGCCGGGTCAGTCGAGTTTTAAAACATTGATAGCAACGATATTTTACTTTCATTGGGCCATGTGGTAGGCCTAGATGACTACAATGTGGCATGGTAATTTGTTCTTCAATTTCAACGAATTTAACACAGAAGTTGTCCGGTGGTGTAATAGATACAGTCTTGTCACATAGTTTTTTTTTCAATCTCAAAATAACTTAGCATAGGAGTTGGTGGTGTAATAGGTAGAGTCTTGTAACATAACTTTTAAGTACTAGACTCAATAGTTTAAGCGTTTGATTCACTACGTAGTTTTGTCCCGGATGATGATTGGAAGGGAACTAGATCACTAGCTTGTAGACATCTACTGCAATAATAAAGAAATTGAAGAACTCCGAATTAAGTGATGCTTAATTTAGGGAGGTGAATGTTGGAAACTAAATTTGCTACCAGTGCACTGCCGCATGGATAACGTCGTTACATGAAACAATTGCATTGTTATAACACCACGTAAAGAAAATAGAAATACAAAAAAGTGAGTAACGATGTTAAAATAAGAAGATATAAACGCTTAAAGTATTGAGTCTACTACCTAAAAGTTGTATTACACGATTTTACCTATTGCACCACTAACGTATGTGCTAAATCCATTGCATTTAGAAAAAAATATGTAAAAAACCGTAGGGATAACACAGACACAAAATAGGACGATATTTATATAAAAACGATAAAGATAACTTATATATACTTATGTAAAAATGCTCTTTTTACAAAATCTCAAGTTTCACATATTGACCGAGATTAATCTCACCTTTTGAAATGTTTCTCACCGAGCCCAAGTTACAAACTATTTTCTCTCATTAATCCCAAACTAACACCCTAACGGTGTTAGTTTTTTGCTGACGTGGCGGTTTAGTTGGCTTTTTTATTTGATAAATTGGATTTTAATAATCTCAAGTTTCACCTATTGACCGGGATTAATCTCATCTTTCGAAATGTTTTTCACCGAGCCCAAGTTTCAAACTATCTTCTCTCATTGATCCCATACTAACGGAACCATAACGGTGTTAGTTTTTGCTGACCTGGTGGTCCAGTTGGCTTTTGGTGATAAAAAGGGTTAAAATTAAAAAATAATAATAAAAAGCCAACTGGACCGTCACGTCAGCAAAACTAACACAGTTAGGATTTCGTTAGTTTGGGATCAATGAGAGAAAATAGTTTGAAACTTTGGCTTGGTGAGAAACATTTCAAAAGGTGGGATTAATCCCGGCCAATAAGTGAAACTTTGGATTATTAAAATCCAATTTCCCAAAGAAAAAAGCCAACTGGACTTGCACGTTAGCAAAAAACTAACATCGTTAGGGTTCCGTTAATTTGGGATTAATGAGAGAAAATAGTTTGAAATTTGGGCTCGGTGAGAAACATTTTCGAAAGATGAGATTAATCCCGACCAATAAATTTCCCTTATTAAAACGATATTAGAAAAATTAGAGTTCATTAACTTCTCTGAAGAAAATTGTGCCCTTTATAAAGCACGATTTGTATACAAATTCTAACTAATCAAGCACACATTCCTTTCTTTCTTAGCTTATCATTGGCCTTGCTTAAATGGTTTTCCTTGTAATCTCAATCATTCTTTTTCCATTACTGATTTTTATTTTCACTCTAACTCTTCACCATGCATCTCAAAACAAGAAATCCAACGTCCCTAGAAGTTGGCCGATCATTGGAACCTTGCCAAACACCATAATGAATTCCCACAGAATCCATGACTATTGTACAGAAATTCTGGCAAGTAGTGGTGGTGCGTTCTGGATAAGAACCCTGGGGGTAAATAAAGCGAGGAGGATGCTTTGCACCGCGAATCCTTCAGACGTCCATCACATTTTGAGCAAGAACTTTAATAACTATCCAAGAGGCGATTCGTTTCGTGAGATCTTTGATATCCTAGGAGATGGTTTCTCTAATGTTGATGGAGACTTGTGGAATTTCCATCATAATGCAATCATGTCCCTTTTCAAGTCCCCTTGTTTCCAAACCCAAATGGAGGAAACTATTTGGAACAAGGTGGAAAAAGGGTTATTGCCTGTTTTTGAATATGTTTGCAACCAAGAGGTGGAGGTGGATTTGCAGGATATGTTTCAAAGGTTTGCCTTTGACACTATATGCACTTTGCTTTTCGATAGCGATCCTAAAAGCTTGTCTCTTGATTTCCCTCGTGTTCCATGTGAGAAAGCTTTGTCGGACATCGAAGAAGCCATCTTGCACAGGTACTGTTTGAAATAATTGGATCAATGTAACAACGAACACGATTATTTTGTAGAACTCCCAAAACCTTTTTAAAATCATTAACTCAAAAAAAATATATATATATATTTGGAACATCAAATTATAATATCCTACCAACCTACTTGTACCCTAAAACAAACTAGCTTATTCCCCAATTAAGACTCTTATAAAAACTCTAACTAAACCATATAATTTACTAGATATCAATTATTATGTCTAACATTTTCCTTGTTTAACACAAAACCAAATAAATGCAAACATTATCTCCTTTGTCTAATGAAGAATTATTATGCCTTCAGGTACATCCTGCCTAAACGCGTTCGAAAAATTCTACAACTGTTTAGAATGGGGAAGGAGAATAAGTTAAGTGAGGCAAGGAAAAGCGTTGATGAATTTATATACAAGCACTTAGCCCAAAAACAAAAAGAGTTTAGTGAATTAAACTCTGAAATTGATCAAGAGGAGAAATATAGATTATCAGCTGCTTTTTGGAGATCATATAAAGACCAAAGTATGACTTTGGATGATCCAAACAAGTTTTTAAGGGATACTTTACTAAATCTTTTGGTTGCAGGAAGAGATACTAATAGCACCACACTTTCTTGGCTTTTTTATCTTCTTTCAACAAACCCAATGGTGGTAGATAATATCCTTAGAGAGCTTCATACTCAACTTCATTTGAAAGTGGGTGGGAACTTGAAAGATTTTCAAGCAATAGACTTCCATAAACTAGTTTATCTTCATGGGGCTTTATGTGAAACCTTAAGGCTATTCCCTCCTGTCGCATTGCAAGCTAAAGCTCCATTACAACCAGATATCCTTCCGAGTGGTAAGCGAGTTAGTCCTAACAACACAATTATCCTGTCTTTTTATAGCATGGGAAGAATGAAATCGATATGGGGGGAGGATTGCATGGAATTTAAACCAGAAAGATGGATTTCGACGGGTGGAGGGATCATCCATCAACCATCATACAAGTTCCCTGCATTTAATGCAGGGCCAAGAACTTGTTTAGGTAAGAACATGAGTTTCATTCAGATGAAGATAGTGGCAGCTACAATCATATACCATTACCATGTAGAAGTTGTACAAGGGCATCCCGTGCGTCCAAGTGACTCCATTATACTCATGATGAAGAACGGTTTGAAAGTGAAGTTAAGTAAAAGGAGTGATGTCAAAATGTGAGGGTAATCATGCCCGATGAGCGATGATTTAACCGAAGTTACTACATAAAGGATTGTTTATGTAACTAGACAAAAGTCATACTTTGAGTTTGTTATGTAGTTTGTATAAGTGTAAGCGATCCTTTGTGTCGAAAACCTAAAACTAAACCAAGAGACGCGTATTGTTAGATTAAGAAACGTACCATCGATGGGAATAAGGGTTATACAAACCCATCACCAACTAGTCTGTAAGACACAATTCAATGTATTCAAAGTTCTAGTATTCCATTCTTGTTTATCTTATAAATTGTTGGATCATCTGGACCAGTGGCGGATTTACATATAGTCCAGGGGTAGCGCCCGCTGCCCCTGAACTTTTACCCCGACGTGCTATTTTTTTTTTTTTAAGTTTTTGGTTTTTCGCGACCCCTGAAACGAATTTTTCGCGACCCCTGGAAGAAATTTTATGGCTTTTACTTAAAAATATGATCAAAAGCCCCTTAAAAATATGATTAAAAGCCCGTTAACTACCTAAAAAAATTTTTCGGGGGCGCTGCCCCCGAACCGTTAGTCCCCGCTACCCCTGATATTCTTTCCTGGATCCGCCACTGATCTGGACGACAAAAAATGTGATGTATTGTCATAATCAATCACTGCATGTTTAGTTTGTTATGATGTATGATGGATGACAAATGAATAATGCATTATTTTTTATACAACAATGTGACGCCAATTGTACAAGTTGGTGGCCAAGCTCTTTATGATCTCCTATTATTTAAAATAAATGTGAAGATAAATGTTTAATTTTAAGTTATGTTTTTGGCTTTGGACAAAATTATATAGTTTTTTTTAGACATATGTGACAAAATTCATTACCCTTACCAAAATACATATTGCAAATATGAATAGTGTGATGTCATGTTAGCAAATAATTAGTTGACTGTTTAATAGGTATAATCGTTTAGACTTTGATCATTTCGGTTTTATTATTTCAATATAGCTTTGGGTCGTTTAAGTAGTCTTTTTATTTGTGTCTTCTTTACGTAACGTTCTATAATGTGATTATTTTACCTGCATGTGTTATCCCAATGCAACGCGCGGGTTGTACATGTAGATTCAAATAAACGTTTGGGATATATATTTAAACGAGATGTTTACCTCCCGTGCGTTGCTGCGGGGTTGAATTTGTATACTGAACTAAAGGCAAAAAGTTAAGTAGTATAAAACGTAAAAGTTTAAAAGTCTCGTGGTGAAAGTATAAAACTATAGAAGTATACTAAAAGCGAAAGTAGAAAAGTTAAAAGTTTCGTGACGAAAATAGAAGACAAAAAACTTAAAACAAAAAAAAAGTTTAAAAGTTAGAGGGTTAAAAGTTAAGGAGTATAAAACGTAAAAGTCTAAAAGTCTCGTGGTGAAAGTATAAAACTATAAAAAAAATAAGTCTAAAAGTCTCGTGGTGAAAATATAAAACTATAAATGTATACTAAAAACGAAAGTAAAAAAGTTAAAAGTTTCGTGGCCAAAGTAGAAGATAACAAAACTTAAAACAAAAAAAAAACTTTAAAAGTTAGAGGGTAAAAAAGTTAAGGGTATAAAACATAAAAGTCTAAAATTCTTGTAGTGAAAGTATAAAACTATAAAAATATACTAAAAACGAAAGTAGAGAAGTTAAAAGTTTCGTGGCCAAAGTAGAAGACAACAAAACTTAAAACAAAAAAAACTTTAAAAGTTAGAGGGTAGAAAACGTAAAAGTATGAAATATAGGTGACTAAACTATGAAAACCAAAAGTTTACTATTTCGTTAAGAAAAAAACAAATCATAAAAGGTTTAAGGGTAGAAAGCGTCAAAACACTAAAGTCACGTGACCAAACTATAAAAAACACAAAATACACTATTCATGTACCAATTTTCATTGTATAATATAATAATTAAGATGTTAGTAATATTTTTTTCTTTGGAATTTAAATAGAAATTTTTATTCACGACACAAAAGCAATTTACAAAGCAGTGGGGGTAGCCGGACAACAAGCTGCGCCGCAACCCCCTTCTAGATAGCGAAACCAATCCTACTAAAAATAAAGTTTTAAGCCTTTGGCGACGACAAATTACAGTGAACCCTCTAATGGACGGATTATTAGATATAGCGCAAAATTGCTAGATTATATTTAATAAAATCATCGTACGTGGTTAAAAAAAATTAATATTGTCCAACAATGCATAAAGGATGTTCGGTTTGCTGTAAATAATTTACTTTAAAGAACTTAATCCGTAAAAAAATCTATAATCTATTATAATAAACAAAAAGTTTATCATACTTTAATTAGTAAAAAAAATACACTCGACATCACCATAAAATTTTGGATTAAGTCAAAATTTTAATAAATAATTATCCAAATAATAAATTTCCATATTAGGGTTTATTTTGTTTAAACTATAATAAGTAATTATCCAATAAGTAATTATTCAAATATAAATTTTTATATTAAAGTTAGTTATTATCCAAATATAAATTTTAATATTAAGGTTAATATTTTATACAAGATAATATTTTTATTGCATATATATTATATTTTATTAAAATAATATATTTTATTGCATATACTTTAATACTTTAATATAATGTTTATAATACTTTATTCATAATAATATTTTAGTCAAATATTATGCATGTAATATAAAGTACTTTATTTTATTATATTTTATAATTATTTTCTTTTATTTTAGTTGAGTTTAATTCAAATTTACCAAGTATTTCATTTTAATATAATAAAAAAAATCCTTATTTTTCGTGACTATATTTTTTTTTAACTGCAAACATCCGGTTACCCGAGGGTCTCATCATGACATACGTTGTTACACACGACCTGTTACGACGCAGTCCGTACGAGTAACCAAGACCCTCTGTGTTGGACATTCATATCAAAAGAAACCCACCGTCTAAATGTCACTGTCGTAAAACCTCTGACTAATTAATGAGAAATTTTTATATAGATATAATAATACATAATTGTCATAAATTATGATTGTATTTATAGTTTTATTTAAACTCACACGTGTAACACACAGGATAAAAAACTAGTTTAAATATAAAAGAACTTTTTTTGTAATTTACTCTTTTGTCTATTTTTGCGACACAAAATGTAATTTAATATAATTTATATATTAATTAATTACATATTGATGACAGTTTGAAAGAAATTAAAAGTGAAGAATATAATAATGGGTTTGTCTAACATGTGCCCTAAGGGCACACATAAGGTGCAATAAATGCACATCGAAAACTGGAAAAGTTGTCAAGATTCTTTTTGAAAATTGAAAAAGGTACCAAGATTCATCTTGAAAAATGAGAAAATGTACAAATATTCTTTTTGAAAAATGTATTTTTTAATTTTCGAGATGTATTTATTACATCTTTTTTAATTTTCTAGATGCATATTAGGTTAAAGGATAAGTTTTTCTCTAAATAATTAAGTAAGATAGGTACAGTATTAATTTGTTTTCCGTATCAACGGTAAGTCTGTCAACTTGTTTAGGCTGGTAGAATTTAGTCACAATTGGTAGGAAGAATATTCTTTTTCTAACTATATTTTAAGACTCGAGTGTTGTCACGGGAACACGGGAATAATACTCACACACAAAACAGTTGCATTTTTATAATTCTATGTATAGAAAAAAGAAATTAAAAAATCACGTACGACTCAAACATTTAAAGTATAAAGCCTACAATGTAAAAGCTATGTTACATGATTATACAAATTCTACCACACCTTCCTATACATATTACACCACTAATTTCTTAGGTTTGTAGGGCATTGAGTGCACTCGGGCCCGAGTTTTGACATGTTTATTTATAACCCTAATATAACCTCTATCTATATTCTCGTTGTACTTGTAATTCTCACCACGAGTGAGGCAGAGCAATAATAGAAAAACTCTAGTTGCAGCCGTGGATGTAGGTCACATCGACCGAACTATATTAAATTTCGCGTGTTCATTCTCCTATATATTTTTGCTGCAGTGATTCTTAGTTTATTGCGTGCATGTGTGGTTGAATTCAAATCCAAACAAGTGGTATCATCGCTTAGGTCCAGTTACTCATAATAGCAGAGAAGTGAGATTTAGGGTTTGAAGGGTTGGTAGCATCTGCTGTCACCCATTGATCTCAACCGGCTGAAAATTATTTCCCCTGTCATGAGTTTTGTTGGTTGATCGAGAGTCTTCAAAAACGAGGCCAAAAAGTTTTTTTTTTTTAAATTTTTTTAGTGATTCTTTGCCTTATATCGATCCCCATGGTGAAAAAAAATCAAAAAACCGCCTAGGGGTTTTTTTTAAAAAAAATTTCCAAAATCTGGAATTTTTCACGTTACATATGTGAAAAAAGCCCAGTTACATATGTAAATTTCGCTTCTTACGTATGTAAATAAAACACTAATTATTTTTTATAAAATTATTTCCTAGGCGCTTTTTTGATTTTTTTTTCACCAAAAGTATTAAAATGGGATGTAGAATGTATAAAAAAATATATGAAAATAAAAACACGATTTTTTACCCCCGTTTTGGCCGAGATACTAAGTATATGCAAAAAAACGATTTTTTGAGAATTTTTTAAAAAAAAATCGAGTAGGCGTTTTTTTGATTTTTTTCAATAAAGGTGAGCTCTATAACATAGAGAACCACCATAAAAAAATTTAGAAAAAAAAACGAATTTTTTACCCGTTTTTTGAAAAGTTTTCATGGTTTTTCCAACTCAAGTGGGTTTTCATTTTATCCTTTCTCTCTATATATATATACATATATATGTATATATATATATATATATATTTATTATAATAGCCCATCCAGATATGATGATTAGGGTTCCAAACCCTCTTTTCTATGTTTGCCAGAGAGTGAGCTAGGGGTCAAGGGCCAACCATGGCGGTCCGGCTAGATTCTGGCTATCACCGGCAATAGCCACGATCTCGTTGCCTACTAGCAGATCAAAGTTTTGGTGACGATTTGTTTGTGGTTAGCTCCCACAGACATCAATGATAGCGAGGTCCGACGACGATGAAAATCTCACATTTAGATGATGAAACTCAACCATTCGGCCACCACCAAATCAGAAGGCGAAATGGCCACGACAGACCTTCAAATTAAGTTTCTGCCTCAATAAATTAACCCGTTGATTAGCGACATGCGTGAGCATCGAGACAAGACGAAATCAAAACCCTAGCCGCCACCGTTGTTCAGAGACGAAACCAAAACCCTAGCCGCCGCCGGAAATCGACGCCGCCGGGTTTGCGTTTGTTTAGATCAGAACCTAAGATCGGTGGTTGTCGCCGGAGATCAGATCCGGGTGATTCCCGATGGTGGTTTTCTTTTTATATCAGAAACCCCACTTCCTTAATAAAGTAGTCGCGGTTAGACTGGGCGACGATGGTTGTCAGGTTTGGCGGTGACGGTGGCGGCTGAAATTGAAACCACTTTCTTTTTATATCAAAACCCCCCACTTTCTTTTTATATCAGAACCCCCACATCCTTAAAAATACTAGGGGTATTTTGGTCTAATCACTAAAATTAACAGGAAAAAACTAACAGTGTTTAAAAAATGATTGAAATTGAAGCGAAATTAAAATGTTTGAACTAAAATTGATTTTTTTAAACTTTTGGATTAAAAGTGTTAAATGGCCCAAACCACAGAGACGAAAAATGAAATTAACTCTTATTATATTAACGGTCGAAAGACCTAAATTACATGTTTAAACAATAAATGAAACCATAATTATATGTGTAACACTCAATTCAATTCTTATCTCTCTAGCTTCTCTTAGCAACTCTTCACACTTTCCCATAGAAACCCGCATGTACTCGTCGTATAGACAAAGAAAAACATAAAGAAATACGGCTGAGCCAAAAATTGCTCAGTAACGGAAAGACAACAGTAGGGGTGGTAACGGTTGTAAGTGGCGAAAGGCAGCAGAAGCATAAGATATACATATGCAGTGGATACGAAGCCCCTGTTATAAAAGAGATGAAAAGCATTTTTGCGCGTCAAGAAAGTAAAAAAAAACATAAAAAATATTTTTCAATAGAATCACTAATTTCTACATTAAATGAAAATTAACATGATAATACAAAATAAAAATACACTTGTAGCAATATAATGTATTTCATATATATAACAACATTAGAGAGTTACAATGAGTTTACAAATGGATTTATATGCTACCAACATTTATCAACTAACTATAAATAATGGATCAAAAATCCCTAACATTAATGAATTAGAGGAACTAAATGGTCATCGACAAAGTATGAATTTTTTGAGCAACAGAATAACAAGAAACAAAGTGGATGCATGTTGAAGACTACAAAATATAAGTTTGTGAAAATGTATGTTTTACTAGTGCAACGCCATTTAGAGCATACCCATATGTTCTTTCTCTTAACCATAATAATAGCAACAATTTCAACAAAAAATACCAGCCAACCAAACTTACTCCAAAACTGAGTGTTTATAAAATACTTGGTAAAAGCTCCTTGATTCTTTTTTAACTGATGATCAGTCTGATGTTCCTGTTGGCATTAAATTAAACTTAGGGTAGATTATGTTAATATTAGATAGTTATAGTTTGAGTCATGTATGTATTTGTTAATAGTAGAAGGGTCTAGTATGTATGTTTGTAAGTTAAAAACCGTCGGTCATTAGGGTTAAATACCCCACATCGAGTATGTATCCATTGACGAGCACAATACGCAAGAATGCAATATGAATCTGCAAGTTTATCATGAATTCATTAGTGTTTATCCGTGATTTCAAAGTTTGATTCCTACAGTTCCAAATATTGTTCCAAGTGCACTTTACTCAGAGTGTTTAGTACTTTGTCTATTGATTGTTTAGCAGCCAACGTACATTAAATAACTTTTCAACAATGAGAAAAAGGGTTTATAAATCAACTAAATTCGACCACAACTCTTTTTACGCATATTAAATATTACTCACTTTGACATTAACCATGTTTTGGCACCTTGCCCCGTCAAGTAAGTGGTTTTAGATGCACATTGACAACGAGAAACTCTTAAAGTACCGCTATGAATTAAGGAATGTGTGTTAAATGTTTGGTGGGTAAACACGGCTGATTAGAACTGGGAACAACAGCAAATACACAGGGCTGGTCAGAATCGAAACCTCCTCAAAACATGTCCTGGAAACTCCTGTTTTCTATTGACTTAACAGCCCTGTATCTAAGCCTGAAAGATGGA
Source organism: Deinandra increscens subsp. villosa (assembly GCA_039602395.1). Lineage (NCBI taxonomy): Eukaryota > Viridiplantae > Streptophyta > Magnoliopsida > Asterales > Asteraceae > Deinandra > Deinandra increscens. Next base: position 25,525,094 of record JBCNJP010000018.1, read on the forward strand.
TTTCGGCGATGTTGGTTACTTGGATAATCTCGAAAGCGTGATACACTTTCAGATTGAATATTCTCGTGGTTCACTCGAGAAATCAATCGGATACGATCGAGACGAACATGATGAATTCGAGAATTTTTTCAGCGATAGAAATTTGAACCGTATGTCTTTTTTGATGATGATCGATTATTTAGGAGGAGGAGCGTGATTGCAGTTATCTGCAATTCGAAAACCGCCCAAAATTACACTATTGGTCCCTGCGAAATTCATAATTAAATTTCGGGACAAAAGAATTTTCTAGTGCAATTTTAGTGAAGGATCCCCCTTGGACCCCGCTCTCTCGGGGGCGCTGCCCCCGAACCCCCGCCAAGGGGGCGTTGCCCCCTTGGATCCCCCTTAACTTTATCGATACGGGCGTGCACTACCCCGCACCACCGAACCCGACCAATATAAGTTAAAAGTCTGATCAATCAATAGTCAATCCCTAATTACACTAAAATAGCAACAAGCGAGGGGAGGGATCAACCATCAACCATCATACAAGTTTCCTGCATTTAATTCTGGACCAAGAACATATTTAGGTAAGAACATGAGTTTCACTCAGATGAAGATAGTGGCAGCTACAATCATATACCATTACCATGTAAATCTTGTACAAAGGCAGCTCGTGTTTCCAAGTGACTCCATTATACTCGAGATGAAGAATGGTTTAGAAGTAAGGTTAAGTAAAAGGAGCGAGGTAAAAATATGAGGGTAATCCCGCCCTGATCATTTAACCTAATTTACTACATAAAGGGATGTTTGTGTACAACTAGACAAAAAGTCATAATTTGAGTCTATTATGTAATTTGTAGTAAGGGTACTTTATGTCAATAACCTGAAATTAAACCTAGGGACACACGTGTTAGATTAAGAAGCGTCGATTGGAAATAAGAACCCATCGCCGACAAATAGTGTTATATTTAACTCGACTTCTAAATTTAACGTTGTTGCGTAATATTTTTGTATTATCGTTTTTTTATGCTATGCTTTAGCAATACAACTAGTTTGTGTATGAGTGTTAACCCCGCGACGCAACGCGTGCATAGTTTACTACATTTGATGTTTTTATTGGCCGGGCCTAAATAACTAACCTATACATATCACTATTCCGATTAACTCACAATCTGATTTTTTTAATTCAACCTGCAACGCGACTTTGATTACATTTCAGGTTTGTCTAGTTAACCTGAGTAACCCGATTAAGACTTTTAGACCCTATAAGACCTGATCTCAAATGCCCTTATTCGGGATCGGGCTCGACACCCCTAATCAAAACCTACATATCAATATCTCTCATGCTTACATATGACCAAAGTTTCCAAATTCACAAGATAATTGATCCATGAAATATTTCTTGTGATACTATGTGGTTTCTATTTATTTTGCCATACTAGTTCAACTCACTAAGATCTTAGTGTCTGTTAAATTTTTTTCTTAAATGACCAAAATGCCCCTTATATTTAAAAGTAAAATTTAAGATAAGGTTTTGTGCCATTTCACCTCATTCTATAATTTTTAGGCTTGTAATCAATGGATTTTTTCTATTCAATTCTTCAAAACCTCGTGCACAGATTAATTAATGCGTTATGACAGTTTTGCATAAAAACATGAAGAATGTTAGGTAACACTAATGTGTATTAAACCCTGGATAGTGTTCTAATGCTTTGGAGATGTTACGAATTGCTTGAAGATCTAAATTCAATTAATCGACAATAATACATACTCAGAGTCAATTGTGTCCAAAATAAAACTAGCATGCTTAATTAATTTTGTGACTAAGCAATAAGGCTTTATTTAGCAATGAGAGACTACAATCAGCTTAATAAACCTGCTTCTCTCATAGTTTTTACAGAGTCAACCAAAGTCTCTTCCAAAGTCCTGTGGCTCCATCCAAGATTCATTAGCTTCTCATTTGTGTAATTCAAGTCTTCGTTTAGAATACTTGAACGCAGACTGTCATAAAAATCATATAATTAATTTGGTATGGTTAGTTTTGTTTTAAAGGCTTTAATCGATCAAAGCCGATAATAGATTGACCTTTTAAAGTTTGACATTTTTTCAATTAAGACTGTTCACAAACACATTCAATAGGTGTTGGGTGTTTTCAAACTTTTATCGTTTTAACATTGAATTTTTCAAAGTTTGAAAAGTCAGACCACCTGTGTGCAGGGGTGGAGCTACTTAGGTGGCAGGCCCGCTACCCCTGAACTTTTACTACGATGTGTACTTTTTTTGGTTTTTGGTATTTCGCTACCCATGAAACGAACTTTCCGCTGCCCTGAAAATATTTTACGCTACCTCTCGAAGAAATTTTATGGTTTTTAGTTAAACCCTGACTTGAAAATATGATCAAAAGCCCGTTAATTACCTAAATATTTTTCGGGGGCGCTGCCCCCGAACCCCGTTAGTCCCGACAATTTTTTTTTTAACCCTACCCTTAATTTCTTTTTTTTCTGGATCTACCCCTGCCTGTGTGGGAATAGACCATCTCTATACGAAAACTAGAAGAAGAAAAAAAAACATACTCGGTAGGATAGTTGTAATGAGGAAACAAGTTCTTGAGCAGTTGTATCAAAGTCGTTGTCTTCAACATATGTGACGAACACAGATACCTCCCCTCTGATTCGGGCTTTTCATAGGCGAGGAGCAATGCTTTAGCGCAATCACGAACATCCACGATAGGAATATCTACATCTTCCTCGGCTCTATCTAACTCGATGAGATTGAAAGAGTTCATACCTTTAAAGAGGTTTAATAGAATGATGTTAGTCGTACAAGCTATAGATTGGAGCATTGGCCCGAATACTACCGATGGACAAACTGCCACAACATTAAGGTTGTTCTTCTTTCCAAATTCTAGAGCTTCACGCTCTGATATAACCTTGCTGGCACAATACCACTTCTCACTTTTCATGCAAAATTCAGAATCACTCCAACAAGTTTCATCTATTGTTTGATCCTTGGGCCAACTAGGGTTTGCTACAATAGCAAATAAAGATGAAACAACCACAACCTTGTTCACTTTAGTCTTTAAACATGCATTCATTACATTTCGAGTTCCTGTTATAGCGGGTTCAAGCATCTCTGCCTGTTTTGACATGTGTCATGCTGAATTAGCCACAGTAATTTGATTTTATTAAAAAGATGCATAGTAACTTGTTTTGAAACTAGAGATGTAGATTTTATTTATCATTAAGGTGAGGAATATATTTTATATGTATATGTATGCTCTTAGATATTTATATATTAGACCGTATCACAATTGTTTCGAGTTCCCAATTCTTATTAAAGAGAAGTTTTATATGTACATTTGGGATTTATTAAGGGTTGTTTGCGACCTTTGCAAAACTGGTAGTTTTTGCATGTTTATAATGCTTAGAGAAGATAAAGAAGTGTTTTGTGTGATAAAACTAAGATATCCACTATTCGTTTATACATGTTTGTGAGGGCGAAAAGGACCAAAAACTCGTCCAAAACGGTCACAAATGGCTATAAATTAAAGCCATTGTAAAGCGGCCCTTTCTTAAAACTAACGATAATAACCGGTTAACCGGATAATAACCGGTTAACCGTTTTCAATTGGTTAGAAACTAATTCTTCATAGGGGTGTTCATTTTTTAATTGGACTCGAATAACTCAAAATTCGAATTGAACCTAATTCAAATAACAAACTCAAATTCGATTGTTGGTTTATTCGAGGCGAATCCCGATCCGAACCAAATAAGTTATTCGAATTTGAGTCGAATTCGAATTTAATTATTCCAAACCAATCCAACTCAAATAACTCAAATAAGCATTATCTATATTTTAAAAATATATATTTATATATGTATAATATTTTGGGGCCCAACTATTGGGCCTTTAAATTATATCTAACATTCAAATATCTAAAATGTAAATCCAATTACCCACTTCCAAACCTCATGACTCCAATTCAGTTTCATTCCTACTTCCTCTTACCATCAAGCAACGTTGTCTTTTGAGTTTAACCTTAGTTGCTATTGTCGAGCGACGTTGATTTTACAATTAGTTTAGAGTTAAGCGTTTATAATTGTTAGAACATGTTGAGATGTTTAGTAATATGTATAAATTTACTATATATTAGCTATAAATTGAGAAGTAACTAAAGCATAATCTTCATTACCTGGGGATCTTTTACTTTTCCGGCAGGAACGGGTGTAGCAACATGAATAACACCCATGCATCCATCGATGGCAATGCAAAGACCTGCATAGTCTAGCAAATCTGCCTTGAACAGATGCAATCTCTCTTTTGCGTGCTCCAGTTTTTTCAGGTGTCCATTCTTCTTCTCATCATCTGAGGCGGAATATATTATATGACATATTTCAGAATTCATGAAAATAAAAAATCAACGCATGAGTGTGAATATTCCAAATAAGGTCTTAAGAGACACACATACAAGAAAACTGGGCATTTGCGTCCAGGGTATTTGCGACCGCCCCTTATCAGTCGCAAATCCGCTCGCAAAAGGGCAATTGCGACCGGTTTGTAACTGAAAAACTGATAATCGGTCGCAAATTTCGATCGCAAATGACCTTTAGCGTCTAGAATAGTTGCTATTGCCTTATCGGTCACAAAAGAGCAATTACGACCGGTTTGCGACTGAAATGACGGTCGCTATTGCCCAGTTATCTAGCATATATTCTCCAACTAAATGATTGTAGGTTTTAAATCTATTGATATTCAAATGCGGAGTTGAAACCGCATACAAAATTCTTCTCATAAATGGAAAATCTTTTGAACCTTAAAATGTAAACCCTAAACTCTAATATTAAATCTTAAACAGTAAAGTTAAAACACTAAATTCTAAAAGCTAAAGAGCCCTGAAATCCTAAAAGCTAAACGCAATGATGATTCGAAAAAGCGATTCAACACCGTTAAAATGAATTAAATCGAAGTTGTTTGAGCCGATTCTTTAAGGCTCTCTATGTTTTATCGTTACTTCTCAAAACCCCTTCTATTCACACGTGGTGATTTAAAAAGTATGGTAGATGTAGATTGGGTGTTTGTTGGTAAAAAAAAAAGATATTCCTTGTTGGTAAAAAAAAGATATTCCATATATGGCATATTATTCTTTTCTATTTCTGTTCACTTACATATTTAACCTAGAGTGATGGCCAATCTAAACCGTAACCTATAAAAGAATATAATTTCACAAATAAGTGAATTTGGAAGAGAGTAGAGCATGTAATTTATATGGATTATAATATAATTTATGACATACCAAGGTCTCTAACGGTTCCATGAACAACATAACCCTTTGCCAACAATTCCTTCACTACCCATGAAGCAACATAGCCTCCTGCACCTGTTACGCATACAATCTCCATCCCCTTATCTCTACAACTTTTCCTTTCAACCACAAGTATATATCTAATTATAGAAAAAAAAATATCAGGTTGAGACTTGAGAGTAGAGCCCATTTAATTTGGATCTTGTACACTATTAAGCACATGGCAGCCTTTAAGGAAAAAATAAATTGTAACCTTTATTTTATAATTTACATTTTATCAACCAGGATAAAAGTTCCTGATATTAAAAACGATAGATATAACTGGTTGCTGTATGTATATTTATAATTTTAAGCATATGTTGGTATTAAAATTAGTAAAATAAAAAGGATATAGTTAATAACTCTGTGTATAATTATTATATTTTTAAGCATACATCTATAACGTAAATACATAAGAGGGAAACATTTAAAATAGAATAAACTACATAAAAGGTCATTTATCTTTTACCTAAATTTTGTGTTAGGTCCTTCAACTAAAGTATTAATACCAGACATCCTTTATATTTTATATTTGTTTCAGGGAATGTCATTTGTCACTAACGGGTTAAAAATTATCCGTTAAGTCATAGGTATTTCCGTTATTTACAATATCTTTTAATAAAACCCTAAAATAAAGAATATCCCTTTTAGAAAAATCACAGCTTCGTTAAATAAAATCGATTAACCTGACCCAACCCGAACCCCAATAAGCTCATATACGTTTAATATTTTTTCATTCTCTTTGGGTCACCTTAATTGTTTTGTATGTTCGCATAAACCCAGTCACAACGTGCAACAACACACGCTAATCGCAACCTAATATATATACTAGTTATACCAACTTGTGTATTACACATGATGTTTTTTTATATAATTAATAACTTTGTATATAATTAATATTATACTTTTAAGCATTAGTTTAAATATAATGTATAAAAATAATAAAAAATTTTAAGTATACACCCGTGAAATAAGAAGTAATAATATTAAAAATTATAAGTAACAGTTAATGAAATTTAAAAATTATAAAATTATAATTTTAAGATAAGAAATAAGTATTTTATTATAATTTATTAAGTGTACAAAATATATTAGAATAAAATGATTTATATTTTTATACTAAATTAATTATATAATTAATTTTCTAAATCATTAGTATTTAATAGTTAGTATTTAATAGTAGAGCTAGATGGTTGATACTTTTTTTTTTTTTTGAACGGCCAACGAATGCCCCGGAAAACCCGGGAACTATTTACACCAGTTGAGCTCATTCCAGGGAAAATCCACCTCCGCGAGCGGCCGGGTGGTAAAACCTGGGAGCTCAGGGATCGAACTTGTGACCTTTCAGCCCCAAGTCTCCCCTCATCACAATGCCCCTTTCAAAGTGTTGCCCGTAAGAATCGAACCTGTGTCTCAAATAGAGAACACAGGCTTCCTACCACTACACCACAATGGAAGTTGCTAGATGGTTGATACTTAAAAAACGAGAGATGCGGGAAAATTTTAATAAAAATGAATATGAAAAAGACACGTAAACATTGAAATTTTTTGTTTATTATATAGTAAATAAATATACATAGTGTATTATTTTTTAATAAAAAGGTTATACCCATGGCTATTTAGACTTATTTTTTTTCTTCATATTAAGCAGTATACTTTTGTTATTATAAACTCATTTAACAACAAAAAGTTAACTCGTCAAATTTAAAGACCAAATGTGATACGTTAGTGCAAAATGTTACTCTAAATCTATAATTTCTCAAAGTGAAAGGACCAAGAGCGTGATATGGAGAAATCACACTTTCTTTGATATTATTTGCGAGGAAAAAAATTGATATTAAAAGGAAAAAAATTGTAATTAATTCAATGTGTTGCCCCAAATCACGATATGTGTAGGAGGAAAATTTATGGCCTATTTAAAGGATGGACCAAGAGGATAATGAGCATATCCCATGTGCACATTGATTGGAATCTCATCCAATCAAACATAAACTCTATCATATTCATATTATCATATTCATGGCTTTTCTCATTTTATTTTTCACTCTCCTTTCAATTTTAATAGTTGTATACAGAAATAAAAAACAAAGAAGTATTTTCCCTACAAATTGGCCAATTCTTGGTATGATGCCAGGGCTTCTTGTAAACACTCATCAACTCCCTGATTACACCACCCAAATTCTGATGCAAAGCAATGGTTCAGTCATGTTTAAAGGCCCTTGGTTTGCCAACATGGACATGCTTTTTACCACCAATCCTTTAGACATCAACCACATTCTAAGCAAAAACTTTAGCAACTATCCCAAAGGTGACAAATTTCAAAAGATCTTTGATTCCTTAGGAGATGGAATTCTCAATTCCGACGGTAAAATATGGGAGATCAACCGCAAGGTCGTTTTTTCTATTTTCAAGAATGCAGGATTTCAAAGTATGTTGGAAACAATCATCTGGGACAAGTTAGTAAACAGACTCCTGCCTGTACTTGAATCTGTTTGTGAAAGCCATGAAGAGATAGATTTGCAGGATATATTCCAAAGGTTTGCTTTTGACACAGTATGTGTATACCTCTTTGATAACGACCCGGAAAGCTTGTCTCTTGATTTTCCTTTCATCCCGTTATCAAAAGCCTTCACAGATAGTGAAGAAGCTTTGTTGCTTAGGCATTTTACGCCCCAATGCCTTTGGAAATTGCAACAATTTCTTCGAGTAGGAAAAGAGAAGAAGTTTATCGATTCATGGAAATTGATTGATCAATTCGTATACAAGATTTTTGCTGAAAAACAAAAGGAGTACAATAACATGAATCATGAGGTGGAAAAGTTTAGATTTTTCACAGAAATAATGAGAGAGTTTGAAGACCAAAATGACACTTCTTTGGATCCCACAAAATTTTTAAGAGACACCTTAGTTAATCTAATGGCCGCAGGGAAAGATACCATTAGTAGCGCGCTATCTTGGTTCTTTTATCTTCTTGCAACAAACCCAAGCGTAGAAGATAAGATTCTAGAGGAGATGCGAACACATTTGGAGGTCAATGCGCGTAAAAGATGGGACATGAAAGAGTTAGACAAAATGGTTTACCTTCATGGAGCTTTATTTGAATCATTAAGGTTATATCCTCCTGTCCCTTTTAACAACAAGTCTCCATTACAACCAGAAATCCTTCCAAGTGGTCATCATGTTGATAAAAACACCAACATTATACTCTCTTTTTATTCTATGGGAAGGATGAAGTCAATATGGGGGGATGATTGCATGGAGTTTAAACCCGAAAGGTGGATTTCTGATAATGGAGGGATAAAACATGAGCCGTCATACAAGTTCGCGACGTTAATGCTGGACCGAGAACTTGCTTAGGTAAGAATATGGCTTTGTCTCAGCTGAAGATAGTGGCAACCATGATCATTCACCATTTCCACATTCAGTTGGTGGAAAATCATCCTGTGCTTGCAGGAGGTTCTGTTGTACTTCACATGAAGCATGGTCTCAAGGTCAGATTGAAGAGAAGAAGTGAATTGAAATAAAATGAATTTCAACTTGTTGGATTCTGTTATGTTTTAGTCATGCAACGAGTTGGGTTGTAACTTGAAAGTTGTAACCCACCAAAACAAAATGAGTCAGATGGTTATAGTCCATGAGTCGTGTCTTATCATCTTCGTCACCATCTTTGTTCATCCAAGGGTGATGGCATTATCATTAATTTTAATAATCTCAGTTATTGTCTATTGGTCGATATTAATCCGTTTTTATTTATTCTCTAAATTAAACCATATTTTAAAGGTACTGGAATCTATTAGACCGCCGATAAAGGTCACTAATGCCGTTAAGTAAAATTTCACTTTTTGATGATCGGGCATCACGCTGGCGTCTTATATGACATGTTTTTCATGTATGTGAAAAAAAAGCTTTCAAAAAAACCAATCATGATAAAAACCACAAAAATTCTAAACAAAATATTTCTTCATAGCATAAAAAATACAAAATCCTAAAAAGACCTGTGTTTGAGCCCAGTCATAAAAAAAACATGTCACATAAGACGACACCGTGATGCCCAGTCATCAATAAGTAAAATTTTACTTAACAGTGTTAGTGATCATTTAACGCCGGCCTGATAGATTCCAATATCTTTAAAATCTAGTTTATTGTAGAGAATAAATGAAATACGGGTTAATATCGACCAATATGCGATAACTAAGATTATTAAAATCCAATATTCCTTACATATAGCATCTATTAATTATCGTTATGATTTATTTTTATTTAGCTCATAGGCCTCAGACCACCCCCAATGTGGAAGACCCATTTGCTGGGCATGCGAGAGAGCAACGTTGGGAGGTGGATGTGTGGCTTCAAATCCGTGCCCACATTAGATTAAATGGGGTATTTTTTTTTCTCTCTCGCCTCTCTCTCTCTGTCTCTCTCTCTCACACACACACACACACACACACACATATATATATATATATATTGTATTTAATAGGGGTGCACATGGGAATGACATATATTTTAGTGTTGAGGTTAAAAGAGGCATATGGGAAGGATTTATGAAAATCTGATGTGGCATAGTGATTAGTCTTCCATGCAGGGCCGGCCTCGGGTCTAGGTGGGGTGGGCGACCGCCTAGGGTCCAAAAATTTTGATTTTTTTCTTATAAATTATATGTTAGTTTTTAGTGTAGAGAACCAAGGAAACTTTGTAGAGGGCGCAAGTTCGAGACTTGCAACCTTATTTCTTTTCTTTTTATTTTTCTTTTTATTTTTTTTTTTAACTAGCCTTGTTAAATTGTATAAATTTCAAGCATGTGGTGCACGAGCATACCATTTTACTAAACTATTATTCTTTCCCTCTTTCAATTTAATTCTTTTTCAAAGATTAGTTAGTGTTTGCCCCCAAATTTAAATTTAATTTAACTAGAGATATATTGAGAACCTTATAATACTAAAAATACGTGTATGCAATACATGTAAGATTATCACATATAGCGGGTACGAGAAAGAGAGACGGTTAATTCAAAGATTTTGATACAATAGATTGGTTTTGTTTATTGTTATTACACTTCTCGTTATATTATTGACTACTTATATGAGTTTTTTATCTTTATATTATAAAAGTCCATTTTTTTATCTCGTCTAGGGTCTAAAATCTTTTCGTAGTTCTTAGAGCCGCCTCTGCTTACATGTATAAAGGTCGTGACTTAGCATTGCATGTGGTGTAAGTCAGGTTTCTAGTTTCTTTCCTATTATCCTATATGTTAAGGATTTCCTTATTCTGAAAATATCTATTAGAGGTTATTTTACATTCTCCTTAGTTCTAGGTAACCTAGTCATTTGCCATATATGCATGGATACAAACTTGTATAGTTTCATCACGGTACCATGGTCCATGGGTAATGGAAAAACAAATGAATGTGTTACATCTAATCAAGATACAAGTGTAGGTATTAAATTTGCGGATTGTGTTAGATATCATTACAATTATTGTAGGGCCTTTAGAACTGTTGTGATTAAGTAGTTAGTTGGTAGTTTTATGTCACTCATGGACCATATTATCTTCTTGGTAGGCGCGCAATTAAGGTGTAAGTGTGCGAGTTAGGGGTGAGCAAAATATCGGGAAATCCCGAAAAACCAACCGAAAAATACCCGAATCCCGAACCGACCGAACCTATAGTTGGTCATTCTCGGTCCCAAAATTTTTCCTTAGTCGGTCTCGGTCTCGGTCAAAGACCGAGATTTTTAGCAATTCCCGAATTCCCGATTTTGTATATTAATGGTCCAATACTCTTTTGATTAATCAGCAAACCCAATACTCTTTTCTTGAATCAAGATCACAAATCGGACAATCAAGGGCCCAAATTTGTGTGTCTAATATGGCAGCCGCTATGCGAATTGCACCTTCGGAATAATACTCTTCTGATCAATATTTGGAATTTAAATTGTTGCTGCAACTCAAATCGTGGCAATAGTGTAGCCATACGATGGAAAACCTTTATACTATAACTAGGAGATAAAAAAAATACACCAAGTAAACCCATAATCTAGGTGGTCACACATCACATCAAGTCTTAAAAAAACAAATAAACCCCATAATAAAGAACACTCCCATGGTCCATGGAGGCTTCACGTAAAAAAAATCAAGTAAACCCATAATTTAGATGGTAAGCATGTGATAAAATTCATGATTAATCATCAAGAATAGTGTAAATGGCAATGTTTTAAAAACCGGTTTTTTAGTTGAACCGGAAAACCTTCCGGTACTGGTTCGACCGGTCGGACCGGTTAGACCGGGTGGTTGAACCGGTTAGGGGATTTATATATATTTTTTTATAAAAATGCTAATAAACTTGTACACCCCAACAAAAGTAGTTAAAATACAAATATAATCCACTCAAAAATAATATCAAATATGTATTTCATAAGAAAATATAAGCTTTAAACTTTAAAAAAAAATAAAAAAAAATTAAAAAAAAATCAGAAAACCGGTTGAATCGGGAAAAACCGGTTGAACCGGAAAAAACCGGAAAACCGGCCGGTCTAACCCGGTCCGGTTATTGCCAAAAAACCGGCCTTTAAAAAACCGGCTAGAGGACCGGTCACCGGTCGAACCGGCCGGTTCGAACCGGTTTTTAAAACACTGGTAAATGGGCCCTTCACGCAAAAAACACTCGTAAGGAGCTGAATTCGGTCGGGAATCGGGAAACCGAAATCCCGAAAAACCTTATTCGGTCGGGAGACCAATACCCGAAATGAAGGTTTCGGTCGGAGCTCGGTCACGGTATCTAGAAAATCTCGGTCTCGGTCTCGGTCGGGATTCGGGACAAAAAAGTCGGGAAACCGACTTTGCTCACCCCTAGTGCGAGTTCTCCTTTACATTTGGTAACCATCTTCCATTCTTTTTTTTCCTCTTTTAAATTTGGGTTATGTTAGCTTCCAAGTTTTACCACCCGGCTGCTCGCGGAGATGGATTTTCCCTAGAATAAACTGAATTGGTGTAAATAGTCCCCGTATTTTTCGGGGCATTCGTTGACTGTTAAAAAAACACTACTAAAACAAATAAATTCTTTAAATACAATGAAATCAATATTTAGATGTGGTACTTAACCGCAATTAAAGCTGCCGTATTTTTTTTTTTTAACGGCTAAATCTACATTACACCTAAACTAACTCCATAAATCCCCAAAGAACTGCTTATGCTTGGGATAGAACCCAGGACCTCCAGGTAAGGCAAAACCATACCACCTCCCCCTTAACCACTAGGCTAAGAACTCATTGGCAAAGCTACCGTATTAAATGAGGTATCTGAAATTTTAATAAAAAACAATTAATAAATGCGCTGACATTTAATTAAATAATTAATTAATGTTTTTAATCGGTTTTCAATATAATAATATGGTGAGGTTTCTTTTAATAATATTTAAAAGACATTTTAATATTTAATGAAATTAGAAAACAAGCTTATACGTAAATTTTAGAAAACAAGCTTTAATAGTCAATATTACAAAAATGTCCTTAAAATCAACTCGAATACAATTTAATCAAAAATACAATCAAGTTAAATCCACAATACAATAAGTTCTAAACATCAAAAATTTAGACAAGTTCAAAGACGCTATTCTAAAAAGCATCAACTATGTAACTTATACAAAACCTATAGAAGTAGCAATTTTCTTGTATTTTTAACAGACACAAGCAACCTAAAACCAACCATTTTACCTTTTTGTTTAAAGCAAAACCTATCATTTTCTTTTGTTTTATCAAGTGAACATGTCGAGTTCAAGTTTTTATTACGAGAAAATGACGACACTTCCAGATTTAAATGAGGAGCCACCCGCGGAACATGGAAACCATGTATATATATTAATTTCTTTGGTTTGATTATTTAGCTTCACATTTATTATTTTTATCTTTCTATATTACCTTTTTTTAACATTCTTTTATTTTTTTCTACTCATCAAAAATATGCATGCAGATTAATATTATTTATCTTGCTTTCTTTTTGTTTCTTAAGCTGATGTTCACAAAAACTAAAAGCTTTAATTTTGCTTCTTAAGCTGTTGGTCACTAAAATAAAAAATTAAAGAAATCTTATGTTTATCAATTTTATTAAATACGTTAAGCAAGAATTTTGCATAAAGAAATCTTAAGCTTTAATTTTATTAAATACGTTAAAGAGTATGACTTTTGTTAATGAGTATGACTTTTATTTTGTTCATTCAAATACAATCGTATAATATACGTGACGTATAGTACGAATGTACGATATGGTCGTCATTTCAAATTATAATAAAATTAATATAAAATTTATGTTTAATCAGTGTTGCGGAAATCGCGATTAATCGCCGTTTAATTAGTCCGTGATTAATCGCTTGGCGCCCCTCAACCGTCTACGATTAAGGCTTGACGGTTAGTTGGTCAACGATGGTCAAATTGGTCCTTGGCGGTCTTGGCGGCCCTTGACAGTCTAGACGGTCAACTTAAACTTATAATTTTCTATTAAAAAAAATTAAAAAAGCATTAAAAATTAAGTTGTATGCGTATTTTGAAAGAATGTTAGAGAAAGATGAAGATTTAAATATGAAAATGTATTTGTTTTTTGAGATTATTAGACGTATTAGTCTTTACTATTGTAGTTTTTGACTTAAACGTTTATTTAAATACTAGATTATAACTTTTTTTAAGGTTTTTACTTATTTACTTGTTAATTATACTAAGATATTGCCATATTGAATATATATATATATATATGTGTATATTTAATTTTTTATAATAATCTAGGGTTTCTGATTAATCGCTGACTAATCCCCGATTAATCAGACTAATCGCTTAACACCAGTCGACCGTCGAGCAACCGACGAACAATTTCTACAACCTTGGTACTTTAAATGTACCAAGTTATTTTGATAAATGTACCAGCTTTAGTCAAGTGTGTTTAATAATGAGGTAATTATTATATTTTTCATAAAAGTCTCATTTCTCACTCTTATTTTTATTGGGTAGATGTTTCTTTTTATTATAACTTTTTACAAAAGACTTTTTATAAATATTATCTATTCTTCTAATAGCAATTTATTAAAAAACTCTAGCAATTTTCTTTTTATTATAATTTTTATAAAAATGTTTTTTTATAAATATTATATACTTTTTAACAGCAATTTATTGGAAAATTCTTTTTATTATAATTGAGTAAATTACGGATTTCCTTCCTGTGGTTTGCCGAAAGTTCACCTATAGTCCTAAGTTTCTAAAAATTATGGATTTCGTCCTCATCGTTTGTCAAAACGTTACGGATTTCGTCCTTTGGTCTAACTTCTGTTAATTTTTTGTGTTAAATTTTTTAAATACCCATTATACCCTTATCTTTTTTAATTCAATAAAAACAAAAAAAATTATAACATCAATCTGGAATTCCACCCCCAGTTGATGCTCAAATCCCATCGATCTGGCATCCTAATCCCCCACGCCACGACGCCACCACCTCATTTTTTTGTTCTTTCCGGTGAATATCCCCAATCGATGCTCAAATCACGCTCGAAATCAGTACCCTTTTTTTAATTTTATTCAGATTTGAGGTGGATTTTCGGCGACCCGGAGTTGAGGTGGTGGTGTGGGGATAGTCGTTGCTGGGTTTACATCGGAAGAGGTGGAACGGAGTGTCCGCCAGAATGGTGGTCTTGGAGGTGTTACTCGAGGTCAAAGGTAGGTCAGTGAGTGGCAGTTGTTGGTGGCGGCTAGCGTAATTTAACGATCTGGGTGTGGGGGGTGGCCGGAGCTTTTTCTTTTTGGAGGTGGGGGAAGTCAAATGGGGGTTGGTGAAGATGATGATGGACTTTATGTTTTTTTTAGGTTTTTATTTTAGCTTAAGTTTTTGTGTTATTATTGATTAAAGAAAGGGTATATTAATCATTTAACATCAACTTAACATAATTTTTTAACGGCCATCCATCCCAGGGACTATATCCGTGTCGTTTTGGCAAATGTTGGGGACGAAATCCATAATTTTTGAAAACTTAGGACTATAGATGAAATTTCGACAAAACACAGGGACGGAATCCATAATTTACTCTTATAATTTTTTACAAAAGCCCTTTTTGTAAATATTATCTAATTCTTTTATAAATGTTTTCCTTTAATTTTTTAATTGGATTTTTCTGACACGCTTGACACAATTTACTCTTAGCTATTTATTTTATTATACTCATTTTACCCACTAGAATATATATTATAACGAACCAATTTAACTACATAAATGTTTTATTTTTATTACGAAACATTTCACTCTTTTTTAATGAGTTTTGATTTTTTTAAATATACTCTTAACTCTCACATTATCATGACGGAAGTTAAATTCGACGATTTAAGCTATTACTGATCACTTAGACCCTAAACTTTTTAGACATGAAGGATGTCAATATTGTACGTAGCGTGTACTTTATATCTTTTCAACACCTTTTTTACATGTCTTTTAATATTATTTTAGTTTTATTTAATAATAAGGTAATAATTACATATTTTTTTAGATAGGTATAATTCAAAATTTTATTTGACAAAATAGGTGATTTAAAAAATATTTATCAAAACGAGAATTTTCTTTTTTTAAAAACACTTTCTTACTCTTACTCTTATTGGTTAAAAT
The DNA here is from genome assembly GCA_039602395.1 of Deinandra increscens subsp. villosa. Lineage (NCBI taxonomy): Eukaryota > Viridiplantae > Streptophyta > Magnoliopsida > Asterales > Asteraceae > Deinandra > Deinandra increscens. The sequence continues at coordinate 25,541,046 of JBCNJP010000018.1, forward strand.
ATTGTTTTACTTAAAAAAAAGTTTTGTAATAAATAAAAATAATACTTTGTTATAAGTGATCGATATTTTAAAATAAAGAATTGAGTGTTTTATATATTTTGTGTAAAAGTTTTTTTATTTTTCTAAAATCTTTTTTTATAATTTCATCTAAACATAGACTTTTTTGTTACCTTTCATTGATACTTTTATTTCTATAAAAATACATATTATAATATACTTAAGTGTTTATTTATTAATAAAACATAAAAGAATTAAATATTTAATTAGTTTAAGGGTAAATAAAAATAAAATAATATAAAAAAGACATATGTAATAATTACATCACTATTCAATGATTGATACATTTAATTCTGCATTAAAAACTAAAAAGCAACAAATTCCAATAAAAAATTGGTCAACATCTTGGTACATTTAGTAGCATCAGTGGTTATTGGCGATGAGGGGAGACTTTGGACTGAGAGGTCACAAGTTCGATCCCTGAGCTCCCAGGTTTTACCACCCGGCCGCTCGCGGAGGTGGATTTTTCCTGGAATGAGCTCAACTGGTGTGTAAATATTCTCTGGCTTTCCAGGGCTTTAGTTGGCCGTTCAAAAAAAAAAAGTAGCATCCTAATAATAACAATAATAATAATAATAATTGTTAGGTAATCATTGTTATATACTTGCTAATCATTATTAGGCACACCACTTCATGCTAATCATTATTAGGTACACCATAACATGCTAATTATTGTTAGGTACACCATGGTGTCCCTAAGATTTCTCTTAAAATTTCATCATTATTGATTCAATTAAATTGTGTTTAAAATTCGAATATTTTGGGTCTAGTTACTAATTAAGTAGCTTCTATGATCTTGATGTTTAATTTTATGTTTTATCATGAATTATACATTAGTGATTTAAGGTTTTTGTGCTTTTTAATATTTATCATTAATTTTATTGTGATACTAATTTTAGGACAATTGTTCATTTTAAGTTTATGAGTTGTTGAATTGATTGTTGTAATTTATTCTGTTTTATTAGATGTCATGGGAAAGTGATTAATACTGATCAGATTTTTCTTCTTATTCAGAAGTATTATTCTAAATATTTTACGGAGCAATAGAAAATTCAGTTACGACACCAATTGGAGATTTTTAATATTGAAATGACAAAAAAATCCAAAGTTAAGTGGTCTATTAACTATTTTACATCACTATTCAATGATTGATATATTTAATTAAGCATTAAAGACTAAAAAGCAACAAATTCCAATAAAAAAATTGGTCAACATTTTGGTACATTTAGTAGCATCATAATAATAACAATAATAATGATAATTGTTAGGTAATCATTGTTATATACTTGCTAATCATTATTAGGCACACCACTTCATGCTAATCATTATTAGGTACACCATAGCATGCTAATTATTGTTAGGTACACCATGGTGTCCCTAAAATTTTCCTTAAAATTTCATCATTATTGATTCAATTAAATTGTGTTTAAAATTAGAATATCTTGGGTCTAGTTACTAATTAAGTAGCTTCTTTGATCTTGATGTTTAATTTTATGTTTTATCATGAATTATACATTAGTGATTTAAGGTTTTTGTGCTTTTTAATATTTATCATTAATTTTATTGTGATGCTAATTTTAGGACAATTGTTCATTTTAAGTTTATGAGTTGTTGAATTGATTGTTGTAATTTATTCTGTTTTATTAGATGTCATGGGAAAGTGATTAAAACTGATCAGATTTTTCTTCTTATTCAGAAGTATTATTCTAAAGATTTTACGGAGCAATAGAAAATTCAGTTACGACACCAATTGGAGATTTTTAATATTGAAATGACAAAAAAAAAATCCAAAGTTAAGTGGTCTATTAACTATTGCTGACCTATACAAAAGTCTTGTGGAAACTTAGAACGTGAAACGTATTATTGGATTGATAAATGGTTCGGCTAATCTTGACATTTCCAGTTTCTACTCCAACAACAGAGTTAAGATTTTCAGCAATGAAAATATTCAAGAATTGTCTGCATAATAAGTTGTTAGATAACTTTCTCGCGAATAGCTTGGTTGTTTACATCGAAAGAGAAATTGCTGAAAGCATAGATTCGACAAAAATATTTGATGAACTTAATGATCTTAAAAGTCGTCGGCCTGAGTTGTAAATTGTAATCCTTTTTTCAGGTGCTCACTCTTTCTCTTGCATCTTAATTGTTTTATGAATACTTTTGCTCTTTTTCTGTTAAAATGTTGGTTTTTATGTGAAGAACGAAAATTTAAATCAATAAAACTTTCACTACCCATATTATTTAAATGTTTAGATCCATCACATTCTAAGTAAAAACTTTAGCAATTATCCTAAAGGTGACAAATTTCAGAAGATCTTTGATGTCTTAGGAGATGGATTCTAAACTCGACGGTAAAATATGGGAGATGAACTCCAAGGTTATCTTTTCTATACTCAAGCATGAAGGATTTCAGAGTATGATGGAAACAATTGTGTGGGACAAAATAGAAAATGGGCTTCTACCCATAGGTGGATCCACCTAGGACTAGTGGGGTCCTAGGCACCCATTAAAATTTGAACTTTTAGTGTTAATTCTTTGAACCGAATGATTAGGCACCCAAATTTTTTTTCCTGAGTCACCTAAGGCTATTGAAAATAACTTATTTTTAGCTGTTTTTTGCACCCAAGGCATCAAAAATATATAAAAATAGCTTCTTTTTAGCTGTTTTTGGCACTCAAGACGTCTAAAGTTATCAAATTCCTTGAATAAAAATAACTTCTTTAATGATGTTTTTTTATTAATTTGTGTTACCTTTTACTGTTTTTTTTTTTTGCATCCACTAAAAAAAAATCTGGATCCGCCACTACGTTCTACCTATACTTTAGTCTTGTTGTGAACGTGACTCTATGGATTTGCAGAATATATTTCAAAGGTTTGCTTTTGACACCGTATTCAAATTACTATTTGATAACGACCCAAAAAACTTGTCTCTTAATTTTCCTTACGTCCCATATTTGTAAGATAAAAATAAATCTCCATTACAATTTACAACCAGAAATCCTTCCAAGTGGTCATTATGTTGATAAAAACACCAAGATTATTCTCTCTTTTTATTCTATGGGAAGGATGAAGTCAATATGGGGTGATGATTGCATGGAGTTTAAACCCGAAAAGTGGATTTCTAATAATGGATGAATTAAACATGAACCGTCATACAAGTTCCCAACGTTTAATGTTGGACCAAGAACTTGTTTAGGTAAGAATATGGGTTTGTCTCAGTAGAATAGTGGCAACCATGATCATTCACAAATACCACATTCAGTTGGTGGAAGATCATCTTGAGCTTGGAGGAGGTTCTCTTGTACTTCACATATATGAAGCATGGTCTAAAGGTCAGATTGAAGAGAAGAAGTGAACTAAACTAAAATGGGCCAGATTGTTATAGTCCAGTCATTTTGTGTCTTATGTAAGTCAAGTAATCCAAGATCTTTCATGTCAAATTCATTCCTCATCTGCTTTTTAAGCTTATTAATATCGTTTTGACTTGAGCCGGTAACAATCAAGTTATCAATGTAAACCCCAACGATAAGTGACTGATCACCTTTTGTACTTCTTCTATAGACCACCAATTCTCTTGAACATAGAGAAAATTCTAAATATTTTACGGTTTTGTCAAGGTTTTCATTCCATACACTTGTAGTTTGGTGTAGACCATATAACGCTTTGTTCAATTTATAGACCATGTTGCCTCTTCCTAGAACAACTTTACATACACAACCTCCTTCAATTCACACGGTCGTTTATAGCTTTTAGATTGGTTATAATCAGTATTCCTCAGTTCTAAGTTAATGCCAAAGGGGTTAGTTCACAGGACGGGAAGTACTTTTTTTTTTCTTTTTTTTTAGGAATCACCTTTAGATTGGGATGTTACTAAATAGATTGGTTATTAAATTTACTTTGTATGTAACCAAATAAAACCAAGCAAACGAATGAACTTTCATTCGAATGTACATATAAGCTCAAATAGATCTACATATTCACTCATAGACCATGCCAAAACCATCATATTAAATCGGTGTGTTGAAAACAATGCTATGTGGTTGGTAAATGGTTTATGTGGGTTTAGAGAGCTTGCTACGGTCGTTTATAGCCTTTAGATTGGTTATAATCAGTATTCCTCAGTTCTAAGTAAATGCCAAATGGGTTAGTTCACAGGGCGGGAAGTACCTTTTTTTTTATTTTTAGGAATCACCTTTAGATTGGGATGTTACTAAATAGATTGGTTATTAAAGTTACTTTGTATGTAACCAAATAAAACCAAGCAAACGAATGAACTTTCATTCGAATGTACATATAAGCTCAAATAGCTCAACATATTCACTCATAGACCATGCCAAAACCATCATATTAAATCGGTGTGTTGAAAACAATGCTATGTGGTTAGTAAATGGTTTATGTGGGTTTAGAGAGCCTGCTACGATCGTTTATAGCCTTTAGATTGGTTATAATCAATATTCCTCAGTTTTAAGTAAATGCCAAAGGGGTTAGTTCACAGGGCGAGAAGTACTAAATGCAAGTTGACATCCAAGTGATATACAAGCCATCGGTTATTTTGCTGCTAAGCTATTGCTAAAATCAAACGTATGGTCTCCGGTCTTGCTACCCGGACAAACACTTCATCAAGTTGTAAGGTCCATAAGCACTCTTGTTGATGGAACGTTGCATAATCATTAAATCTTTGCGGTAAATGACTTTGTCGAGTGGATCTTCTTATTACTCATGCAAATATTCATACGTAAATAGGATCAATCATCATTATGTGCATATCTTCTATTTGTATAGTTAGTTGTATTTCCTTAGTTATTCCCTGTATTCTTGTATTTATGTTGCTCAATTATTTATGAAACATACAATTCATTCACCCTTGGCATGGTAATCAGAGCCTAAATCTCTCCCAAGAGTCTTTTTCGATCCCTGCCCTTCTCGAAACCCTTCCTCTTCTTCGGTTCCCATCCTCCATGGCTACCTCCTCCATCGTCAATATCACCGCCTCTACTCACTTTACCATCAAACTCACCCCGCAAAACTACCCCGTTTGGCGGCGTCATGTTCACTCCTCCCTCGTCGGTCTGGATCTTGCCGGTTTTCTCACCGGTGACACCGCCGCCCCTGCCAAAACAAAAGACAACAAAGTCAATCCCGACTATACCCTCTGGTTCCGGCAAGACCAAAGCATCTATAGTGCCATCCTAGGCTCCTGTTCCGATGATATCCAGCCCCTCATCGCCTCCGCCGAATCCGCGAAAGCGGCCTGGGATCGTCTCGCAGCCTCCTACGCGAGCTCTTCACGATCCCGTGTCGTTTCTCTCAAAACCAAACTCACCACCAACCCCAAAGGCACTCGACCGGTGGCCGATTTTCTTAAGGAGATGCGCTCCATTGCCGATGAGTTAGCTCTCGTTCAAAACCCGGTCAGCGATGAAGACTTAATGGTCTACATCCTCTCTCAATTAGGCGATGAGTACTCGCCTATCACTGCTGCTTTTAAGGTCCGTGACACGCCCATCACGTACCCCGATCTGTTCGACAAACTGGTGGACTTCGAACGATCGCTTCCTGTGACTGCACCTACCATTGCCGTTCCCGCAACGGCTAATGCTACCCAGCGGCAGCAGCCGCGCACCCCGTTCCGCTCCTCCACCGATTCTCCCAATCGGAACAATCGGTTCCAGCCATCTTCCTTCCAGCGCGCATCGCGCTCCACTCGTACACAGACCACTGCTCCGGCCCCTCGCTCTAGCGAGTTCTGCAACTTCTGCAACATACCCGGCCATGAAACTAGGGCCTGCAGAAAACTACAAAGGTTCCTTAAGGACAATCAGGTGCCCTCCAATACCGACCCATCCAATCCTGTGGCCAATGTCGCCACTTCGGGTGGGGTGGTGTGAAGGAAGGCATCGGAAGATGGTAAGGCATTTGGTGTAGGAAGAAGCCCCTTGGACGGGAGCTCATTTTCAACAAAGGAGACATGACGAGAGTGGTAGAGACGTTGAGTTTTCGGGTCAAAGCACTTGTAAGCGGACTTTGAGACAGAATAACCGAGAAAGATGCACGGTTGAGATTTGGGTTGAAGTTTGGAGGTGGTGTATGGCTTGAGCCATGGATAACAAAGGCAACCAAACGTTTTGAGTTTGGCGTAGTTGGGTGGTGTTTGAAACAGGACATGGTAGGGTGATTTAGATTGGAGGATAGGAGTGGGAAGGCGATTTATGAGGTAGACAGCTGTTTGAAACGCATGCGACCAAAAAGTCAACGGAAGTCCGACATAGTGTAAAAGGGAGAGCCCGGTCTCCACAATGTGACGGTGGCGTCGTTCCGCAATCCCATTATGTTCGGGAGTGTGCGGAGGAGTTGTAAAGTGAGAAATACCTTCAGATTTCAGAAGGTTGGACAATCCAATATATTCACCGCCATTGTCACTAAACAGTGATATAATTTTGTGGTTAAAATTTTTTTCCACAAGACGTTTATACTGTGGAAACACTATGGAAACATCGGACTTTCGTTTAAGAGGATAAAGCCATACATATTTGGAGAAATAGTCAACAAACACAACATAATATGTAAACCCATCGATAGATGTTTGAACCGGTCCCCAAACGTCCGAGTAAATAAGTTCTAATGGTTTGGTTGCAACAAACGAGTTAGGGCCAAACGGGAGTTTGTGGCTTTTATTCATATGACACGATTGACAATGAAAAGAAGAACGAGATAAAGCTTTAAAGTTTAGACCAAGGTCTTTACAAATAATCTGAAAAATACGAAAAGATGGATGGCCAAGCCGGTGGTGCCACTGAAGAGGTGAAGCAGTGGATGTCGCATGAACTTTAGGAGAGGGTGACGAGGGGTTGAGGTAGTACACATCATTGATGTTCTCCCCTCGCATGGTAGACGCCCCCGTGATGAGATCCTTCACAAGAAAATGATGCGGAAAAAATTCCACAGAAACATTGTTAGTACGACATAGTTTAGCAACAGAAATTAAATTGGTACGCATGCTGGGAACACAAAGAACATCAGGCAATGATAGAGGTTTGATAGAATTGAGAAATTTTGTAGAACCAATATGTGTAATAGATAAACTAGTACCGTCACCAAGTAGGATCTCATCCGGTCCGCCATATTCAGAAACGGAAGCAAGGGACGCAGGACACGAGGCAAGGTGATGGGACGCCCCGCTGTCCATCATCCACATGTTGTTAGTAGGACCCGAAGTGGCGACAAAACCGGTACATGCTACTATCTTAGCTTGCTTTCTGACTTTTTATACCTTATCGACTTTTATACTATATATAGAGTGTTTAACAAAAAAGTTAGTTAACATATGTAATAGTGGCTCGGTGGCAAAGGTTTAGAGAGTCTCTTTTTTCCCTTTTTTTTAACCGGCTAGACCATCCAATATTCCAATCCATTATTTTTTTTTAAAACTGGCCATCCATAATCCTTTTTTGACCTTTTCTTGTATTCTTTTCTTTTACAAATAGACTATTATATAATATATAAGGTTTATTTAGTTTAAGTAATCTCAAATTTCATTAATTCGCCGGGAATGATTCCAACTTACAAAATGTTTAGTAATAATCCTTAGTTTTAGCTTATTTTCCTACAACAATCCCTCACTAACAAACACTTAACACCGTTAGTTTTTAATGACGCGACGAATACTACGTGTCAATTTTTAATGACATGTCAATCTACTTGGCAATAATATAATAAAGAAATAAAAAGAAAACTAAATTATTAACACATCAACGATTAGTAGGAGACCTATAAAAAAAGAAACAAATTGAATGTCTTCTCAATTCTCATCTTCGCCACCGTCAACAATAATATCCCCGACGTCCGGTCACCGACTTCAATGTCACTAAAAATCCACCGTACACTTCCTCATCTCACTCTCCTTGAGAATTTCCACACATTGTTTCTCGAGACCGTCTCGAAGCTCCGAACGACAGTCTCCGATCTGTCCAAATCACCAAAGGAGAAGCGAAGCGAAGTTGCAATACGATGATCTCCAAATCTCCGGCGGAGAAATACGACGGTCTCCAATTTGGGGCTGAGAGAGATGGAGTAGATGGTGACAGTTGGTGGTCGTAGTTGGCGATGGTGTAGGTGGTGGTGAATGTTGAAAGTGGAGATGGTGGTTGTGGTTGTATATAGAGAAAAAAAAAAGATATTTGGTTTTTTTTTTTAATTTCTTTATTATATTTTTGCAATGTAATGATGTAGATTGTCACGCCATTAAAAATTGACATATGTTAATAAAAACTAACGGTGATACATGTTTGTTAGTGAGTGATTGTCATAGGAAAATAAGCTAAAAGGTGGATTATTCTGGGCCATTTAATGAAACTTAAAATTATTTAAATCTAATAAACCAATATGTAATAGTCTATTAACATAAGATAATTGGAAGTATAATTTGTTCACAACTTCTTCCTTTGAAAAGTGGTTAGGTACAATATAGGGGATCAAAACGGGTAGAGACCCATGTTCGACCCTCATAGACTATTTTTTTTCTCTTTATCGTGATTTTCATTTATATTTACTTTCTGTATATAGGTACAGGTTTTCCCTAACGCGGTTAACAAATTTTATGTTTCGCAAGTGTTTCAGAAAAAAAATACATTTTGCTTATGAATCTAGATTTGATAATTTTAAAATTCTATTGTTCCGATCTAGCATAACGTGTGCTAGAATTTTTTTTAAAACTTTTTTTTCATTGTTTGAAACCTTTTTTAAAGCGTTATTTTTTTCTTTATTCGAAATTTTTTTTTCAATAAATGTAATCTCTACATATTACTCTTAATTTTTATTCTTGCACACAGCACACGCCCTGCTTAAAGTATAGATACTTATAATTACTTAAAAAAAAATCTTTGCTTTATTTTGCAAACTTTCTATTTTCTCTATAAACTTTATTTCACAAATAACTTTTTACCCTCTCTATACACCTATATATTCAATATTTCGTCAAACTAGTTCAATGAATTTAATTTTTATAACGAGGTAGGCGCAACGCAAGACACGGGATCTTCAATACCTAAGTATTTTGTAATAATTTATTCTGTAATATAACTTATGTCTGTAAAAAACTAATTGGCCTCAAATAACATGTTTAATAAACGTCAATCATTATGATCGTCGCAATGCGCGATCATGCTCTAAACTTAGTTATTATTAAACATCTAGGACTGATCAGAGATTGTTGCGAGGAGTCAGGCTATTTAGTATTTACCAATAGGGGTGTTAATCGGGTTAATCCGTTCGGGTTTCGGGTTATTAGGGTCGGGTTAGTCGGGTTTTTTTTTAAAATTTCCCACCCGCAACCCGACCCTATTAAGGTTCGGGTTAGTAGGGTTCGGGTTAATCGGGTTTCGGGTTAGTCGGGGTCAGGCTAGTCGGGTTAGTCGGGTTTAAAAATAAATTAAGAAAAATACAACATGTGATACAATGACCATCATGTATTTAAAAAAAAAAAATCCACCCGCACATATGTTTAGAAGCATAGCTGAGAGTGCAGTCACTAATAATAAAGAGGAAGGAAAGCATGCTATGAGAATTTGATCAGTGACCATCATGTAAGTTTACACCATAATAAGTCACATACAGATCAAATTAATATATTATATATGTATATAAACGAGTTGGGTGACCCCCCCGCGCATTGCCGCGGGGTTGAAATTGTAGACTAAGTTATAGTAAAAATTCATATAGTAAACATGAGATACCTCAATTTTAACAACCAAGAAAGAGAACAAAAATAAAAAACCAAGAATACCCTATGAAATTATCATTACAACCAAGAAACACAGGCAAAAAAGATTAAAAAAAAGATGTAAATTATAAAACTATTAGAAGAAAATAAAACGTCAAAACAAAAAATATATCAAAGTGAGCTCAGATATATACTAAATTGATCATCATAGCCTTAGAGACTAAGATCAGACAAAAGGTTGCGGTCAAGCCCTCGGCTGCGATAAACAAAGTGTTTACCGCCACGCCGGAAAGACGACCATCATAGCCAAAGAAGGAATCATCATTGCTCTATCCAAACAAAGCAAACTAAAATCATCAACGCCCAAATCAGATTTTTACTCGAGACACAACACAACCATAACAGCTTACAACTCCGGCAACACATGAAAATCCATAAGACTTTAGGATTTTTAATCTTTTTTGCTTGAAAGATCATCACTGCTTTGAAAATCCATAAGCCAAGATAGACACCCAAATCTCTTATGTCCTCCTACTCTGAAAGATCATCACTGCTTTGAAGAAAGCATCAGAGAAACAACACAAATCTAATGAAGCAATAATAGCATCATGTTCCAAAACCGGTATAAAGATCAGATAATGGGCAGAAAAACCAAGGGGTAAAAACATCAAATCTCAAAAGTCATGTGGATCAAAGTTTGAAAATGTAAAAGTATACTATTCATCAAGAAATTCCATTGTACTGACTGATACTAACAACACATAAAAGATTAGCCAAGCAGTTAAACATTTGAAAATCATGAAAGCCATAAAGCAAACAGATTAGCCAGAAATGATTAAGTTTCAGTTGTGGGTTATTAAGAACCCAAAAGCAATCCCAAATTCAACTGACCGCAATTTATAAAACCGAAAATGAGATCAGAAAAAAGTAGCAATCAACGTCTTTAAAATTAAAGTTCAAAAGTCGTAACCAATTACCTTTTTGTATGAAATCTTGTAGGCTCAAAGAAAACTCATCATTGGCATTTCTCTAGTCGTGAAAAACATACAGAATAGCCAATTTTCAAGAGGGAAAGGATCACTTACCAACAATCGTAAGAGCGCGCAGATACCAATAGCAATAAAGCCACAAACATCAGAGTTAACCATCCAAATGTGAATCAATCGCTTTTTTTATGAAATCTTGTAGGCTCAGAGAAAACTCATTATTGTCATTTTTTGTTCGTCTAAAGCACAATCGTCAATGGAAACATACAATAACTGCAACAGATTCACCAACATCATAATTAACCTTCCGAAATCTTGCAGGCTCATAGAAAACCCATCATTGCCATTTTCTGGTCGTGAAAACCATATAGAATAGCCAATTTTCAGGAGGAAACTAAACAGTTACCGACAATCATCAAGGGAAACAGACACTTCCTGTAACAGATTCACCAACATCAGAATTAACCATCTGAAAGTCACTATGACCTTTTTGTATGAAATTTTGTAGGCTCAGAGAAAACTCATCATTGCCATTTATTGGGTCGTAAAAAGCATACATAATAGCCAATTTTCTAAGGGAAATTGACCATTTACCAACAATCGTCACAACAAAAAGAGACTAAATGCAACAAATTAAGCACTGAACATGTAAAAATCAGGAAACCACATACCCAAAAAGATAAGCCACAAATGGTAAAGCCTCAGTTCTGTGTTAATAACAACACAAAAGCAACCCCAGATTGAACCAACAACCACTTTATAAAACCAAAAGTGAGATCAGTAAAGCATCCATAACCAACATCAAAATTACAAACCGATCTCAAAATCGATGCGACAACATTTTGAAAACCAAAAATGAAATCAGAATTCCAAAGATCATATGAGAATACCCAAAAAAAGTTTCACATCCCGCTTGTTAAGAACCCAAAAGAAAACCGAATATCCATCCAACAACAATTGGCCAAAAATGAGATCAGAAATCAGACATTTCGTAACGAAAATCAGTTAAAAATGAACAATTTCATATCGAAATTGCAACTCCACTGGTAAAAAAAAACCAAAAACTTCCAAATCTGAAAGTTCCCAAAAGCGAACCGTATATCGATCCAACAACAATAAACCAGAAATAAGATCAGAAATCAGACATTTCATAACGAAAATCAGTTAAAAATGAACAATTTCATATCGAAATTGCAAATCCACTGGTAGAAAAGACAAAAAACTTTCAGATCTGAAAGTTCCCAAAAGAAAACCCAAAATGATCGTACCTTTAACGTCACAGGAGAACCGACATCGTCGTTTCTAGGTCAATGAAGTTTATTCAGAACCCAGAAGCAAAGCTAAAGAAGCCAGATTACACCGATGGTCGCCCTTGAAGCCCATCGGAGCTTGACGTACACGTCGTTAACTCAACGTGAACGGAGCAACTCTTTCGCCGCTACGACGTTAACGGAGCATCGACGGAAGGAGCAAGAACAAAGTGAAAGGGAGATACTATCAACGACGTAAAATAGAAACACTACCACGAAGCACCACCGAAAAGCCCCAACCGGAAAACCAGTTCTATTCCGGCAGTAGAGCCGGACAGAAATCTGAGAGAGAAAGAGAGAGAGATACGGCAGATAGTAAGCAAAAATAGAAAAGCCACAGCGGTGGCCAATTTCTCTAGGGTTTTCGAGAGAGAAAGTTAGAGAGAAAGAGTCGTTAGATACATAAAGTAATTAAGATGTGTAAAAATGGGTAAAAGAACGTGTGTATAGTGCCTTCGAGAAAGTGACACGTAAATAGGAATCCAATAAGATCTCCAGAATTTGGCAGTTGCTTAGAACACGTATCATACTAAAACAATCAAATTATGACTCACGAAGCACCTCCTAATTTGTCCAATCAGAAGAAAATAGGCAGAGGAGTCATGTGGATCAAAGTTTGAAAATGTAAGGGGTAAAAATATCAAATCTCAAAAGTCATGTGGATCAAAGTTTGAAAATGTAAAAGTATACTATTCACCTTCAATTTGTATTGTATATTTATATAATGTGATACACACACGTATGTTCAAAGTAATGCAAGACATAAAAAGTTTATTTAATATGATTCTTCATAACTATAAGTCATAACAGTGTAATATGTACGTTAAAGTAAAATAAAAAACGGTAGTAAATTTGAAACACGACTAATAGTCTAATATGAAATGATAAATACGAAATTCTAAAATTTTAAAAATTTATAACCTTATTAGTATTCGGGTTATTCGGGTTAACCCGCAACCCGAATTTTTAAAAAAAATCTAACCCGAGACCCAACCCTAACAACATTTCGGGTTTGTCGGGTTAACCCGCTTAATCCGATTAACATGTTTAGACCCTATTCAACTTATTCGGGTTCGGGTTGGATCGGGTTAATCGGATTCGGGTATTTTCGACACCCCTATTTACCAGCCCTGTTTGTGGGTTTTTGGGCTACCAAGATTGGCATGTGGTGGCGTGTTTCGTCCAACACTTTACATAATAGATTATGGCCCAGAAAAGAAATATTCTTGCCCATAGATTGTTTTGGGCTTCCCATAATCAGTATTATTTTTCTTTAAAGTTTTGGGCTTCCCATAATCAGTATTATTTTTCTTTAGTTTTTCTTTACTTCTATTAATCTTATTTTCTTTTCTTTGTTTTTTTCTTGTAGCTTTCTTTTTTTTGAAAGTATATATGTTTTCTTTCCCTTTTTTTCTTTTTCTTTTCTTTTAGGTTTCTTAGTTTTAGTTTCACACTCTTGCATTTTACGTTTTTTTTTACTACGTTTGTTATTTTTATTTATCGTTTTGCACTCTTTTTAAATTTGTGTTTTCTTTATTTTGAGTTTTAGACATTTAGCTAGATAACTACTCATGTACTGGTAAGATCATTATCATTCCATCATCCTGTTTGTTTACCATATGACAATGAAATAAATCATTGTTTCGCGTTGTTTGATGGTTAGTAAAAATAAAGTAATCAAATATAATGTTATCCATATTTTTTTCAAAACTACTATATATGTTTTATATTTATATATTTCAGTGTTTAATTGTTTATTAATTTATTATTTTTAAATAATTTTAATTTTTATTATTTATTTTTTATTTGTTTAATTATTTTTGTTTTAATTTTCTATCTTACTTTTATTTTTAGTTATTTATATTGTTTTTAATTATTATTTTATAGATATTTTATTATTTTCAATATTTATTTTTTATTTTTATTTTATTTTCCTTTTTTTTATTTTTTTTATTTTTTTTATTTTTGTTCGTATTTTTTTTTACTTTTTATTCTTAATTTTCATCCATAAAATTATAAGAAGAAATCAAATTGAAAAATATTCATTTCATTCCTTGAATGAATCGGAAAAAACAACTCTTCTCTTAGGAATGGAAATTTTAAAAATGAAAAGAATTGCATTCCTTATGTAATGGTTCATTATATCCTAATTTGTTACCAATGTCTTCTTTTCATGCCGACGAAATGATACATTTCATTTCACCCTCCATTCATACATACAATACCCTTCCTTAATATCCTTAAATATTAAATATAATGTGCCGTGATAGTTGGTACTTAAATTCATTTCATCAAATTGGGTCCCTTCTCCTTGATAAGTTTCACAATTTAGAGTTTAGACGTGTTACTTTTCAATCAAATAAAAAATGGAAGATGTCGTCGGAGAATTAAAAACATTTATCAACATATAGTTAATAGGTGTGTGCGTGCACGCGTGGTATAGCAGGTACGTTCCATTATTTAGAATTGCTCGGTTTTGTTAAAATAATGTAGTTACCGTCTTCTCTTACTTTGTTGCCATATATACAAAAATGGTGAAGCCAACACGTGATACAAAAATGATGAAGTCGCCACAACGCGTGACGGGTCATCAACTAGTATAAACAATTGTGAACCCCGTGAATAGTAACAATGTTTTCATTGTTTAGTTTTTTGGATTTCGTTTTGTCTTTTAACGTTTTTTAGCTTTGGTTTTTTTATTGAGGTCTTGGTTTTGATTTTAACATTTAGCTTATATGTTTAATATTTTTTTCATTCTCTTTGGATCACTTAAATCATTTTGTGTGTCCGCTTAAACCCAGCCACAACACGCTACAACATGCACTAATCGTCACCTAGTATATATTCTAGTTATACCAACTCGTATATTACACATGATGTTTTTAAAAATGTTGTATTTAATAATTTAGTATATAAATATTATTATATTTTTAAGCATAAGTTTAAATAAAATATCTTAAAATAATAAAAAAAATGTATAAGCATACACCCGTGAAATAAGAAACAATAATATTGAAAATGATAAATAACGAATAACGATAAAATTATAAAATTATAATTTTAAGATAAGATATATAAGTGATATCTTATTATAATTTATTAAACTTATAAATATAAAATTATTAGAATAAATATATTTATATTTTTGATAATAAATTATATAATTTAATTATTTAAAATTATTGGTATTTAATAGGATAGATGGTTGATATTTAATAAAAGTAAGATGACACGTAATTTTTTTTAATAGAAGTAAATACCTAAGTATTTTGTAATATTTTGTTCTGTAATATAGCTTTATGTTTGTAACAACCTCGTGGCCTCAAATAACATGTTTGATAAACGTCAACCACTGTGATTATCGCAACGCGCGGTAATGCTCTAAACCTAGTTATTATTAAGCATCTGGGACAGACCAGAGATCCTTGCGAGGAGTTAGGCTATTTACCAGCCATGTTTGTGGGTTTTCGGGCTGCCAAGATTGACCTATGGTACTGGTGGTGTGTTTAGTCCAACACTTTGCATAACTGATTATGGCCTAGCAAATAATTGTTCTGGCCGATAGATTATGTTGTGACCATTCGGTTCCAGCTTTAAAGTTTTGGGCTTCCCATAATCAGTATTTTATTTTTTTTAGTTTTTCATTAGTATTATTAATCTTATTTTCTTTTCTTTGTTTTCTTCTTTCAGCTTTCTATTTTTTCGATAATATATATTTTTATTTCTTAGTTTTAGTTTCACACTCTTGCATTTACGTTTTATTTTTTTTAATTTGCTTGTTATTTTTTGTCGTTCTGCACTCTTTTTGAATTTGTGTTTTCTTTATATTCAGCTTTAGACATTTAGCTAAATAACTATTCGTGTACTGGTGGTATCCTCGCGGCAACACGCGGTTGATTATATCAAGTTTTCATAACCAAAATCTCCCCCCTCTCTCCTCAATATATCTCCAAACGCCGCCACCGCCCACTGGTAACGTCACCACCACCGCCATCCCCAAATCGAAAGCTCAAACACGTCTTCTTCTTCCATAAATTGCGAACCTCACCTGTGGTATTTAATCAAACCCCTAAACTAGTATCTCTACCCCTTAATAGGATCATTACCATTCCATCATCCTGTTTGTTTACCATATGAAAATGAAATAAATCATTTTTTCGTATTATTTGATGGTTAGTAAAAATTAAGTACTTGAATACAATTTTACCAATATTTTCTTTTAAAAATATTATATATGTTTTATGTTTCTATTTTTTAGTATTTAATTGTTCATTAATTTATTTTTTAAATAATTTAGTCTTTATTTTTTAATTTATTTGTTTGTTTATTTTTTAATTTTATTTTCTATCTTACTTTTATTTTTCATTATTGTTTTATATATTTTTTATTATTTTCAATATTTTTTTTTTATTTTCTTTTCCTTTTTTATTTTTTAATTTTTGTTCGTATTTTTTTTACTTTTTATTCTTAAGTTTTTTTTCATAAATTATAAGAAGAAATCAAATTGAAAAAAAAAATCATTCCATTCTTTGAATGAATCGGAAAAAACAAATCTTCTCTTAGAAATGGAAATTTTAAAAATGGAAAAACTTGTATTACTTATGTAATGGTCCATTATATCTTAATGTGTTACCAAACATATCTTTTTTTATAGCAACGTAATGATACATTTTATTTCACCCTCCATTCATACATACAATATCATTCCTTAATATCTTTAAATACTTAATATAACGTGACGTGATAGTTGGTACTTAAGTTCACTTCATCAAAATGGCCCCATTTTCCCTCCTTGATAAATTTCATAGTTTAGAGTTTAGACGTGTTAGTTTAGAGTTTAGACGTGTTACTTTTCAGTCAAATCAAAAATGGAAGATGCCGTCGGAGAACTAAAAACCTTTTTAAAAATGGAAGAGACGTAACTTTTTTTAATAAAAGTAAATACATTTTGTAATAATTTGTTCTGTAATATAGCTTATGTTTATAACAATCTCCTGGCCACAAATAACATGTTTGATAAACGTCAACCATTATGACCATTACAACGCGTGATAATGCTCTAAACCTAGTTATAAATAAACATCTTGGACTGACCACAGATTGTTGCGAGGAGTTAGGCTATTTACCAGCCCTGTTTGTGGGTTTTCGGGCTGCCAAGATTGGCCTGTGGTAACGTGTTTGGTCCAACACTTTGCATACCAGATTATGCAAATAACTGTTCTGGCTCATAGATTGTGTTGTGACCATTTGGTTCCAGCTTTAAAGTTTTGGGCTTCCCATAATCAGTAGTTTTTCTTTAGTTTTATTAATCTTATTTTCTTTTCTTTGTTTACTTCTTGCAGCTATAATATATATTTTTTCTTTCCCTTTTTCTTCTTTTTCTTTTCTTTTAGGTTTCTTAGTTTTAGTTTCACACTCTTGCATATACGTTTTTTTTAACTTTGCTTGTTATTTTTATTTATCATTTTGCACTCTTTTTGAATTTGTGTTTTCTTTATATTGAGTTGTAGACATTTAGCTAGATAACTATTCGTGTACTGGAAGTATCCCCACGGCCACACGCGGTTGACTATATCGGGCTTTTATAACCCATATTTCTCCCCTCTCTCCTCAATATATATCCAGACGATGCCGGCACCCACTGCAACGTCACCACCACCGCCATCCCCAAATCGAAAGCTCAAAACGTCGTCTTTTTCCTTAAAATGCGAACCTCACCTGGTGTATTTAATCAAACCCCTGAACTAGTATCTCTACCCCTTAATAGGATAATTACCATTCCATCATCTTGTTTGTTTACCATATGGGAATGAAATAAATCATTGTTTCGCGTTGCTTGATGGTTAGTAAAAATGAAGTAATCAAATAAATTTTTATCAATATTTTATTTTAAATTATTATATATGTTTTATATTTATAGTTTTTAGTATTTAATTGTGTATTAATATATTTTTTAAAATAATTTAATTTTTAATTTTTATTTTATTTGTTTGTTTATTTTTTTTTTATTTTCTATATTACTTTTATTTTTAGCTTTTTCATATTGTTTTTAATTATTATTTTATATATATTTTATTATGTTCAATATTTATTTTTTATTTTTATTTTCTTTTCCTTTTTTTAATATTTTTGTTTGTATTTTTTATACTTTTTATACTTTTTATTCTTAATTTTTCTCCCTAAAATTACAAGAAGAAATCAAATTGAAAAAAAATCATTCCATTCCTTGAATGAATTGGAAAAACATGGAAAGAATTAAATTTCTTATGTAATGGTCCATTATATCCTAGTGTGTTACTAAACATGTCTTTTTTCCATTACGACGTAATTATACATTACATTTCACATTCCATTCATACATACAATACCCTTCCTTAATATCTTTAATTATTAAATATAACGTGACAGTGATAGTTGGCACTTAAATTTAATTCATAAATTACCCCCTTTTCCCTCCTTGATAAATTTCACAGTTTAGAGTTTAGACTTGTTAATTTTCAATCAAATCAAAAATTAAAGATGTCATCGGAGAACTAAAAACCTCTATCAACATATGGTTAATAGGTGTGTGCGTGCACGCGTGGTATGCAGGTATGTGGTTACTGTCTTCTCTTACTTTTTTGTCATATATACAAAAATGGTGAAGCCAACACGTGATAAAAAAAAACGGTGAACCCGTCACAACGCGTGACAGGTCACCAACTAGTATAAAAATTGTGAACCCCATGAATAGTAACAATGTTTTCATTGTTTAGTTTCTTTTAGTTCTTTTTTTTCGTTTTGCTTCTAACGTTTTTTATCTTCAGTTATTTTTATTGATCGAGGTCTTTAGTTTTTCTTTTTTTGTGTTGCAAGACGGTATAATGTAAGTGGCCTGTTGAGTATTAACGACATCTTCTAAATCTCAACATCACGGTCTTGGGATTCCCAACAAAGCTAATGTTGAAAGGGATTTTGAGAAGGTTAATGTTCCTTTACAGCGGCTCAAATTATGGGGGTGGTTGGTAATAGAAATGAAATAAAATTTTGCTGTGAAAGATGGAATGGGGATGTAGTTCTGGCTTCAAGATTCCCTAACTTGTTTCAATTAGTTGCTTCCAAGTCTTGTGTTATTGCACAATGTGTTCTTCAAAGGGAGGCTATGTTCGGTGGCAATGGAGTTGGAAGAGTGGCAAGAACTAAACGAGCTTAGGGGGGGGCGGTATGGGCTGGGTTACCGCTAGGCGGCTCTTGCCTGCCGCGCGGTTCCAGCGGCAACCATACCGGGTCACCCGGTTCATGTCCACGGCTCCGCAATTTGGTGCTGGGGCGGTTTCTTCGAGCCGGGCAACTATGACCGTTTTTTTTTACCGTTGAGAGCCAACGGCTCTTTTTTTCTTTTTTTTTCTTTATTTCACTATATATACACAACCAAACATTTTATAAAACACACATCATACTCTCATTTCATCTCCAAAACTCTTTACCAAAAAAATTATAAAATGAGTCTTTACGATGAAGAAGACATTTTTCCACCACCCGAAATTCCGACTTCGTCGTCAAGCAGTTCCGAAGGTTCGTACGAGGACGCGATGCAGTATTTTAACTTATGTCTTAACGTCATCGAACAAGACGAACAAGAAGAAGAAGAGGTTTCCGCTCCTAAATGAATAATGTTTACTTTTATTATTATTGATTATTTATTAAAAGTGTTTAATTTAAAAAAAAAAAAAAAGAGCATGGCTTCAAGAAGCCACACCACAACCATACCATGTGGTGTGGCTTCAAAGTGGTCCAAATTGTTGCATTTTGAGTTGGCATGCTATGATTGGTTGGGGAGCATGGCTCCTTGAAGCCACAAGGCAACCATACCTCCTCCCCTTATGGACCTGCTAAGTGCTGTCAATCTGTCATCAAACTTGGAGGTGGGAAGGTTCTCATGATGGGGTATACCGGTGGTGACGCTTCTCTCATCCTCAAAATTCAAGCGTCAGAGTTGTTGTCACGATGCGAGGAAGAGTCAGGTTCAAAGATAAAAAAGAGGCTGCTCCAGGGGGTGGTTAATGGTTATAACCAGGGGCGGAACTAGAAAAGTTGTTGAGGGGGTCCACAAATTTTTTTACGGAGTCACTAGTTTTAGATATTTTAGTTTCATATAAACGTACATAAAGAAATTTGGTCTATTACTTACTAATATAAACGTACATAAAGAAATTTGGTTTATTACTTATTAAATAGTTTTTAATGCAGGCGCGCGTTACGACATGACATTGCGAATAAAGAAAAAAATAACTGATTAAAAAAAACTCTACATGATTTGATAAAAAAATCTATACCGTAACATTGACAACGATATAATAGTAAAAAATAATAGTAAATGGCTAGAAATGAAGATAAGAGAAAAAATAACGTGTGAAGAAAAATAATATGACAAAATGTTTGTCTATTAAAAAAAGTCTATAGTTTTATATATTGTAATATTTCATTAAAAAATGGGGTCTAGAATTAATGTATTTAAAAAAATTGGTCTATAATGAAAGTAAATAAAAAAGAGGTGGAAAATGAAGTAACATCATTTATAGCACTAAAATTAATAAAGAAAGCTGGGAAAAAAAATGTTAAGGACAAGATTTAAACTTGCACCCCTTAAAAATCAAACAAGGGTTCTTATCATTAGGCTAGCTGCTTGCTTTGTTTCATTTTCACAAACTAAGTATTTATTAACTCTTTTCACAAACTTTTTTTTTTATAAAAAACTGTTCACATAATTGTTCACTTTGCGTACGAGATTGAGGGGGTCCACGGGGACCCCATGGGCCTAATAAGGGTCCGCCCCTGATTATAACGGTCTTATGGTGTATATGGAGGTGCATGAATGGTCTTTTATTTAGAGGAGTACAAGCTGATGCGGAAAAGATCATCGGGGAAGCTAAGACGCTAGGTTTCTTGTTGAATTAACTCGAGATTTAAAAGGCGGAAGATCACATGGCCACAATGGTATACATTTGATGTGGGTTGATGTAATGTATTGTATTTGTATTGAGATTGTTTAAACGATGTGATTGTTGTGTTTGGGAGTTTTAATCACTTACTAGCCCCTAATAAAATTTATTGCCGTTCCAAAAAAAAATCTAATTTAATTAAGGACTAAATGTGATACGTTTGTGCAAAATGTTAGTTTAAATCTATAATTTCTCAAAGTTAAAGTACCAAGACTCATGATATGGAGAAATCAAATTTTAATTAGGGCCAATGAGCTTGGCCTAATGGTTAAGGTGGAGGTGGTAAAGTTTTACCTTATCTGGAGGTCCTGGGTTCTATCTCCAGGCGTAAACAATTCTTTGGGGATTAATGGAGGTATCTTAGATGTAGGGTAGGTTTAGCCGTTCCAAAAAAAAAAAAAAATTCGGGTGAGCATGGTTGTTTGGTTGTTGCTCTCATTATTTTCTCTCTTTTTTAATGCAGTTGGTAGTGATGTTATAAAAAAAATAATTAAATTAAATTAACAATAAGGTCATGTGTCGTTGTGTGATCATTTAAAGATAAAAAGTATGTCATGTACGATGCCATGCAAGTAGTGGTGTTAAAATAAAAAAAAATAGTGTAGTGGGTAGTGATAATATGAATGGTTGTCGTGTAAATTTGGGTTTTTTTTTTTTTTGGTTGATAAATAAATGGATTTAAATGCTTGGTTGAAAAAAACAAAAAATGTCATAGCGTTGAAACTTCCACAGAGCATTGAAAACGCCCCCCCCCCCCCCCCCGGGACCAAAACGCCATGTAGGCGTGTTTCATGGTGTTTTCGGGCAAAACGTCTGTACCACGCTCCCATTACACATGCCCAAATAATAAAGTGGGGAGTGGAGTGGTTTTGGAGTATCTAATCTGTCGAGGATTGGTGTGGAAAGTAACTATGTGTTGGGTCAGATTGGAGCCTTGGCATAAGCTTGAATTTTGGCCTTTTGAAGATGTGGCCTCAAGGGGCTCGAGTTGTAAGTCTTCGTTGGGTGCTGTTAACAATTGCCTGTGCTTATTGGAGGCGTTCGGGTGGTTCGTGGCCATTCTATTTTAGTTCTAGTTGTTTTAGGTGTTTTTTGTCTGGAGTTATTCCTTTCTGTACTTTCATATTTTTATGTTTTGTATACTTTTGCTCTAGCATTTTGCTAGCTAGAGGTGTGGTTTTAATATATTTTCCGAAGAAGATAATAGAAGCTCTAGAAAAAAATCGTTTTAATTTCCTATGGGGAGGTAATGAGGAGAAGAGAAAATTCACTGGGTGGCTAGGAAAGATGTCCTTAAACCTAAATCGGAGGGGGGCCTGGGTCTTGTGGCGTTATCTACTTACAACCAATGTCTCTTAGCCAAATAGATTTGGCGATTTAAAACGGAGACTAATTGGCTTTGGCGCAGAGTTATAGCAAGTATTCACGCTAATGATCAGGGGAATAATTTTGTTCCTGTTAACAAACATTCAAGTGGAATATGGAAGGCAATTACTAAAAATCAGGGAGACTTGGAAAGGATGGGAGTTTTTATGGAGAAGCAGGTTGAGGAAGTCAACGGCCATTATAGATGGAAAGAAGACAATTCAGGCATTTTTTCGGTTAAATCGTTAAGGAATGTCTTGAGGGAAATGAATTCTTCTAATCAGCAGGTTAAATTCCAATGGAGTAAGAAAGTTCCCATTAAAGTCAACCTATTATCGTGGAGAGCTAGCCTGAATCGTCTGCCGACCAAAGACAACCTAATGCGAAGAAACGTTCCGGTAACTAACTCTTTGTGTAATCTCTGTGGCGAGGTGCCGGAATCTACCGATCACATTTTTTCAGGATGTCACTTTTCTAATGCGGTGTGGCAAGTGGTGGCACAATGGTGTAATATCCCTCCGATTTTCGCTTTCTCCTTCGAGGACATCATCAATCTTCACAAGAATCTGAAGCTCCCTCAAAAGAAGAAGTCGGTGGTCAAGGCGATACTGCTCGCGGTGTGTTGGTGCTTATGGTTAGAAAGGAACAAGACTATATTTAATGACATTATTCCTTCGGTTCATAGGGTGATTAGCGAGATCAAATATTGGAGTTTTGTTTGGTATGTTAGTCGTTGTCATGCCCAATCTTTATCGTGGGAAGATTGGAACTCCTTTTCTTTGTAATGTTTCTTCCCGGCCCGTCTAGCTCCTTGCTAGGCGGTGTTTCGTGGTTTTAATAAGTTTGCCGTTGAAAAAAATATATATATTTTGTTTTGGCTCGTCAAACAAAAAATTAATTCAATCCATAGCTTTGCGATGATTGATAATATTTATGGAGAAAAGTTTTATTCTTAAAAAAAATGTAATTAATTCAATGTGTAGACTCAAATCAAGATATATGTTGGTGGAAAATTTATGGCCTATATAAAGGATGGACCAAGAGGATAATGAGCACACTGATTTTGGAATCCCATCTTGTTAAACATAAACTCATCATATTCATATACATGGCTTTTCTCCTTTTATTTTTCACCCTCCTTTTATTTTTCACTCTCCTTTCAATTTTAATAGTTATATACAGAAATAAAAAACAAAGAACAATTTTCCCTACAAACTGGCCAATTCTTGGTATGATGCCAGGGTTTCTTGTAAACACTCACCAACTCATTGATTACACCACCCAAATTCTGATGCAAAGTCATGGTTCATTCATGTTTAAAGGCCCTTGGTTTACCAACATGGACATGCTTTTTACCACCAATCCTTTAGACATTAACCACATTCTAAGCAAAAACTTTAGCAATTATCCCAAAGGTGACAAATTTCAAAAGATCTTTGACATCTTAGGAGATGGGATTCTCAGTTCCGACGGTAAAGTATGGGAGATCAACCGCAAGGTCATTTTTTCTATTCTCAAGAATGTAAGATTTCAGACTACGTTGGAAACAATCATCTCGGACAAGTTGGAAAACAGACTTCTGCCTATACTTGAATCTGTCTGTGAACGCCGCACAGAGATAGATTTGCAAGATATATTCCAAAGGTTTGCTTTTGACACAGTATGTTTATACCTCTTTGATAACGACCTGGAAAGCTTGTCTCTTGATTTTCCTTTCATCCCGTTATTAAAAGCCTTCACAGATAGTGAAGAAGCTATTTTGCTTAGGCATTTTACTCCCCAATGCCTTCGGAAATTGCAACAAGTTCTTAGAGTAGGTAAAGAGAAGAAGTATATCGATTCATGGAAATTGATTGATCAATTCGTATACAAGAGCTTTACTCAAAAAGAAAACGAGAACAATAACATGAATCATGAGGTGGAAAAGTTTAGATTTTTCACAGAAATAATGAGAGAGTTTGAAGATCAGAATGACAGTTCTTTGGATCCCATAATTTTTTTAAGGGACGCCTTAGTAAATTTGATGGCTGCAGGGAAAGATACAGTCAGTAGCGCTCTATCTTGGTTCTTTTATCTTCTTGCAACAAACCCAAGCGTAGAAGATAAGATTCTAGAAGAGATGCGAACACATTTGGAGGTCAATGCGCATAAAACATGGGACATGAAAGAGTTAGACGAAATGGTTTACCTTCATGGAGCTTTATGTGAATCCTTAAGGTTATATCCTCCTGTCCCTTTCAACCATAAATCTCCATTACAACCAGAAATACTTCCAAGCGGTCATCATGTTGATAAAAACACCAAGATTATTCTCTCTTTTTATCCTATGGTAAGGATGAAGTCAATATGGGGTGATGATTGCATGGAGTTTAAACCCGAAAGGTGGATTTCTGATAACGGAGGAATTAAACATGAGCCGTCATACAAGTTCGCGACGTTTAATGCTGGACCAAGAACTTGTTTAGGTAAGAATATGGCTTTGTCTCAGTTGAAGATAGTGGCAACCATGATCATTCACCATTTCCACATTCAGCTGGTGGAAGGTCATCCTGTGCTTCCAGGAGAATCTATGGTACTTCACATGAAACATGGTCTCCATGTCAAAGTGAAGAGAAGAAGTGAAGTCATGGAGTAAAATGGAGTTCAACATATATGTAGTATTATGTGTCAAGGACAATTTAATGTTATGTTTTAGTCATGTAATTGGTAGGGCCATAGCCCACCAAAAGGGTCAGATTGTGATAGTCCAATTCGTGTCTTAAGTTTAGTTAAGATGTTATGTACAAGTATGATTATGAACGGGTTCCTTGATATATAATCGTCAATATGAAGAAAGATGTACGTATGGTTTCTCTAGTAAAATCAATAATATTCTGTGTTTGTGTATTACAAAGTGTAAGTTTGTTATTCGATTATGAATTCATGATGTAGAATCGATCCTGGGAACAATGTTACCAACAATATATTTATTGATGGATAATTCAAAGTATGTGTGTTACCTAATAGTATCGTTGCAATTGCTATGATATCTTGTAGTGGTATGTATATATTTGTAGAGAATAAGCAATTATGAAAGCTTGAATATGGAGAAAATATGAGCGGAAGATGTATGAAAAGTTGCACACTTTATTCGTATGAAAGGGATATATATAGATATATATATATATATATATATATATATATATATATATATATATAGGGAGAGAATCATCTGAGAACCAATTGGAATTGAGAACTTTTGAGAACCATTTTAAGCCACACGTTATATATAAGGAAATCCCCCATGAATTTGAACGCTTCCCCCCCTGAAAATTAATGGCTCCGAATGGTTCTCAATATATATATATATAGCTTTACAAGCATCCTATGTGGACTAAGTAAAACCTACTTCCACCTAAATAAAAGGAACAATGACCTATTCTTTTACTTACTAATAAACTTAAGAAGATGTACAAATGAGAATGTTTGTTTTGGATAAAAAAGATAAGAATGAATTTTAGCAATTGGATCTTAATCTAATAAAAAAAAGAATGAGAGGTATTTTAGTCTTAGTCACTTTTTTTGACTATTTATCTACTTCCTCCATTTTTTTTAAATATTCATAAATTTCACATATGACATTATTTTTAAAAAAAAATTACAACATAAAAACGAGTGTTTTTTATTTTTAAAACGCGGATAGTGTTGCTATATAAAAAAAATTAAAACAAAAAAAAACTCTTTCGATTTTCGACACAATGTTCAGATAATTGTGTCATTGTGTCAAAATCTTCAGATCATTGTGTCAAAAGTATATATAGTGTTGCTATATATAATATAAAAAAATTACTCTTTCGGGTTTTGACATCAAATGATACAATGATCTGAACATTTTGACACAATGTAACACAATGATTTAAACATTTTTGACACAATATGACACATGATCTGAACATTTTGACACAATGATCTGTACATTTTGATACAATCGAAAAAGTAAAAAAAAATAATTTTATATATAACAACATTGTACGTGTTTTAAGGAAGAAAAAAACTCGTTTTTATGTTGTAATTTAAAAAAAAAATCATGACGTATCTAAGAGTTATGAAGGGTTTAAAAAATATGAAGAATTTGATAAAAAGTCAAAAATGTCCTTCTATCTTTTATTTTCTTTAGTTTTTTATCTAATTTACACAGGGAACCTTGAGCCATAGATCTTCATTTAATTGAAGATCTAATGGCTAAGATTCCTTCATATCATTCTTATCCAAACTAAACTTCTCACAATAACCTCACCCAACAAACTTATTCAAAATCTAAAATACACATGTTCATATAAAAATGACATGATCCAAATAACCTATTGGAACTATTAACCCGCTGACTCGTACCCCTGACCTGGTAGACTCGTACCCATGACCTGGTAGATAAATGATTAATCCCAGAATGTATGTGTGATGGAGGGAAGAAGTTGTTAGGAAATTAAGGAGTAAAAGATGGTGATGTTAATTAATGCTAACAACGGGTCATTATTTTGTAAGCTGGGCGTGATGTGAGAGTAATTTAATATTTTGGTCATTATGTTTTGATATTTCTAACCATTTCATTGTGAAGATAAGTTTTTTTAACAAATCAAACATATGGTTTGCATTATATAAACGTTTTAGTCTAATGAGTTAATATCGTTAACTTTTTCTTTGTTATAAATAATCACATGAAGCGCATATGATGCACATTGTGACTTGTTTCTTGAATCTTAATTAAATAAATGTTTTGTTGTGTTTTAGTAATAACTATTGTTGTTGTTGATGATGTTGATGCTATTGGCGTCGCTGTTGTTGTTGTTTTAAATATTTTGAATTTATAGAAATGGTCCATGATTTAAAATAGAGTTACATAATTAGTCCTTTTAATAGAAAATGACCGAAATGTCCTTGAATTGAACCGAAAACTAAACAGAAATTAACATTAGTATCTCCTATTGTGAAATTATAAACTACAAGACTCAATATCACTAAAAAGAATCACTAAAAAGAAGATAGTACCATATCTTA
Organism: Deinandra increscens subsp. villosa; assembly: GCA_039602395.1. Classification (NCBI taxonomy): domain Eukaryota; kingdom Viridiplantae; phylum Streptophyta; class Magnoliopsida; order Asterales; family Asteraceae; genus Deinandra; species Deinandra increscens. The sequence continues at coordinate 25,568,497 of JBCNJP010000018.1, forward strand.
TTACTTCCCTTAAACTATTCGACCACTCATGTAATTAACTTTTTAAAGAATCATTTTCATAAGATCATATCTTTATAAATTAACTTTTTAAATTACTTATTTATTATCTGAATTTTTTAATTCTTTTACACAAACTTGTTAACATCTTTTATAACTTTTCTTTACAAACTTACCATCTAATACTTTTTATTTAATTAATATCGTTTTAATTGTTTAGTTAAATTCGTAACTTTTTATCAAATATAGTGGTGAATTTTAAATTTTTTTTCTCTTCTCTATTCACAACCACTTACAATTAAAACTCAAATAAGTTTGCATTCACATATTTATACAAAATGGGTTGTGAATGCTCTTACCGAATGCCTTTTTTATACTCTCATCTCACCGAAGTCGGTCTACGTAAAAATTTTGATTTAATTTTATAAACTAGATTAACTTTTTCATCAATGATCTCTAGCTCATTTGGCTAAGGTGAGGTACCCAAAGACATTAAAATTATGAGGTATTGGATTCAAATCTCACATGTTATAAAAGAAACAAGTTGGTGACCTGCCCTTGCTTCGCGGCGGGTCACCCATTTACCAGTCAGTTTAAATCAAAAATGTTTTAGTGTGGTCAAAGTATAAAACTACAGTAAAACCTCTATAAATTAATAATGTCGGGATCGGGATATTTTATTAATTTAGCGAGATATTATTATATCGATAAATTAATAAATTATTAATTTAAAGAGTTAGCTTATATTCGTGAGCAACTGTCAAACCAATGCATCGACTTACAAAATTTTCATGTTTGTTCACTTTATCTATTTGAAAAAGACAGAAACAAGGACCTTCAAAATTTCCATGTACATTCACACATTAATGAATTTGTCAAGTTCAATGTACATAGATTTAGATTGATCACTATAAAATGTCTAATGATAAATTTTAAAATCACATCAAGTATGGCTTTTAAACTAAAAGGTGTTAAAAAATCAATAATGACAAATCAACAACGGAAACAGTTATGCGAGTATAAGAGAGATCACCAAGGATGCACTCAACAATATTTGGTGCAGTGGGTTGACAAAACTTTCGATTTGAAAGTTAGTCAAGGAACAATATCAAACACTCTTAAGAGATCATCGGAGTTCCTATCAGCTAACTTTGACACATTTATTCGATTTAAGTGTAATGGGGAGATTTAAAGATGCACTTAATATAGATTTAAAGTTCATAAGAAAATACAAGTGACTATAGATTTATTTTTTACCAGACAATCCTAGAATTTTAGAATATTTTATTAATTATTAATTTATAGTTTCGTTGGACCAGTATATTTACATTGAGATTTTAATAAATTATTATCTTATTATTTTATCGACTGGGGTCCAAATGTGTACTGGTCCCAAGTTGGGACCAGACAAATTAGTAATTTTATCGAGGTTATTAAATTATTGAGTATTAAATTATAGATGTTCTACTGTATAAAGAAATCGTGACTAAAGTCGAAAACTCTAAAAGTATAATAATAAAAGAAAGTAGAAAAGTTAAGAAGTATAAAACGTAAAAGTTTAAAAGTTTCATGGTGAAAGTATAAAACTATAAAAGTATACTAAAAACGAAAGTTGAAAAGTTAAGGGGTATAAACGTAAAAGTATAATATGTCGAAAACTCTAACTTAAAACAAAAATAAAAATAAAAAAAGTGGAAAACTTAAGGGTATAAAACTTAACCAAAGTAGAAACTATAAAAAAAAGTCGTGTTCAAAGCTAAGGGAAATAAAACTTAAAAGTCTAAAAGTTTTGTGGTTAAAATATAAAACTATAAGAAGGTCCTGGCCAAAGTAGAAAATTCTAAAAGTGTACTAAAAACGAAAGTACAAAAATTAAGGGGTTTAAATCGTAAAAGTCTAAATGTTTCATGGTCAAAGTATAAAACTATAAAAAAGTATATTAAAAATGAAACTATAAAAGTTAAGGGGTATAAAACGTAAAATTTTAAATGTCACGTAGTCAAAGTATTAAATTAAAAAGTAATACTGGCCAGAGTATAAAAAAATAAAAAAAATAAAAGACGTGGACCAAAAGTGTACAAATCAGAAAATCTTTATGGCCAAAATAAAAGAAACTAAAACTCTCGAGGGCTTAAATGAATAAAAGTAAAAGCTTTGTGGCCTAAACAAAATAAACTAAAAAATATGTTGCCTAAACAAAAGAAACTAAAAAGTCACTATTAATCTACCAAATTCTATTGTATTATATATAAATAAATGAGGGTCTAGATTGGACCAAAAGTTTTCTCACTTAGGGTGTACCCAATGCTCTCACCGAGTCACCAAGCATCTCGGTGGAGCTGACATGGCTTCAGGGTTGGAGGGGACACCATTATAGGTGTTCTCGGTGGAGAGCTCAAGGAAGGGGCTGCTGGCATCGCTCGGTGATTTCTTTCGGTGTGGACCCCTCTCTCTCTCTTCCGACCCAACTTTTCAATCTTTTTTTTAGTTTTCAAATTTTATTAAAACAAAAAAAATAATATTAAAAGTAAAGTGGGGGTTGTAAGTGTGATAGGAACGTATTGGGGGGTGAAAGTGAGAGGAGTGTGGGGTGATGATGTTTTTTTTTTTAACAACAATTTTTATTGAAAGCACTAGTGAGAGACTAGTGGAAAGAGAGAGTAGAGAGCCACAAGGTTTACAATGCGTATGAATTAAAGGAGTCCCATTCAAGATTTTCTAGCTTAGCCCTACTACAAAGTCAAGAGAAGATTTCACGTTTTTGTATCCTCCAGAATTCTACCAGGGTGTGAGTTTTTGTTCTCGAACTCCTTACCGTTTCGGGCCTTCCAGATTTCCCAGAATGTCGCCGAGGCAATGGTCAGCAACAATTTTTTCGTCTTGATGGGCAGAGCTTTTATGCTTCTATGTGGGTGAACACTTCAGCGGGGGATCCAGCGGTGAAGAAGGAGAACTTAGACCATTCTCCCAGCAACTTCCAAACCGTTTTTGTCATTTCACAACTCAGTAGCAGATGTGAGACATATTCGTTCTCTTTGTAGCATCTCGTGCATGTCGGAACTTAGATGGGGACACCTCTTTTGGAGAGTTCATCTTTAGTGGGAATCCGTAGTAAAGCAGCTCTCCAGGTGAAGAAGTTGATCTTTCTAGGTATCCAGCTCAACCAAATATGTTTGTATGGATAGTCTTCAGAGGTTTGTTCTATTCTTTTCCTGATGCAGACAATGGAAAATACTTGATCATTCGTCCCTAGCCATAGCCATTTATCTTCTCCTGGTATGAAAGGAAAGTTTTGAGCCAAGGAGGTCAGCTGGATTGCCGAAGCGTATTCTGCAGGGGTAAGGGACCTTTTCCAGGCCCAACAAACAGTCCCAGTTCCGTCTGATATGGTAACTCTATCACTGACTTTGCAGGCTTTGGCTTTTTCGAGGGCAAAGAGATCCGGGAAAGAGTCTTTAAGCGGGTATAGGTTGAGCCATGAGTCGTGCCAAAAGAGTGTTGAGGTATCGTTGCCAACCGAAGCTTTAATATCCCCTCAGAAATCAACATGAAGGGGTTGTAGTTCTGCAATTACCAGATGAACATCCTTCCAGCACCCCGGGAAGTTGATGATGTGACGCTGAGTTAGCAAAAAAATGGTAAAAGTTATGAAAAGACACGGGTACCCATAAGGAATATCCTTGTAATGAAGTTTTCTCTTTATGAGGAATAAAGATAATCGGTAGATGATGGATAATTTCTCCATCATTCATCCCAATTTATCATTAATTTTTTTCTTAACATTTATAATGGTTAAAGCCGCCGCCACGTGAAACAAAAAATTTATGGAGGTGTGGTTTTAATATATTTTGTTTTGGCTCGTCAAAGAAAAAATTTATTCAATCCATGGCTTTGCAAGGACTGATATTATTTATGGAGAAAAGTTTTACTGTTAAAAAAATGTAATTAATTCAATGTGTTGACTCAAATCAAGATATATGTTGGTGGGAAATTTATGGCCTATATAAAGGATGGACCAAGAGGATAATGAGCACACTGATTGGAATCCCATTTAGTTAAACACAAACTCATCATATTCATATACATGGCTTTTCTCCTTCTATTTTTCACCCTCTTATTTTTCACTCTCCTTTCAATTTTAATAGTTATATACAAAAATAAGAAACAAAGAAGTATTTTCCCTACAAACTGGCCAATTCTTGGTATGATGCCAGGGTTTCTTGTAAACACTCACCAACTCCCTGATTACACCACCCAAATTCTGATGCAAAGTCATGGTTCATTCATGTTTAAAGGCCCTTGGTTTGCCAACATGGACATGCTTTTTACCACCAATCCTTTAGACATCAACCACATTCTAAGCAAAAACTTTAGCAATTATCCCAAAGGTGACAAATTTCAAAAGATCTTTGACATCTTAGGAGATGGGATTATCAGTTCCGACGGTAAAGTATGGGAGATCAACCGCAAGGTAATTTTTTCTATTCTCAAGAATGTAAGATTTCAGAGTATGTTGGAAACAATCATCTGGGACAAGTTGGAAAACAGACTTCTGCCTATACTTGAATCTGTTTGTGAACGCCGCACAGATATAGATTTACAGGATATATTCCAAAGGTTCGCTTTTGACACAGTATGTGTATACCTCTTTGATAACGACCCGGAAAGCTTGTCTCTTGATTTTCCTTTCATTTCGTTATCAAAAGCCTTCACTGATGGTGAAGAAGCTTTGTTGCTTAGGCATTTTATGCCCCAATGCCTTTGGAAATTGCAACAAGTTCTTGGAGTAGGCACAGAGAAGAAGCTTATCGATTCATGGAAATTGATTGATCAATTCGTATACGAGACTTTCGCTCAAAAACAAAAGGAGTACAATAACACAAACCATGAGGTGGAAAAGTTTAGATTTTTCACAGAAATAATGAGAGAGTTTGAAGATCAGAATGACACTTCTTTGGATCCCACAAAATTTCTGAGAGACGCCTTAGTTAATCTAATGGCTGCAGGGAAAGATACTATTAGCAGCGCTCTATCTTGGTTCTTTTATCTTCTTGCAACAAACCCAAGCGTAGAAGATAAGATTCTAGAGGAGATGCGAACAAATTTGAATGTTAATGCGCGTAAAAGATGGGACATGAAAGAGTTAGACGAAATGGTTTACCTTCATGGAGCTTTATGTGAATCCTTAAGGTTATATCCCCCTGTCCCTTTCAACAACAAGTCTCCATTACAACCAGAAATCCTTTCAAGTGGTCATCTTGTTGATAAAAACATCAACATTATTCTCTCTTTTTATTCTATGGGAAGGATGAAGTCAATATGGGGGGATGATTGCATGGAGTTTAAACCCGAAAGGTGGATTTCTGATAATGGAGGGATAAAACATGAGCCGTCATACAAGTTCGCGATGTTTAATGCTGGACCGAGAACTTGTTTAGGTAAGAATATGGCTTTGTCTCAGTTGAAGATAGTGGCAACCATGATCATTCATCATTTCCACATTCAGCTGGTGGAAGGTCATCCTGTGCTTCCAGGAGAATCTATGATACTTCACATGAAGCATGGTCTCCATGTCAAAGTGAAGAGAAGGAGTGAAGTCATCACGTAAAATGGAGCTCAACATATATGTAATATTATGTGTCAAGAACAATTTAAAGTTATGTCTTAGTCATGTAATTGGTTGGACCATAGCCCACCAAAAGGGTCAGATTTTGATAGTCCAATTCGTGTCTTAAGTTTAGTCAAGATGTCAAGTACAAGTATGAACAAGTTCCTTGATATATAATCGTTGATATGAAGAAAGATGTGCATATTGTTTCTCTAGTAAAATCATTATTCTGTGTTTGTGTGTTACAAAGTGTAAGTTTTGTTATTCGATTATGAATTCACGCTGTAGAATCGATCCTGGGAACGATGTTACCAACAATATATTTATTGACGGATAATTCAAAGTATGTGTGTTACCTAATAGTATCGTCGCAATTGCTATGATATCTTGTAGTGGTATGTATATATTTGTAGAGAATAAGCAAATATGAAAGCTTGAATATGGAGAAAATATAAGCGGAAGATGTATGAAAAGTTACACACTTTATTCGTATAAAAGGGGCTATATATATAGCCTTACAAGCACCCTATGTGGAATAATGAAAGGGGCTATAAGCTTGAATATGGAGAAAATATGAGCGGAACATGTATGAAAAGTTGCACACTTTATTCGTATGAAAGGGGCTATATATATAGCCTTACAAGCACCCTATGTGGAATAAGTAAAACCTACTTCCATTTAAATAAAAGGAACCATGACCTATTCTTTTACCTACTAATAAGTAAAACCTTACAAGCACCCTATGTGAAATAAGTAAAACCTACTTCCATCTAGATAAAATGAGAATGTTTGTATTAGATAAAAAAGATAAGAAGGAATTTTCAGCTATTTGATCTTGATCTATTAAAAAATAAATGAGGTGTATTTTAGTTTTAGCCACTATTGTTGACTCTTTATCTACTTCCCCCATTTTTTTAAACATTCATAAATTTCACATACGACATTATTTAAAAAAAAAATACAACATAAAGACGAGCCTTTTTATTATTTTAAAACACGTATAGTATTGCCATATAAAAAAATTAAAAAAAAACTTTTTCGATTTTTGACACAATGTTCAGATCATTGTGTCAAAATGTTCAAATCATTGTGTCAAAATGTTCAGATCATTGTGTCAAAATGTTCAGATCATTATGTCACTATGTCAAAAGTATATATAGTGTTGCTATATATAAAATTAATTTTTTTTACTCTTTCGGGTTTTGACACCAAATGATACAATGTGACACATTGATTTAAAGATTTTTGACACAATATGACACAATGATCTTAACATTTTGACACAATGATCTGAACATTTTGATACAATCGAAAGAGTAAAAAAATTAAATTTTTATATATAACAACACTGTACGCGTTTTAAAGATAAAAAAACTCGTTTTTATGGTGTAAATTAAAAAAAATGGCGTATCTAAGAGTTGTGAAGGTTTAAAAAATATGGGGAATTTGATAAAAAGTCAAAAATACACTTTCATCTTTTATTTTCTTTAGTTTTTCTCTCTTATTTACTAAAAAAAATTTGAGTCATAGATATTCATTTAATTGAATATCTAATGGTGTGGTTCCTTCTTATCATTTTTATCCAAACTAAACTTCTCACAATAACCTCACCCAATAAACTTATTCAAATTCTAGAGTACACATGCTCATATAAAAATGACATTATCCAAATAACCTATTGGAACTATTTACCCGCTGACTCGTACTCATGAGTCGTGACCTGGTAGATAAACGATTAATCCCCCAATGTGTGTGTGTGTGATGGAAGGAAGAAGTTGTTGGAAATTAAGTAGTAAAAGTTGATGATGTTAATTAATGCTAACAACGGGTCATTATTTTGTAAGATGGGCGTGATGTGAGAGTAATTTAATATTTTGGTCATTAAGATTTGATATTTTTAACCATTTCATTGTGAAGGTAAGTTTTTTTTAACAAATTAGACATATAGTTTGCATTATATAAACGTTTTAGTCTAATGATTTAATATCGTTAACTATTTCTTTGTTATAAATAATCACATGAAGCGCATATGATGCACATTATGACTTTTTTCTTGAATCTTAATTAACTAAATGTTTTGTTGTGTTTTAGTAATAACTATAATTGTTGTTGATGATGTTGATGACATCGGCGTCATTGTTGTTGTTTTTAAATATTTTGAATTTATAGAAATGGTTCATGATTTAAAATAGAGTTATATAATTAGTCTTTTTAATACAAAATGACCGAAATGTCCTTAAATTGAACCGAAAACTAAACATAAATTAACATTAGTATCTCGCATTGTAAAAATTATAAACCACAAGACTCAATATCACTAAAATAAATATAACACCATATCTTGTTACTACCCTTAAACTATTGGACCACTCATGTAATTAACTTTTAAAAAAATCATTTTCATAATGATCATATCTTTATAAATTAACTTTTTAGTTTAATGATTTATTATCTATTTTTTTTAGTTATCTTTTTCATAAACTTGTTAACATCTTTTATCACTTTTTATTTAATTAATGTCCTTTTAATTGTTTAGTCAAATTCGTAACTTTTTATCAAATATAGTGATGAATAATACTATTTTTTTCTCTTCTCTATTCATAACCATCTACAACTGAAACTCAAATTTAGAGTTCGCATTCATATATTTATATAAAATGAGTTGTGAATACCAAACGCGTTTTTTATACTCTCATCTCTTTACGAGGAATAAAGATGATCGGTAGATGATGGATAATTTCTCCATCACCCATCCCAATTTATCATTAAATGTTTTTTAACTTTTTCAATGGTGAGGTAAAACCTTAAAATTTGGGGTTTAGTTGTAAGTGGTTGTGAGTAAGGAGATAGGGAAAATTACTGTTCATCCCTATATTTGATGAAAAAACTGGTGATTTTTTAAAATTTGGGGTTTTGTGTGATTGAAAGAGAGAGAAAAGGTAATGATGAGGGTATAAAAAAGTATTATTTAATTGTGGTTGTGAGTGGAAGAGAGAGAAAAAGTAATGATAAAAGTATAAATTATAGGGATGGGGATGGGGGATGGGTTGTGAATGCTCTAAAACCGTCTCCACTAAAAACCATCCTGGTCCACATAAACATGTAAATCTAGAATTTTGAAAAAACGTCCATCACCACCACCAAGCAAGAAAAAGAAAGAAAAAGAGACTTGATAATATCGACGGTGAGTGAGTGAGAGATTTTCATGGCGGCACAGAAGGGGAAAATCGTGTGTGTCACAGGTGCAGGAGGATTCGTAGGATCCTGGCTAGTGAAGCACCTGCTATCTAACAACTACACCGTTCATGGCACCGTCAGAAACCCTAGTAAGTAACTTTTTTCCTCAATAACCTATCATTTCTCTCAATTTCATCTTCAATTTTGGAATTCGTTTATGTATTTCGAGTTACCTCTGCCGTAGACCTTCGCATCCGAGATCAATTCGATTTCTGATCTAATTTTATACACTCGGAAACCTATTTATTGATTCGATCTAGCGATTCAACGTGATTTGTTTCAGTGGATGAGAAAAACGGCCATTTGAAGAAGCTGGAGAAGGCGTCTGAGAATCTGAAGCTTTTCAAAGCGGACCTGCTAGACTACGAGTCCCTTCGAGCAGCCATTGTTGGATGTGATGGTGTGTTCCATACTGCAAGTCCTGTTCCGCCTAGCTCTGTACCAGATCCTGAGGCAAGTTTGTTGATTCAGTTATCACTCTATACTCTTGACCTTACTACAATTTTGACTTTTTTAGACCATGTGTAGTGGGCAGCATGTGTAGTGGGCAGCAAATGCCCATAGCGATCCAACACAGCTCGTGTCTACGGGTGTAAACGAGCCAATCCCGAGCCTGAGCTCGAGCTAGCTCGTCTAGGCTAGAGCTGGCTCGTTTATAATTAGTTTTTTTTATATATTATTATAATTAAATTTGCATATTAATAACAATTTTTTAAAGGGAAAATGGATTTAAATAATCCCAACTATTGTCTATTGGCCGATAATAATTCTAACTATTTTTTTGTATAAGAACAGTCTTATAAATATACCCTATTTTTTCTAATAATCTTTCCGTTAAGTTGGTTAACTCCGTTAGTTTGTGATGACGTGGTGCTGACGTGGTGTTGACGTGGCGTCCTAGTCAGATGCCACGTCAGCGCCATGTCATAACAAACTGCTGACTAGGGCGCCACATCATCTGCTACGTCAGAGCCACGTCATCACAAACTAACGGAGTTAACCAACTTAACGGAAAGATTATTAGAAAAAATATGGTATATTTATAAGACTGTTCTTGTACAAAAAAATAGTTAGGATTATTATCGGCCAATAGACAATAGTTGGGATTATTTAAATCCATTTTTCCTTTTTTAAAATATATATTTTAATAAATTAAATAAGATTATATAAATAAAAGGCTCGGTAAGGGTTGTCAGTCGGCTCGAGCTCACTACGTAAAGCTCGGACTCGAGATTGTTTAGTAAAGCAGCCCTATATCAAAGCTTGAGCTCGGCTCGAGCTCGTTAAGGGTCGGCTCGTTGCGAGGGTTTTATCGATTCTATTTCGAGTAGCTCACGAGTGGCTCGGCTCGTTTACACCCCTAGGCGCTATGGATATCCAAAATTTCGGTTTATTTCGGGTTCGGAATTTCGGATTCGGTTTCGGATTCGTATTTTACACCCCTAGTTACATCTTTAGCGCCAGCCACTCCTTTTTTTGATTGGTTAAAGGTTTTTCAAAAATACATAAATTAATATAGTTGGGTAATACTCGAGGGACGTTATGGGCTTTATCCACTACACACCTTAAGGTTATAAAACTCCTTGCTGACTACACCGCCACGTGTCGGGAAAAACGCCCGAAGTTGAAGCTTTATGACTACACATAGCCTTACGGTCAAAATCTTTATAATTACTCTTATTATTGTGCAGGTGGAATTGATTAAGCCAGCTGTTGATGGTACACTCAATGTGCTTAAAGCGTGTTGTGAAGTAGATGTCAAGAAAGTTGTGTATGTGTCCTCTGTAGCTGCTATTTCGGTCATACCAAATAGACCTGATAGACCTTTGGATGAGACTTTTTGGTCTGACCAAGAATTATGCAGATCAAATAATGTAAGCAAACGTAATATATTAGCTTTCATTGTTCTTTGCTCACAAATCATTTGTTCTAGAAACGAATAAACTTTGTATGAATGAAGGATTTTGGACAAAATGTGCCAAATAGAATGGTATTTTTAAACTTAAAGATGGCAGTATTGGTGGTTTGGGTAATTAGTTGAAATTGGTTTGGGTCAAAGTGAATACAAATATTTGTACGGGTTCGTTGGGTTCGACCAAAAACACCTTTTGTCCAAAAAATGTTACTTTTCATAAGCAATTGTTGTGTCAAATGTGATAATAGAAAATTATTACTATTGAGTCAACTGATTTTTGAAGTTTTATGCATTCAAATCATTTCGCGTTGGAATTTTCTTTTGTTTTTACCCTTTTGACCATTGCAGATAGAAAATAACTCAGAATCATGTCGTTCATAAGTAATGTAGCAAACTTGAACCGCCACCTCCATTAAAACTATTGTTCTTTTTCCTTCCCAATTTCACAATAATAGTGGTTCATTTGCAGCAAAAAGTCATTTTAATTATGTGAACTGTGTTATACAGGATTGGTATTGCCTTTCTAAGACAAAAGCAGAAAGTGAGGCATGGGAGTTCTCAAAAACAAACGGTATTGAGTTTTTGTCTGTGTGCCCAACTCTAATTTCAGGGCCTATGCTGCAGAACACAATCAATGCCAGTAGCTTGATTCTTATTAAGCTTCTTAGAGGTTTGTACTTTTATATGCATTAATTCCCATGTGCCATACTATATTTTCTCCAAGAAAATTGTTAACTTTTTACAAGTTTATGCTGTATGCAACTTACTTTTTAACTTTGCAGTGCAACATATATACCAATTTGTGACCCTTTAAGCCAACATACTTACTATTGTGTTAACTGCACCGGAATGCTTTAAACTTGTCACATATTTGAATTGTATGTATTGGACTCAAGATCTTATTTTTGTTATAACAAACTTTAAATAGTCCTTTTTAATTTGTTATCTGATTTATGATTTTATTTTATTAAAAAAAAAAGTCCATTTCCGACTAACTCAGCTCTTATCTGCAAAACCAGTGCTGCATCATTAACTTACCAGTTTTGGCTCCCTTTGATACATTAAAATGTAACCTTTAAAGTTACATATTTGTTAAATAAAAACAAAGATCTTGAGTTCATAAATACATTTCATAAACAAACAAAGAAATAGTTGTGTACAGAAAAATTACCACGGGTCTCTCTATCCCGAAGGATAAAGAGGCTACTCCCAAAGGGACTCCCGGCCTTAAATACAATCAATTCATATAGGTGACAATTTAGATACATTTTGTGCCGTTAACCCGTTCTTAACCATAGCATTTCTTTGGGTGCAGAAGGATATGAAGAACTAGAAAACAGGTCGCGATTGATTGTAGATGTGCGCGATCTAGCAGATGCACTGATCTTAGTTTATGAAAAACCCGAGGCCAATGGAAGATACATATGCACATCCCATGAGATTAGGTCAAAGGAATTAGTTGAAATTTTGAAGAAGTACTATCCTAACTACAATTATCCAAAGAAGTGAGTTCCTTTCTCTTTTACTACCCCCCCCCCCCCCCCTGCCAATGATAATTTCATAGATATTTTCCAAGTTAAATCCAATATTTGTTTTTATTCATATTTTATTTTACAAGACATTAAGGTTGCCCATACTAAGTTCATTCCACTTAAACCTGCTTGGCAGATTTATCGAGCCAAAAGGGAAGCTTTCAGCTACATCTCAGAAGCTACGAGAGTTAGGTTGGAGTTACAGACCACTTGAAGAAACGCTTGTTGACTCGGTTGAGAGTTATATCGAAAAGGGCATTCTGGGTAAGAATTAGATTTGGTTTGTACTTATAAGTTCTTTTTTGGGTTTATGAGTCATGTAATAACTTGAAATTGTGTTGCTTTTACAAACAATGTATTATAAGTAATAAAAGTCATGTATCTTAGAGATTAGTTGATGTTTTGATAAAGGGTTTTGATTCAGTGTGCTGAAACTTTTTCATTGGAATTTAGAAAGTACTCTGTGTCTTGGTTTCTTCACTTTTAGAAATATACAAGTGAGGTTATAGGTCATGCAGGAGCATCGGGATTTGAGGAAACCAAATTGGAATCATCATCAGGGACATGTGACCGAGGAGGAGGAGCATCCTTTCGACCATCTCCACACTCGGTTCCATGAGCTGATCTATCAAGAGCATTTACCGGAAAACAAACATGTAGTCGGTGAAGAGGAGATTAACATTGAGAGGCCAATTTCACTATATTCTGTCTTAAATCACACAATTTCATTTCGTTTTATCTCAAATTCAGTTATAACATACCGATTTGATGTCTATGGACGTTCCGACTACATGTTCGAAAACATTTTTCTTGTTATTTTTTTTGGTGCATATCATTGTTGACATGTTTTGATATGGCATATGTAGATATTTTTATTAACGTGTGTTTTATTTGGGTTCTGTATTATACTTTTTGTATGTGACTTATTAAGATCTTGTACTCTTTTTTTTCTTTTTTTACCGTCGTTTCTTTCTATAACTATATTACCATCTTACGAATTTT
>JBCNJP010000018.1:25582287-25601775 GCA_039602395.1 Deinandra increscens subsp. villosa
CTCGGGCCTGATTTAGTATTAATACCTATATTACATCCAATTCTCATGGTCAAACCGGTACATGCTACTATCTTAGCTTGCTTTCTGACTTTTTATACCTTATCGACTTTTATACTATATATAGAGTGTTTAACAAAAAAGTTAGTTAACATATGTAATAGTGGCTCGGTGGCAAAGGTTTAGAGAGTCTCTTTTTTCCCTTTTTTTTAACCGGCTAGACCATCCAATATTCCAATCCATTATTTTTTTTTAAAACTGGCCATCCATAATCCTTTTTTGACCTTTTCTTGTATTCTTTTCTTTTACAAATAGACTATTATATAATATATAAGGTTTATTTAGTTTAAGTAATCTCAAATTTCATTAATTGGCCGGGAATGATTTCAACTCACAAAATGTTTAATAATAATCCTTACTTTTAACTTTTTTTCTACAATAATCCTTCACTAAGGGGCTGTTTGATATAAACTGAAGCATTAAGGGCTGAATTATTAAGAATAAGAGATTCTGAATCAGTTAAGAATAAGATATTCTGAATCAGTTAAGTGCTGTTTGGTTTGATATCTGAATGGAATATATCTGTTTGGTCAGAATCCTAAATAATTAATAGTTATTAAAGAAAAAAAATAAAAACCATCATAGAAAATCCAAATTACACATACATCCTTACAAATTCATAAAAGCATAATAATCCAAATACAAATTAATTGTTTGACATTAGTTGAGTAGCTATCTCGTCACGTAACTTATTCTATATAGATTATCATTTTTATGCCATCAAAACATTCAAATTGAAAATTATAACAACTAAAGTAGGCAATTTCATCAAATTACCTCAATTTCATAGCCAATTGCTCCCAGAGCAGTTGCAACAGTGACCATTAATATTTGCTGTGGATCAACCAATAGATCTGCAAATACCTAAAAAAGGGAACTAATAAAGATTAAAACTTTAATGAACCCAAATCCAAATACCATCAAGAACTTGATTGTTACTTAAAAAGGATAAAATTTCATTAAAATCACTACAAAGCTACTTACAAAAGCAAGTTGGGGTTTTCTGCGCCCAAATCTCACTACTTTTCTTGAACCTCCAAATAACAAATTATTAGAATCCTTAGGGGGGGCGGTATCGTCCCGGCTCCACATCCACGGCTCCAAGGGAGCCGCCTGGCTCCGCCAGGCAACGATACCGCGTGATGCGGTTGCCCTCCCACGGCTCCCATTTTGTTTGTTCGCCGGTTCCTCCAAGCCACGGAGAGCCGCATATTTTGGAACGTTTTTTTTGACCGTTGGCTGCCCAACGGCTATCCAACGGCTCTTTCTTTCTTTTTTTTTTTCTTCAACATTTGACTATATATATACACATAAATTTCTTTCATTTATATAAACCACACTATTTTATCTCTTTCTCTCCACAAATTCTCACTACAAAATGAGCCTTTACGACGAATATGATTTCATTCTACCACCCGAGATTGGGACTTCGTCAAGTAGCTCCGATGGTTCGTACGAGGATGCGATGAATTACCTTAACCTATGTATTAACGTCATCCAACAAGAAGAACAAGAAGAGGTTTCCGCTCCTAAACGGAGGAGACGTATTTATCGTGATCGTGAAAACGGTCACCAACGCTTGGTGGAGCTTTATTTTGCCGAAAATCCCCGTTACCACGAGGGAATTTTTAAAGACCGATTTCGTATGTCTAAACGGTTGTTTCTGAAGATTGTTGACGACATCACCAACAACTTTCCGTGGTTCACATCCCGTTTGGACGCGACGAAGAGGGAAAGTTTCACACCTTTACAAAAGTGCACGGTGGCTATTCGTCAACTCGCTTACGGTAACGTTCCTGACGAATACGATGAATCTTTAGATTTTTCTGAAAGAACTGCACGTGAATGCCTACACTATTTTTGTGATGCCTTAATTAAGCTTTACAAAGATGAATTTTTGCGTTCACCTACTAGCCACGATATCACTCTTTTATATAATGCCCACTTAGCAAAACATGGTTTACCGGGTATGATAGGTAGTATCGATTGTACTCATTGGGAGTGGAGAAATTGTCCTAGAAAGTATAGGGCACAATATCATCGTGGCGATCATAAAAAACCAACAATTTCACTCGAGGCGGTTGCCTCCCAAGATATGTGGCTTTGGCATGCGTTCTTTGGTGTTGCAGGTTCCAACAACGACATCAACGTTCTTAACCAGTCACCTTTGTTCAACAATGAGATGCATGGAGTTGCACCTAGAATGCCATTTGTTTGTAACGGTCGAGAGTACAAACATGGATATTACCTTGCGGATGGCATATATCCCCCTTGGTCGGTCTTTGTGAAGGCATTTCCACATCCTTATGAGCTTAAAGAGAAGAAAATGAAGAAGATACAAGAGGGGGCTAGAAAAGACGTCGAGAGAGCGTTTGGTCGGATAAAGGAAAAATGGGCAATAATAGATCGAAAGGGTCGTCCAATAAAAAAAAAGCTAATGGAGAACATTATGTACGCGGTCATCATTCTACACAACATGACTCTCAAAGACGATGGCCTTGCTATATCACCGGTCCACATTCGAGATCCGCCAGTTAACCGGGTTCTCGACCCGAATGTTATTTTCGAACTGCGAGATAGTGAGACTCATTTTAAACTCAGATTCGATATCACCGAGCACATCCAAAACACAATGGATGTGTTTTTAACCGAGGAGGAGGTGAACGCAAATCCTCAACCCTAGATTTGTATTTTTTTTTAATAAAAGTTGTAATTTTTTTTTTAGTGAATGTTTTGTAAGTTGTAATTTTATTTTTGTTTTAATGAATATTT
Organism: Deinandra increscens subsp. villosa; assembly: GCA_039602395.1. Lineage (NCBI taxonomy): Eukaryota > Viridiplantae > Streptophyta > Magnoliopsida > Asterales > Asteraceae > Deinandra > Deinandra increscens. The sequence continues at coordinate 25,585,117 of JBCNJP010000018.1, forward strand.
TGTTTTAATGAATATTGTTTACTTCAATTGTATTCGTAATGCTAGTGTTTGTTTTTTTATATAAAAGTTGTTTGTTTATTAAAAGTTGTTAAAAATAAAAAAAAAAAAAGTTATTTTTTCGGTGGCTTCTCCAAGCCACAAGGCAACCATACCTTGTGGTGTGGCTTGACAAGGCTTCAAAAACATCCCAAATGAGTTGGCACATGATGATTGGTTGGGGAGCATGGCTCCTTGAAGCCACAAGGCAACCATACCCCCTCCCCTTATGTTCTCTTTGGAATTTAAGCAAAAGCCTGGTGGGCTCAAACTTAACCCCTTCACCAAAATCCAACCCACTAATGGCAAGAACATTTGAAACACAAAAACAAAGAAGATGAAAACCGCCACTGCACAAATCCATTGCAGGTAATCTAGCTTCTTTACAACCATAAATCTTGCAATCTTGATCTGTGGTCTTTGAGCAAATGAATTGTTTCTTTCATTTCTTGATGAAGATTTGAGTAAAAGATCTCTTTTTGATGGCAAGACTCCATTTTCAAGAGAACCCATTTACATCCCCACCAATGGATAACCCAGTTAATCGAATTTACATACCCAATCCAAATCAATAAACGAATAGGGCTACTTTTTGCTTTTATTTTGGGGGGTGTTTGGCTCAAATTGGATTTTGAACAAAACCCTAAAAAAAACTTACTTGGAGAATGGAGAGGGGGCTGCTGCCGCCGGACGGAGGGGAGAGGCGCTGGGAGGTCGCCGGAGATGGAGGCGCTGGGAGGTCACCGGCGATCGGTGGCGGCAGGGAGGTCGCCGGAGCTGTGGCCGCCGGACGGAGGGGAGAGGTCGGCGTAGGAGAGCAGGGGGAGGGTCGCGACTTGTTTTTTTTTGTTTCTGAATGAATAAGCAAGTTTCTAAACCCTTATTCATTATGTTAATTTTTTCAGAATAAGAGGTAACCAACCAAACACCCCTTAACAAAATATCTGACCGAAAAATACATTCCATTAAGTTTAGACCTCATTAAGAGATAAACAAACAGCCCCTAACAAACACTTAACACCGTTAGTTTTTAATGACGTGATAAATCCTACGTATCAATTTTTAATGACATGTCAATCTACTTGGCAATAATATAATAAAGAAATAAAAGAAACTAAATTATTAACACATCAACGATTAGTAGGAGACCTATAAAAAAAAGAAATAAATTGAATGTCTTCTCAATTCTCATATTCGCCACCGTCAACAATATATCTCCGACGTCCGGTCACCGACTTCGATGTCACTAAAAATCCACCGTAAACTACCTCATCTCACTCTCCTTGAGAATTTCCACACATTGTTTCTCGAGACCGTCTCGAAGCTCCAAACGGCAGTCTCCGGTCTGTCCAAATCGCCGAAGGAGAAGCGAAGCGAAGTTGCAATACGATGATCTCCAAATCTCCGGCGGAGAAATACGACGGTCTCCGATCTGGGGCTGAGAGAGATGGAGTAGACGGTGACTGTTGGTGGTGGTAGTCGGCGATGGTGCAGGTGGTGGTGAATGTTGAAAGTGGAGATGGTGGTTGTGGTTGTATATAAAAAAAAAAAGATATTTGGTTTTTTTTTCAATTTCTTTATTATATTTTTGCCATGTAATAATGTAAATTGTCACGTCATTAAAATATTGACACGTAGGATTTGTTACGTCAATAAAAACTAACGCTGTTAAATGTTTGTTAGTGAGGGATTGTCGTAGAAAAATAAGCTAAAAAGTGGGATTATTACCAAACCTTTTGTGACTTAGGATTATTCTCGGGCAATTAATGAAACTTAAGATTATTAAATCTATAAAACCAATATGTAATAGTCTATTAACATAAGATAATTGTAAGTATAAATTGTTCACAACTTCTTCCTTTGAAAAGTGGTTAGGTACAATATAGGGGATCGAAACGGGTAGAGACCCATGTTCGACCCTCATAGACTACTTTTTTTCTATTTATCGTGATTTTCATTTATATTTACTTTCTGTATATAGGTACACGTTTTCCCTAACGCGGTTAACAAATTTTATGTTTCGCAAGTGTTTCAGAAAAAAAATACATTTTGCTTATGAATCTAGATTTGATAATTTTAAAATTCTATTGTTCCGATCTAGCATAACGTGTGCTAGAATTTTTTTTAAAACTTTTTTTTCATTGTTTGAAACCTTTTTTAAAGCGTTATTTTTTTCTTTATTCGAAATATTTTTTTCAATAAATGTAATCTCTACATATTACTCTTAATTTTTATTCTTGCACACAGCACGCGCCCTGCTTAAAGTATAGATACTTATAATTACTTAAAAAAAAATCTTTGCTTTATTTTGCAAACTTTCTATTTTCTCTATAAACTTTATTTCACAAATAACTTTTTACCCTCTATACACTTATATATTCAATATTTCGTCAAACTAGTTTAATGAATTTAATTTTTATAATGAGGTAGGCGCAACTCGAGACACGGAATCTTCAATACCTAAGTATTTTGTTATAATTTGTTCTGTAATATAACTTATGTTTGTAAAAACCGATTGGCCTCAAATAACATGTTTGATAAACGTTAACCTTTATGATCGTCGCAATGCGCGATCATGCTCTAAACTTAGTTATTATTAAACATCTAGGACTGACCAGAGATTGTTGCGAGGAGTTAGGCTATTTACCAGCCCTGTTTGTGGGTTTTTGGGATGCCAAGATTGGCATGTGGTGACGTGTTTCGTCCAACACTTTACATAGCAGATTATGGCCCAGCAAAGAAATATTCTTGCCCATAGATTGTTTTGTGACCATTTGGTTCCAGCTTCAAAGTTTTGGGCTTTCCATAATCAGTATTATTTTTCTTCAGTTTTTCTTTACTTCTATTAATCTTATTTTCTTTTGAGAGAACTCTGATTTGCGTCCCTGTGCTTTTCAATTTTTAACGGTTTGAGTCCAAAATCTAATTTTTTAACAAATATGCACTTTTATTTTCCACTCTAATTGAGTCCCTGACACTAACAGGGTTAAATTTTTCTGTTAACTCCAAGGGCATATTAGTAAAAGTTAGATTATTAACTTTTATTTACAATGAGGGACTAGTTATGTAAATTACCAAGATCAGAGGATTATCCATCATCAGATGTCACCGGGCACTATAAAATTTCCGGCGACCACCATCACAAACATTTCCGATGACCACCACCAAAATCCTTTCTTTGAACTCGAGATGCTCTAATTATCCATTGCTCACTCTTTAATTTCTTGAATATTCTAATTATCAAATGATCAGATGTGTTCTTGAATTTTTCAATTGTCAAATTATCCGTTGCTCACTCTTTAATTTCTTATAAACTAATCCATTTAGCCCCAGATTAGTTTAGAGAAACTTTATGTTCATCAAATTAGCCCGAATTATGTCACCCCCAAAAGCCCATCTTCCTAACAATGGTTTCTAGTGCTCTCTTCTAACGTCTTACCTAATTCCAGTCACCAATTTGAAGATCTGCCATGGGTATAATCAGAAGAAAACCAAATAATGATGCTGATGGCAAACCACTACGAACAAAATTATCAAAAAAATCATCACAAAGAGGAGCAGCTTCACCATATGTACTTGAATTGTTGTTGAGACAATCGACCGAATCTTGGAACTACGGTGATGGTGGCCGGATTTTACGATCGCCGGTTTAGGTGGGTGGTGCGGGTGGGTTTTGTAGGAAGGCTTGGTCACCGAGCGTCGGTATAGATCGATGGTAGTCAGATGCGACTTTTCGTTCACCATACCGTTGCTACACAACCTCGTAACCAAAAGAGAAGGACGAAGAGACTTGTGGTCGAGATTGCAGCAGGTCGCCGGAGTCGAGATCGCCGGAGATGGCGGCGGTTTTCTTCTTGCCCGTCTTCTCGGTCTTTCTCTTGATGTACAAATGGGTGTTTGGTTAGGGTTTTAAAAAGAAAAATATATAACTTTTCTTTACTAAAATTACGAAAATAATCCTCTGATCTTGGTAATTTACATAACTAGTCCCTCATTGTAAGTAAAAGTTAATAATCTAACTTTTACTAATATGCCCTTGGAGTTAACAGAAAAATTTAACCCTGTTAGTGTCAGGGACTCAATTAGAGTGGAAAATAAAAGTGCAGACCATATTTGTTAAAAAATTAGATTTTGGACTCAAACCGTTAAAAATTGAAAAGCACAGGGACGCAAATCAGAGTTCTCTCTTTTCTTTTCTTTATTTTCTTCTTGCAGCTTTCTATTTTTTCGTAAATATATATATGTTTTCTTTCCTTTTTTTTCTTTTTTTTTTTTAGGTTTCTTAGTTTTAGTTTCACACTCTTGCATTTAATTTTTTTTTACTTTGCTTGTTATTTTTATTTATCGTTTTGCACTCCTTTTGAATTTATGTTTTCTTTATTTTGAGTTTTAGACATTTAGCTAGATAACTACTCGTGTACTGGTAGTATCCACGCGACAACACGCGGTTGATTATATTTGGTTTTCATAACCCAAATCTCTCCCCTCTCTCCTTAATATATCTCTAGACGTCGCCACCGCCCACTGCAATGTCACCACCACTGCTATCCGCAAATCGAAAGCTCAAACACGTCTTCTTCTTCCTTAAAATGCGAACCTCACCTGGGGTATTTAATCAAACCCCTAAACTAGTATCACTATCCTTAATAAGATCATTATCATTCCATCATCCTGTTTGTTTACCATATGAGAATGAAATAAATCATTGTTTTGCGTTGTTTGATGGTTAATAAAAATAAAGTAATCAAATACAATTTTATCCATATTTTTTTCAAAACTACTATATATGTTTTATATTTATATATTTCAGTGTTTAATTGTTTATTAATTTATTATTTTTAAATAATTTAATTTTTATTATTTATTTTATTTGTTTAATTATTTTTGTTTTAATTTTCTATCTTACTTTTATTTTTAGTTATTTATATTGTTTTTAATTATTATTTTCAATATTTATTTATTATTTTTATTTTCTTTTCCTTTTTTTATTTTTTTTTATTTTTGTTCGTATTTTATTTTTACTTTTTGTTCTTAATTTTTATCCATAAAATTATAAGAAGAAATCAAATTGAAAAATATTCATTTCATTCCTTGAATGAATCGGAAAAAACAACTCTTCTCTTAGGAATGGAAATTTTAAAAATGAAAAGAATTGCATTCCTTATGTAATGGTTCATTATATCCTAATTTGTTACCAAACATGTCTTTTATTCATACCGACGAAATGATACATTTCATTTCACCCTCCATTCATACATACAATACCATTCCTTAATATCCTTAAATATTAAATATAATGTGTCGTGATAGTTGGTACTTAAATTCATTTCATTCATTTCATCAAATTGGGCCCCTTCTCCTTGATAAGTTTCACAATTTAGAGTTTAGACGTGTTACTTTTCAATCAAATCAAAAATGGAAGATGTCGTCGGAGAACTGAAAACATTTATCAACATATAGTTAATAGGTGTGTGCGTGCACGCGTGGTATAGCAGGTACGTTCCAATATTTAAAATTGCTCGGTTTTGGTAAAATAATGTGGTTACCGTCTTCTCTTACTTTGTTGCCATAGATACAAAAATGGTGAAGCCAACACGTGATACAAAAATGATGAAGTCACCACAACACGTGACATGTCACCAACTAGTATAAACAATTGTGAACCCCGTGAATAGTAACAATGTTTTCATTGTTTAGTTCTTTGTTTTTCGTTTTGTCTTTTAATGTTTTTTAGCTTTGGTTTTTTTATTGAGGTCTTGGTTTTGATTTTAACATTTAGCTTATATGTTTAATATTTTTTTCATTCTCTTTGGATCACTTTAATCATTTTGTGTGTCCGCTTAAACCCAGCCACAACACGCTACAACATGCGCTAATCGTCACCTAGTATATATACTAGTTATACCAACCCGTGTATTACACATGATGTTTTAAAAAATGTTGTAATTAATAATTTAGTATATAATTATTATTATATTTTTAAGCATAAGTTTAAATAAAATGTCTTAAAATAATAAAAAAAATGTATAAGCATACACCCGTGAAATAAGAAACAATAATATTGAAAATGATAAATTAACGAATAACGATAAAATTATAAAATTATAATTTTAAGATAAGATATATAAGTGATATCTTAATATAATTTATTAAACTTATAAAATTATTAGAATAAATATATTTATATTTTTTATAATTAATTATATAATTTAATTATTTAAAATTATTGGTATTTAATAGGATAGATGGTTGATATTTAATAAAAGTAAGATGACACGTAATTTTTTTAAATAAAAGTAAATACCTAAGTATTTTGTAATATTTTGTTCTGTAATATAGCTTATGTTTGTAACAACCTCGTGGCCTCAAATAACATGTTTGATAAACGTCAACCACTGTGACCATCGCAACGCGCGGTAATGCTCTAAACCTAGTTATTATTAAACATCTGGGACAGACCAGAGATCATTGCGAGGAGTTAGGCTATTTACCAGCCATGTTTATGGGTTTTTGGGGTGCCAAGATTGACCTATGGTACTGGTGCTGTGTTTAGTCCAACACTTTGCATAACAGATTATGGCCTAGCAAATAACTGTTCTGGCCGATAGATTATATTGTGACCATTCGGTTCCAGCTTTAGAGTTTTGGGCTTCCCATAATCAGTATTTTATTTTTCTTTAGTTTTTCATTAGTATTATTAATCTTATTTTCTTTTCTTTGTTTTCTTCTTTCAGCTTTCTATTTTTTTCGATAATATATATTTTTATTTCCCTTTTTCTTCTTTTTCTTTTCTTTTAGGTTTCTTAGTTTTAGTTTCACACTCTTGCATTTACGTTTTATTTTTTTTAATTTGCTTGTTATTTTTTATCGTTCTGCACTCTTTTTGAATTTGTGTTTTCTTTATATTCAGTTTTAGACATTTAGCTAAATAACTATTCGTGTACTGGTGGTATCCTCGCGGCAACACGTGGTTAATTATATCGAGTTTTCATTACCAAAATCTCCCCCCTCTCTCCTCAATGTATCTCCAAACGCCGCCACCGCCCACTGGTAACGTCACCACAACCGCCATCCCCAAATCGAAAGCTCAAACACGTCTTCTTCTTCCATAAATTGCGAACCTCATCTGTGGTATTTAATCAAACCCTTAAACTAGTATCTCTACCCCTTAATAGGATCATTACCATTCCATCATCCTGTTTGTTTACCATATGAAAATGTAATAAATCATTTTTCCGTATTATTTGATGGTTAGTAAAAATTAAGTAATTGAATACAATTTTACCAATATTTTCTTCTAAAAATATTATATATGTTTTATATTTCTATTTCTTAGTATTTAATTGTTCATTAATTTATTTTATTAAATAATTTAGTCTTTATTTTTTATTTTATTTGTTTGTGTATTTTTTAATTTTATTTTCTATCTTACTTTTATTTTTCATTATTCTTTTATATATATTTTATTATTTTCAATATTTATTTTTTATTTTTATTTTCTTTTTTCTTTTTTAATTTTTGTTCGTATTTTTTTTACTTTTTATTCTTAAGTTTTTTTTTTCATAAATTATAAGAAGAAATCAAATTGAAAAAAAAAATTCATTCCATTCTTTGAATGAATCGGAAAAAACAGATCTTCTTTTAGAAATGGAAATTTTAAAAATGGAAAAAAATTGTATTCCTTATGTAATGGTCCATTATATCTTAATATGTTACCAAACATGTCTTTTTTTATAGCAACGTAATGATACATTTCATTTCACCCTTCATTCATACATACAATATCATTCCTTAATATCTTTAAATACTTAATATAACGTGACGTGATAGTTGGTACTTAAGTTCACTTCATCGAAATGGCCCCATTTTCCCTCCTTGATAAATTTCATAGTTTAGAGTTTAGACGTGTTACTTTTCAGTCAAATCAAAAATGGAAGATGCCGTCAGAGAACTAAAAACCTTTATCAAAATGGACGAGACATAACTTTTTTAATAAAAGTAAATACATTTTGTAATAATTTGTTCTGTAATATAGCTTATGTTTGTAACAATCTCCTGGCCACAAATAACATGTTTGATAAACGTCAACCATTCTGACCATTGCAACGTGTGATAATGCTCTAAACCTAGTTATAAATAAACATCTTGGACTGACCACAGATTGTTGCGAGGAGTTAGGCTATATACCAGCCCTGTTTGTGGGTTTTCGGGCTGCCAAGATTGGCCTGTGGTAACGTGTTTGGTCCAACACTTTGCATACCAGATTATGCAAATAACTGTTCTGGCTCAAGCCGTTCAGAAAAAAAAAAACTGTTCTGGCTCATATTTTCTCTCATTATTTTCTCTCTTTTTTAATGCAGTTGGTAGTGATGTTATAAAAAAATAATTAAATTAAATTAACAATAAGGTCATGTGTAGTGGTGTGATCATTTAAAGATAAAAAGTATGTCATGTACGATGCCATGCAAGTAGTGGTGTTAAAATAAAAAAAAGTTGTGTAGTGGGTAGTGATAATATGAATGGTTGTCGTGTAAATTTGGGGTTTTATTTGATTTTGGTTGATAAATATATGGATTTAAATGATTGGTTGAAAAAAAAAACAAAAAATGTCATAGCGTTGAAACTTCCACAGAGCATTGAACCCCCCCCCCCCCCCCCCCCGGGACCAAAACGCCATGTGGGTGTGTTTCATGGTGTTTTCGGGCAAAACGTCTCTACCACGCTCCCATTACACATGCCCAAATAATAAAGTGGGGAGTAGAGTGGTTTTGGAGTATCTAATCTGTCGAGGATTGCTGTGAAAAGTAACTATGTGTTGGGTCAGATTGGAGCCTTGGCATAAGCTTGAATTTTGGCCTTTTGAAGATGTGGCCTCAAGGGGCTCGAGTTGTAAGTCTTCGTTGGGTGTTGTTAACAATTGTCTGTGCTTATTGGAGGCGTTCGGGTGGTTCGTGGCCATTCTATTTTAGTTCTAGTTGTTTTAGGTGTTTTTTGTCTGGAGTTATTCCTTTCTGTACTTTCATATTTTTATGTTTTGTATACTTTTGCTCTAGCATTTTGCTAGCTAGAGGTGTGGTTTTAATATATTTTGTTTTGGCTCGTCAAACAAAAAATTAATTCAATCCATAGCTTTGCGATGATTGATAATATTTATGGAGAAAAGTTTTATTCTTAAAAAAAATGTAATTAATTCAATGTGTAGACTCAAATCAAGATATATGTTGGTGGAAAATTTATGGCCTATATAAAGGATGGACCAAGAGGATAATGAGCACACTGATTGGAATCCCATCTAGTTAAACATAAACTCATCATATTCATATACATGGCTTTTCTCCTTTTATTTTTCACCCTCCTTTTATTTTTCACTCTCCTTTCAATTTTAATAGTTATATACAGAAATAAAAAACAAAGAACAATTTTCCCTACAAACTGGCCAATTCTTGGTATGATGCCAGGGTTTCTTGTAAACACTCACCAACTCATTGATTACACCACCCAAATTCTGATGCAAAGTCATGGTTCATTCATGTTTAAAGGCCCTTGGTTTACCAACATGGACATGCTTTTTACCACCAATCCTTTAGACATTAACCACATTCTAAGCAAAAACTTTAGCAATTATCCCAAAGGTGACAAATTTCAAAAGATCTTTGACATCTTAGGAGATGGGATTCTCAGTTCCGACGGTAAAGTATGGGAGATCAACCGCAAGGTCATTTTTTCTATTCTCAAGAATGTAAGATTTCAGACTATGTTGGAAACAATCATCTGGGACAAGTTGGAAAACAGACTTCTGCCTATACTTGAATCTGTCTGTGAACGCCGCACAGAGATAGATTTGCAAGATATATTCCAAAGGTTTGCTTTTGACACAGTATGTTTATACCTCTTTGATAACGACCTGGAAAGCTTGTCTCTTGATTTTCCTTTCATCCCGTTATTAAAAGCCTTCACAGATAGTGAAGAAGCTATTTTGCTTAGGCATTTTACTCCCCAATGCCTTCGGAAATTGCAACAAGTTCTTAGAGTAGGTAAAGAGAAGAAGTATATCGATTCATGGAAATTGATTGATCAATTCGTATACAAGAGCTTTACTCAAAAAGAAAAGGAGAACAATAACATGAATCATGAGGTGGAAAAGTTTAGATTTTTCACAGAAATAATGAGAGAGTTTGAAGATCAGAATGACAGTTCTTTGGATCCCATAATTTTTTTAAGGGACGCCTTAGTAAATTTGATGGCTGCAGGGAAAGATACAGTCAGTAGCGCTCTATCTTGGTTCTTTTATCTTCTTGCAACAAACCCAAGCGTAGAAGATAAGATTCTAGAAGAGATGCGAACACATTTGGAGGTCAATGCGCATAAAACATGGGACATGAAAGAGTTAGACGAAATGGTTTACCTTCATGGAGCTTTATGTGAATCCTTAAGGTTATATCCTCCTGTCCCTTTCAACCATAAATCTCCATTACAACCAGAAATACTTCCAAGCGGTCATCATGTTGATAAAAACACCAAGATTATTCTCTCTTTTTATCCTATGGTAAGGATGAAGTCAATATGGGGTGATGATTGCATGGAGTTTAAACCCGAAAGGTGGATTTCTGATAACGGAGGAATTAAACATGAGCCGTCATACAAGTTCGCGACGTTTAATGCTGGACCAAGAACTTGTTTAGGTAAGAATATGGCTTTGTCTCAGTTGAAGATAGTGGCAACCATGATCATTCACCATTTCCACATTCAGCTGGTGGAAGGTCATCCTGTGCTTCCAGGAGAATCTATGGTACTTCACATGAAGCATGGTCTCCATGTCAAAGTGAAGAGAAGAAGTGAAGTCATGAAGTAAAATGGAGTTCAACATATATGTAGTATTATGTGTCTAAGGACAATTTAATGTTATGTTTTAGTCATGTAATTGGTTGGGCAATAGCCCACCAAAAGGGTCAGATTGTGATAGTCCAATTCGTGTCTTAAGTTTAGTTAAGATGTTATGTACAAGTATGATTATGAACGGGTTCCTTGATATATAATCGTCGATATGAAGAAAGATGTACGTATGGTTTCTCTAGTAAAATCAATAATATTATGTGTTTGTGTATTACAAAGTGTAAGTTTGTTATTCGATTATGAATTCACGATGTAGAATCGATCCTGGAAACAATGTTACCAACAATATATTTATTGATGGATAATTCAAAGTATGTGTGTTACCTAATAGTATCGTTGCAATTGCTATGATATCTTGTAGTGGTATGTATATATTTGTAGAGAATAAGCAAATATGAAAGCTTGAATATGGAGAAAATATGAGCGGAAGATGTATGAAAAGTTGCACACTTTATTCGTATGAAAGGGATATATATATATATATATATATATATATATATATATATATATATATATATATATATAGGGTAGGGTTCCTTAGAAAACCATAATTATTTGGAAAACTGGAAAACCATATTAATTTGGTAAGATTTGACAAGTACTTAAGTCCTACGTGTCTTTTTAAAGAAACATAAACTGGTGGGGCAATTTTGACAAAATGAAAAAAAGATATAAGAACATAGCGAACATCAATTTCTAGTCAGAAGTTCCCATCCCTCGATCTATTTCTCTGGACGGCAACGAGATTCACAAATTAGGGCTTCCAAACTACCGACCGACCTTGAAAATCACGAAGATTATAAGATTCAAAGACGAAATCGTCAACATCGGGAAAGGAAACACCAAGTAATCACTCAAAATTCCATCTTTAATTCTAGAAATCGTGATGATTCTAGGGGTTCTGTAATGTTTTTTCTTCTTCTTCTTCTTCTTTTTTGTCTACATGGTGGCTCTTTCTTGAGAATCATACACTTTAATAATTATCGCACTTTCAAGAAGTGAATTCCAGTCGATTCACTAGAAGCTATCTTCAAACGAAATGTTATGTTTTATGTGTATATGTAAACCAAATGCGATGATATTTTTGTTTATGGTTCTAAAGTTGGCTTCTGATGCGATTACTTATGCAACTTTGAGAATATAGCAAGATAATTGTATTAAGATGTGTGCAAGAGGGGGCGTGGGATTAGGTGATTAACTTCATAGTCTGGGGGTTCGGGATTTTGTTTGATGTTATCAAATGGGGTAATTAATAAGAAAGGATCAGCTAATGATCATTTCGAGGCATGGGCTGAAGCATGTCAAAGAGGAGTATGACGAAAAATATATGGTGCTCTCTACAGCTAATTATACTTCAGACAAAGCTTCCTTGTTAATATATATAGGTGTTGTAAATAAATATGGAGGGAATACTAAAAGGAAGTGGTTGCCTGCTGTTTTTCCATCTACCCAGGGGCTATATGAGGTTCAAATATAGAAAAGATGAAAAGGATTGTCTTAGTGTTAGACATTTATAATGGGATGTTCTTTGAGCTTACTTTAGAAAATGAGGGGCCATGTTTATTGGTGAAAGTCAATTTGTTTGCATGTGATGGATGTTTTTTCTGCAGGAAAAAATAACAATAAGACATATCATGAGTAAATCCGGGAGTTTCATATGGTGATTAGGAAATGACTTGGATCATATAGTGGGGCATAGGTTTGGATATTAGGGTACAATAGAAGCCACAAGATTTTTGGGTTTATACATGGAATGGTCCGCAAAATGTTCATGTGAGCAAGTGATGGGCTGATGGATCTGATGGGTTTGGAATAAAGTAGGCATGGAGTTTTAATGGTGAGGCTTACCTTGGGTGCTTTGGCTTATTTTTGTCATGTTATATTTACTAAGATTTCCTCCGTTTTTATATTCTTGTTGAATTGACATATTGTAAACAATTTCTAGCGTCTTGCTAGTTTTTTTATTAGATTGCTTTTGTCGTTCAAAAAAAAAAAATTGTAGCAAGTTACGTGAAAAGCGACGTTGCAAAGAGACACTAGGCAATTTGCTTGAAGGCCTCCAATCTACTGGAGCAGACATCATCAAAGTTGTAACCGAGATCACTTGTATTACAGATATAGCACCGTTTTTCACGTCCTTACTCATTTGCAGGTATGAACTATGACTTCCTTTTAATACTTATTAAACTGACGGTGTTTTAAAGGATGCTTGGATACATGTTGCATAAATGCAACATATAGTCATTTTGCATATATGCAACATAAACAACACACTCTATGTTGCATATAAACAACACACTCTATATTGCATATGTGCAACATACATATATGCAACATAATCATGTTGCATTAAACAACACACTCTATAGACTACATGTTGATTGATACTTGTTGGTTTTTATATTGCATTAGTATCATTTTTAGAATATTTTTTATTTCCATATGAAATTGGTCGATGTTGGTGATTGGTTTTGAATTAAGATAAGATTTTTTAGTATGTTGTATTGATTTTGTGATGACTATTTTTTATTTTATGGTGTTAACTTTTGTGAATTGAACATCAGTTCTGGTTTATTTTGCAGTAGAAAATCTTCATTGATTACAAGAACATGTGCAAATTAAATCTTCCAGAAGCCATGAACTAGTAAACAAGTACATGCTATTAAAGTTGCACCGGATGAATTGCACCGGGCAAGGATGTTAGCGATGACGGTTTAGATTTGCAGCAGAATTATGAGTTCGAATTGATTAACAAATTAGTGTTTAGATCCTGTTGATTTAAATCTGTAATTCCATGAAGGTTCTATCAATTGTCTTGTATTATTGCCCTTCTTGAAACCCACATTCAAGCTGCTTTTGAGTGGAATTGAAGCTCGATATTGATTTTGTAATTCAAAATGGTTGTATGACATACTAGATATATGTTTAGGCTGAAAAAACATTATTTCATTTGTAGAACTTCTGATGCAATTTTGATTTTTTTTTTATAGCGACATTACGATTCAAAAGGGATACTATATTTAGTTTAATGTTTTTATCACCTTTAAATATAAAGGTAAAAATGTTTGCTTGAATAAGTAATATCTAATAGTGTTCTCACATGGAGAAGTAAGCTAAGTATCTATTAAATTGATTTTGGTTAGAGATGTATCTTTAAGAATTTTTAACTTCAGTGTACGTAAAATATATCTTGCAAAAATATATCTTGCTTTTGTGACGTATAAATATATATTTTTTTTTGCGTGTGTACTATATTTTATATATGCATCATAATTATGTTGCATATATGCATCATAATTACGTTGCATATATGCAACATAAACATAAGCATATATGCAATATATAATGTTATGCAATATATAATGTTGCTTATATGCAATACAAAATTAGAATATCAAAAGGTTTAAAACCATAAACACAGTCATGTTGTATATATGCAACATAAGCAGAAATATGGTTTGATTTGATGTTACATATATACAACATAAATCGAATCAGGTTTAGTTTATAGACACAAACAACATTATTAATTTCATGTTGTATAAAAATATATGCAACATAATCGTGTTTGCATATATGCAATATAAATCAATAAGGGTGCTGATGTAGACTACAATTATATTATGTTGCATATATGCAATATAAGAATGTTGCATATATGCAATATAAGCATGTTGCATATATGCAATATAATCATGTTGCATATATGCAATATAAGCATGTTGCATATATGCATCATAAGTAAGTTACATATATGCAACTTGGAGCCTTTATAGAAGATGTGAAGAAAACAATACGTCTTGATAGCTACAAAATACATGAAAAAAATGAGTATTTTTTTTTAACGGCAAGGAATATGAATTAAGAACTAACGAGACGCTAGAAAATTACAAGATAGTCCCGAATGAAGGAAAGAAAACATGGGTAGTACAATAATAGAAAAAAAATAAGAAAATAAAAGAAACATATGCATCAAAAAGAAAATAGCAACGATCCTTTTGTCATAATAAATGAGTAAAATACCCAGTTTGATGGTCAAAACATAACAATCTATGGCCCTGATCCTCTTTTCCAAAAGAAGTAGCCTTCAATGGTAATACCAATAACCAAAACTCTTCTTAGCCGAAATTAATATCCTTCAACATTGACACCTATAAAAAACAACCCAGCCCCTACGAAATTAGCCTTCAATAGTAATACCAAACAAGAGACTTTATGTCCATAGACCTTAACAACCCAGCCCCTACGAAATTTGCATAGTGTAAAACTCGTAAAAACAAACTTTACTAATCCCCATATGAGTATCATTAGCCCAGGCCGCTTGTAGTCTTGCACTTCATAAGCACACATCCACCTTTGACCTCCATAACAACAAAAGACCACCCATTTATTTGTAACAGTAGTCTCCTATTTGCCCACCTCCACATCATTCCAACATCCATCAAATTTAGCATCCTTGTAAACCAATTAATGAACCTCACCCATGTTGTATGGGAAATACCCAGATCGTGAAAACACTAAAAAAACACCATAGTACACCATCAAACAAATATAATAAAAAAGCATCTCACAACAGAATTTGACCCAGGCATCTCTATACCCACTTCACTCCATGAGGACGTCACTTATTTCCATTCGAACGAGCCTTCACCGAATCACCGTATACCCTTCGCCCACCTCTAAGAATCCTCTAGACAAGTACTTAAATTTGCAGGATATCCCATCACTGAAAATGAATAAATATAAGAACAAGTTTGTATGGCTTTAAAATAAATTGATCTATATGTAGGTTTATACAAAATTCACCTCAAGCTCAAATACAATAATGGGATTACGCTAATCATAATGGCTAACTTTAATAGTAAAACACTAACCTTAGATACTTTAAAATGAAAAATCAAATATTGAACATTCAAGTTTCTAAACACAGGATACTCTGGTACCCATTGAGGCATTTCATCGAACACCTTGTGGGGATAAAACAAAAGATACATATATAAAACAAATTCAAAAGAATCAGAGAAGAATAGAGTGGAATGGATACCTTGGAATGAATTTGATAGGATGCATTGTATAAGTAACAATTGTATTGTTTTTTAAAATCAGAATGTTAGAAAAAATTGTATTTATAATTCAAACAACACAATAACGTAAGGAGATTGGCCATGGTTAGTGTTACCAGCAGAGATGGTGCGGTAGAGAGATTAACAACGGAGATCAAGCGGTGAAGTGATCGATTGCAGAGGTGGTCTTCAATGGTAGGTCCGTGATAGGGTCCATGGAGAGGATGAAGAAAAGGGGCTGCCATTGACTGTCTTTGAGTTTTTTTAGGTTTTTTGGCCATCAGGTGTAGAATATAAAAGGAAGTGCCAAATTACTCTATTACCCTTCATTAAACTTAGTTTTCCAGTTTTTCAATTAAAAGATAGTTTTCCATTGAACTTTACCCTATATATATATATATATATATATATATATATATATATATATATATATATATAGGGTTAGGTTCAAATGAGAAGCTTTTGAGAACTAAATCTCAACCACAAATTTCAAGGGGGGACGGGACCACTACAATTCATGGGAGGGGGGATACATGTAATAAACATGTGGCTCAAATTAGTTCTTTTTAGTTCTCAAATCAAATTGGTTCTCAAATGATCATCTCCCTATATATATATATATATATATATATATATATATATATATATTTAATTGAGAATCATTTGA
>JBCNJP010000018.1:25602275-25751926 GCA_039602395.1 Deinandra increscens subsp. villosa
ATTATTTTCTACTACAATTTCATTAATCACTTCTAGAATTTTATCAGTAACCTCTTCTAGGGTTTTCTATGTAACATTTATTAGGATTAGACACAATGCATTATTCTATTATTTTTGTTTTTATGGGTTTCTATCTTTGAAACCGATTTAACTTCCATGCTTCCTTTGTATGGTAATCTTTCTATGATTACTTCAGTTCGAGCAGTTGAATCTGGTATATTTGATTTCTCACTTACTTTGCGTTTATGAATGCACGTGGGAATCCATTTACTAATTTTCTTTTTTCAAATGTATGATAGTCGGCTTAGACATAGAATGACATACATAATTAAGCTAAGGATCTTACCATTCAAAAAATATACACAAGCTTACTCATTGACTCATTAAAAGAACACCAATCACCCAATGTTTTTACACATGAAAACCAACGGTCTTAGTCATCTCGAAAACACCATCCGCTTTAGCTCGACCGCCTCTAAAGGAAACCTCATTTCGACTTCTCCATAATAGTCAACACACATACTTTGTATTATCCATCAACAGATATATGTTGAACTCCATTTTAGTTCAATTCACTTCTTTTATTTAATCTGACCTTGAGACCATGTTTCATGTGAAGTACATTAGAATCCCTTCAACTGTATGAGACAGGTATGATATTTAGTTTGTTGATATACTTGTTTACCGAACCAGTTAGTTACCTGATAACATATACGCCTTTACCCGATAATGTATATTAACACGAAATTATGAAGATGACAATGGACAAAGTTGGTGTATGGCGGCACTTGTTTTTATTTTTTTTGGCAAGCGGAAATTATTACTAGAAAGCTAGCGAGGAGCTAGAAAAGTTACATCACGAAACCAAAACAGAACAACAAAAAGACCAAAAACAGCATCCATATGACACAAAAAGGAAAATACAAAGCAGAAAAAACAAAACCAACTGATGCTTTAGATCTCCTTTTAGCCACTAATCCCAAGCCATTTAGAGGGTAATCGGCCACCTATGATAATCCAATCCTCCAACACCACCCTAGTCGTTGGCCAGACTTCCACCATAGAAAGCAGGGCAACAAACACACCCCTCCTTTATCTTACATTCATTCAAAACATACCTCAAGCATATATATACTTCGCGCATTACCTCAAGCATGACCAGAACGTTCATTCTCATTCATTATCTACCACGTACTTCACTTAAAGTTACTCCATTAACCGATGATTGAGGAAGAATCGGGTTGGAGTTGATATCACTTTCTTGAATATAGAAAGCTGGTTTTTTGGGATAAGGAAGTGAGCCTTCACCAGCCAACATTCTAACCACAGTTGATGTGTTAGGTCTATCTTCTACTCGGTGTTGCACACACAATAGGCCGATGTGTACTGATCGCAACACTTCAGAAGCAGAATACGACGTCTGTAAACATTCATCAATCAAATCGAGAGACCTGCCTTCTTTGTAAAGTTTCCATGCCTAGATGAATCCATATAAAAGATTCAATTTAAATCATATCAGAAGGTTGCATAATAGATGAATAATTATATTCAACACACTTACATGACCAAGAAGGTTATCATCATGATCTTCATGAACAAAACCTGTATTTTTCTTCCCGCTCACAGTCTCCAGTACTAAAACTCCAAAGCTAAAAATATCCGACTTTACCGAGTAGAAGCCATTTAGTGCATACTCTGGAGATATATATCCCCTAAATCAAAAAAAAAAACAAAAAGCATATATAAAATATAATAAGGTACTTAACAATTTGAATTGAGTTTATGGATTCTTACAGAGTTCCTACAACTCTCTTTGTATTTGCTTCACACTCGTCTTCTTTAAACATTCTTGCCAAACCGAAGTCTGATATCTTTGGATGCATCTGATGATCAAGTAAAATGTTTCCTGCTTTTAAGTCCCTATGTACAACTTTAAGTCGCGAATCTTGATGAAGATAAAGAAGTCCTCGAGCAATCCCATGAATTATTTGGAAGCGTTGTGGCCAATCAAGTAATAACTTTGTTGATTCACCTGCTCAATATGCAACAACTTAGTTTACCATTATTGTATTTCCTTGCTTTTTAATAAAGTTATATATAGATTGTAAGAGAGGCCAACCAAATAAAAAACTGTCTAGGCTTTTGTTAGGCATGTATTCATAAATTAGCATTTTCTCATCGCCTTGAATGCAATATCCTAACAGCTTCACAAGATTCCGATGCTGAAGTTTAGCGATGCATATAACTTCATTCTCAAATTCATCAAGCCCCTGTCGAGAGGACTTTGATAACCGCTTCACAGCAATCTCTTTGCCATCTTCTAGCACACCCTGCTTGATAGAGATTTAAAGTTGTTTAGTATGTACTTATATAGATAGAAACATCTATTTCATATCATTTACCTTGTAAACTGGTCCAAATCCGCCTTCTCCCAGCTTGTTATCGACCGAAAAGTCATTGGTAGCCCTAGAAACTTCAGATAAGCTAAACAATGGAATATCTACACTTTTCATCTTGTTGTTGCTACCTAGAAAATATGTTGGTGAGACAGATCTTATTTTCAAATAATATTATTATAAGGTGTCAACATACCTTCTATCTTTGCAACTGACCTCATCTTCCTTTCTCTCCTAATGTAGAATGTTAATATGATGCCCGACAAAGTTAGCGCAACTGATATGGACAAGGTAGTTGCCATAACTACTCGTTTATGTCTGTGGCGGCTTGAATCAAGGTCTAGACAATATTACGAGGTCAAAGGAAACAACATTTTGTTAAGTTTACCAAAATAAACAAACAACATACTTATCCATGTTTAGCAAGTATTGATCAAATATTAAGCTGTAAAAACATGGTTAACATGAAATGCATTAATTTGTATAATGTGCCTGACATACCTGATAGTTCTGAGGCTGCAAGTCTAACATAAAGATCTTGTCCGTTTTGTGGGTACACTCGGGCATCAATCAAATGCACCAAACCATAGCAAGCACCCAAAGCTACCTATAGTGATGTTTGGATTGGCATACGCAATGCACGAGCAATTAGTCTTGCAAGACGCCTCACAATCTTTTAAGCTCATGTTGCCACTGAAGATAGCATTACCAGTATCCGGCAATTTCATGCTTGAAAGCTTTTCAAATCCCTCTCCAGGCCCACAATCCAAGGATATGATCCTTCCACAAGCCCTTGTATTGTTATCTGAGTGTTTTGGTTCAAATCCTTTCAAGCACCCACAATTAGGAGAACTGTCAGTAGTACAACTCCCATACGCGCCACATACTCCGTAGTTGTCACAATAATCTACTGATAAGGAGGCAATCGGAATCCATTCTGGATTATGAAAATTTAGCTCCGAGAACTCAAGTTTACCATCAGGTTTTACTATTGCTCTTAAAGTGGTTGTAATTCTGTTAGTAAAACAACTGATATATGTCTCATTTTCATTTATAATCATCGTAGAAAGGTGTTGAACTTGATTAGCATCAGGTGCATAGTTTGCCCAGCCAGAAAATGATAAGCCATTAAATGGCCCAATCCTTGTTAATATAGTAGAGCTTCTCCTAATATATACTTGTGGATATTTACCCTTAACTGCTAAAACCCTTGATGTATACTCACCTGGGGAAGGATTATCTGCACTCTTCCATGATGTTAGATATGTTTCTCTTCCAGTTATGAAGTTCTTCCCCAACTTCATTCCATTTAAGTAGGTATCTCCAGGATAATCAAAACTTTTCCAAATAAAATTAATTTCATCATTGGTTGCATTTCCATTCTTAATTACCAGATTGCCTGTATCCAAGAGTTGTGCTACAAGATTGATATATATACCAGATGCTTCATTTGAGGAGTTGGATGACCAAATGACTTTGCCACTACCATTAGCAAGAGCTAAGTTCCCATTGTTTTCCAGTTTGACTACACCCGAGTTATCTATAAGTGGAGTTTCACGGTTTGCAACCCATGCAATTGTTTGCGATGATGTGTTCTTAAACCATATCCCCAGGTATCGATTTTTGGAGCTGCCCAGGCTAAAGAAACCTAGCTCAAATTTTAAGTTTCGTGAAACAATGGTCTCACCATCTGAGATGTTTTGATGCGTTGATATGGTGTTTGATGATCTAGAAGTAGTTAGCGTTAGAAAGAAGAACGTAATATAAGGGAGTAACATTTTTGTGGCTTGATTCTTTGAATTGGGTCTTCCTTATTTGTTCTTCCTGAAATGAAATTTTCTGGTCATGAATGACAGTTTATGTTAACGAAGACCTTTTAGTGCCAACTAATTATTTAAAGTATTGTATTTATTAAGGCTAATTCAGGATAAATATATTCTTTATATTATGATTTCACATGAGAGAGATGGGACAATGGTAACTAGTAACCTCAAGTAAATGACAAATATTACATTGGGCCAACATCTATTTTGACAATTCAACCAATTCATATCATAGTACTATAGTAGGCAAAAAAAAAAAAAAAAAAAAAAAATTGAATAGCTAAAAACCTAAAGATTTTCAAAGAGTTCCAAGAACAAACCACTATAAGTCATTTCATCGAACAACTTAAAAGGAAGTCACAAGATACAATATAAATCTTCCATCCATGCATCTAGATGAGCATGCTCACACATATATAAACATAATATACATATACATATTGACTAACTAAAACATACCATATGAAGATATTTTGAAGCTTCCTGAAAACCATATTCATGTCTTTGTGAAAATGGTATTCTAGATTGGAATGTTGATAGCCAGTGTGGGGCTATAAGGGTAGGCGGTATGGGTCAGCAAAATCAAGGGGGGGGGGGGGTTCGGCTACCTCATCGGTAGCCACGCCTTGGGTTGCGGTTAGTTCATTTTAGGCAAGTATGGAGCCCCAAATCGGCTAGTTGTTGCCGATACTACCCTAAGTCCCATTTCCTAACTTTTTGACCGTTGTGATCGTTACCCCTTTTTTTTAAACCACCCTAAACAACTACCCTAATAACTATACCCTCCTAAAACCATAAAAAATATATATATATATATATATATAATAACTATACCCTCCTAAAACCATAAAAAAATATATATTTTTTTTTCTTTCCTGTGTCATCATCCTGTTGGTTTAAAAAACTAATACCCAAAACTACCCTAAGACTATACCCCCACCTTAAAACTTATTTTACATGGCAAACCAAATGGAAATCAAACAAAAATTCAAACACACACAAACAAGTGTCGAGTAACTTGCTCAAACTTTTTCTTTAAAGTGATAAACCAAAAAACAACCACACAAATTATATCAAACCTACCAATCTACTTATACTAAATAAATCTTACAAAGCAATACTTCTACTCGACTTAAACTAGAAAAGCAAATAGAATAATTAAATAACAAAATCAACCTTATTTAAATCAAATACTTACTCCTAAAATAAACCACACTAAGAAAAAAAATAAAACATTTTCACGTGTGAACTAATTCAGAATTACTTTAATTACAACTTCCCCCATAATTCAGATTTATACTAGGTTCACTTACCTTCTCTTACTAGTACCATGACTTCGGCTCCCCTTATTCATTGACATGTTCGTATCTTGAGGTTTCTTAGAAATCAATCTTAGTATGATCACAAGTTGTAACCTTTTTATTGAATTCCTCATGGAAATTGCTAAAACTATTTGTGACAGCAACAGGTTTCGGGAAAACTCCATAAATATCAACTTATGTGTGTCTGATCTTGCCGAGTTGTCGAATTTGAACCACTCCTTGATCGAATTACAAGATTCCACAACTCGTTTAATCGGAATGAACTCGGATCCTATGTACTTTACTCAGTCAAATCTTTTTTTTTAATTGTTCATAGGTATTGATTTGCAAATCTTGTTCAACAACTCTTTGGGTGATTTGCACCTCTTAATTCGGGCTATAACTACCTCTTGATCGATTCCCACTCTTCTCCAGCCCAAATCACCGTTAGATGTGTTGCAAAACACATCGATTTTTTTTTTACATTTTTCGGTGTGAAAAAGGAATGTAAAACGTGCAAAAACCGAGGACGTGACACGATTGAGGCAAAGTTCAAACAAAGGAAAAAATCAATTTTTTTGTTCTAGACCCTTAAAGGGTCGTGACAGCCTTGGAGCCTCCCATTCGCGACATGGGACCACCCTCAGTCCATAATTTCATCGCCTGACTATTTTTTCTGCCACGTTATGTGGGTAATTGGCTAATTTGGCTTCGCGACATGCAACAGACGTCAAATACGTAAAAAACCCTGATTTAAAGATTATAAACATAGGGCTTGTTTCATTTAAAAGAGAGACGGCTGACGATGATTTTGAGGTTCCAAAAGATTGAAGGAGGGTTTCCAGCGTGTAGAAGGCATTGGAGATCAAGTTTGAAGATTGGGAAGCATTCGGTTGCATTTTTTAATGTTTATCGCATCTTGTCTTTGTTCAATTTGATTTATTTTGACATCATGGATTCATATACTTCTTTCGTGATTAAACTTAGCATGCTTGGCTAAACTTTTGTACGTAATCACCTAGATTAGTTGAACCTATTAAATGCTTTAACTTTTCGGTTTGACTTCCTAACATGATTGCATAACGATTGTGTTTTAATTCTGAAATGGTTGCTTATTATGGTTGTGTGTGCTTGTTTAGCTTCTATTAATATCAATTCATGTGGGTTAACCACTTATGGCATGTAGAACTACTAACATAGGTTGATTGGCTTATTGTTAAACAGTTGACTTTAGGATTTTCGGTTTAACGCATGACAAAAGAACTACTGATTGATGTGTTTGGTATTAATTTGGGAATGATCTAGTGTGAATCTATACGAGATAGGTTTGAACGAACCGTTTCGTATACTAGGAATTGGCTATTCATTGTTTGTTAGGTTAGTCTCCTTATGAGCGTAAGATTCTAGCCTGCTTAATCGTGTTTAGAGATTTCTAGGCCATACGTAAATTAATTCAAATTATTGCATGTCATAGGTGCCATTCATACTGACCTTTCTAGCGATGTCCTTTGCATGTGAGTCTAAGGTACTTTGAAAGAAAAGACTAGCTCGTTAAGTAGCTTTACATATTTTAATTGACTATATGTGCTTCAAGTAGGGTTGTTAGAGTATTTAGATGTGTCTATAGTCCTAGGTATTTTGATTTCTTACATTAGAGGATAGTGATCGTGTTGTTAAGTCATTCTGAGGGTTTCTGTGTGTTTAGAGGAGTCGAGTCTAGGTGATGTATTTCTCCATCTGATTTTTGTTACTTGTTATTCGTTGTCTACTTTCGTTAGTTAATTCTAGTTAATTCAATTAGTTTTCATAATTATCTCTTCTAATAAATTTTAATGCTTAAATATTAACAAAGATTTATTATCAGGAGTAATTGACACTCGGTGCTTGTTAATATTGTACTACATACCAGGGTTTACTTGCCCTGAGTGTGTAGGTGGTCCCTCAGTTTTCACCATTTAGAACTTGAACTATTTTTATAGATCTAAGTTTACACATCAACCGCCCAGACCCATTTAGCTCCGCACACTACTGACTACCCTAGGCTCGTTCCTCCTCTGACCCGGACTCCCACTAAGTCGTACCAACCTTCCCCATTTGGTCCATTTTCCCCTAATCAAGCTGATGCAGATCTAGAGAACCCGTCCGCTGGAATCACGTTCAAGAAATCCAAGACCCGTTCTCATCGGGTTGAAGATTTTTTTAATATATCTTTATTTTCAATGAATCTATCTTTTATTTAAAAGCTTTATTTTATTAGTAATTAGTTTCCTAGTTTGTTTATGTTTCCTTTTCTTTATCTATTTATAAAAAAAAAACATTTTGTAACCTTTTTAGTTTTAAGTTTTTTTTGGAGGACTTTCCAAAGACTCTACAATCGCCGGTTTAGATCGACCGGGTTTATCATCGAATTCCGTAATCCGGGGTGTTTCTATCCACCACGATATCAATCACTCGAGATTAAATTGTATTTAAAAGGTTAGTCGATCTTATCTCGCTTAAATGCCAAAGTCAAGTATCGACAAGTGGTCAATGTCGTCTCTAAAACATGTCGCTTAGGAATTTATTACTCAGAACTACATCATCCACAACACACGTGACTTTGAAATATTATGACCATATCAGTGCCATTTATTTATAGAAAAAAAAAACTAAAACCTTTGGTTCAACATCTTTAATCCTAATAAAGTAAAAATATAGTTGTCGCATAGTTCTTTTTTCTAGGGTTTTTACATCATCATATTCACATGTCAACACTAGATTAAATCAATATATAAATTTTAAAATAAAATAAATTCAATGCATTATTTCAACTTTTCAAATATAAATTGAACATTACATTTAATAAGTTTCAAATTTTAATCAAATGTAATGAAATTTCAAATCTTTTAAAATTTCTAAAATTTAAATTTTGAAAAAAACCAAATTTAAAAAATTTATTATTTTAACTTTCCACATATAAAATTCAATAGTATATTTAATAAATATTAAAATTATTATTAATATAATGTAATTATGAGATCTTTAGAACTTCTAAATTTATATTTTACAAAATTCATATTCCAAACATTTATTATAACTTTTCACATATAAAGTGTAATTAATAGTACAATTAATAATTTCTAATTAAATACATTTAGTAATTTTTAAATTTCTAATTAAATAGTTGTTGTAATGGTCAACAAATCCTTATTTTTTTTCTTAACTATAATAAGATAACCTATTACTATGTTGCAACAATTAAAATGACAATGGTGGCAGTCCTACTGTTTTGCGGCCAGCAAATCGGGATCATGGCAATATGGATCAGTAAATGGTCGACTATATAACATAAACTACAACATCGAAAATAAAATATTAGATCGGTCAAACATGATTAGTGTAATTATCGAATATATTACATGATAAACGAAATTCATATTTATATGGCTATTAATTTTGAACGAACTCAACCCAGGTTTAACAAACCCAAAATTAATTAAAAAAAAATTTATGTCATTCGTATTTTTCAAATCTCTCATCATTCATTTTTTCTTCCATTTATCTCATTTTATGAACCTAAACTCAACCCGTATAGTTTACGGGTTACTAACCTAGTTTATATATATAACATTTAGAATTCAAAAGGAATAGTAATCTTTTTGGTTTTCAAACTTTAGCCACAAATGTTTGATATTTTTATGTTTTCTACCCTCTAACTTTTGAACTTTATTTTATTTTTTTGTTTTTTTGTTTCAGGTTTTGTCGTCTTTTATTTTGGTCACAAAACTTCTATAATTTTACGTTAGTGAACTTTTTGGTTTTTAAACTTTGGCCACAAAGGTCTAATACTTTTACATTTTCTACCCTCTAACTTTTAAACTTTGTTTTTTTTTTTAAGTTTTATCGTCTTCTACTTTGACCACGACATGTTTATAGTTCTATTAGACTTTTATGTTTATATCCCTTTACTTTTATACTTTCGTTTTTTAGTATACTTTTACCATAAAACTTTTGGAATTTTACGTTTATACCCCTTAACTTTTCTACTTTCTTTCATTGTTATACTTTTAGAGTTTTCGACTTGTGCACGACTTTTTTATAGTTTTATACTTAAACTGACAGGTAAACAGGTGACCTACCACAAAGCACGAACATGTTACCGTCTTGTTAACATACAAACCACAATGAAACACAGACATTTATTTTGTCCATTAATTAATTGGTTCACGTGCCCAAAGACAGGTTTGAGTTCTCCATATGTTCCTTCATGTCAGTAAATCGGAAACATCTTTACAAGGGTGTTATAACAATAATACTATTTTTATTATATTTTAGATTGTCTCTCGTAGTCTCGTTAAAGGATTTTGACCTAATTATGATATATCTTAGTATTAAATAAGGTATTTCTTTTTCAAATGGTGAGGATTCGTGATTGAAAAAATTATACGTGATCTTATTTAATTTGTCGGTGTATAGAGATAGGTCAATGATTCCATAATATTTTGAACTAATAAACGCACAAAAAAGATTAAAAAGTTAGGTAATTAAGAAACTGATTAAGAAACTTACAAATTTAATGAAGTTTTGAAGGAGATCGAATAGGAAGGAGTACGTAGGCGACGATAGATATGATCGGTGGGTATACGTAGGTTTTCAAATACTTGCGGCGGATATGATGGTTGATTTGTATAAATAGTCACAATTTCTATTTGGTAGCTTTCAGTGAGTAGATAGCCACCAAGGTTCAACCGATTATGCCAAATATGGAGAAACATCCTTAAATGCACAAGTAAATAGAGTCAAACATGTTGAATCCTTCCTTCCTTCCATGCATGCAGCGTCACAAAGTCAAACGGCCTTTGTTTGAACCGTTACAAAAGTAGTAGTTAATATTTTAATATATATTATAATGCATCTGGAATAGTACGTGCATGGGAATATGAACTCTCCCAATATATATACAACCATTTGATCCTAATTATAAATCTTTGTTTATTTATGTGATGATTTGTGAATCTAAGCTCATCTATTATTTGTAATATATTCTGAAAGGTATACATGTTGCATCATCTTATTCGTATTTTAGGTCCTTCGATCTCGCTCCTAAAGTAGGAGAGACTGTGGTCTTTAATTTTTGGTCGATCTTTTGGTTAATCTTGCTGACTCGATCTTGGTTCAAGCTATAAATTTGATCCTTAAACCTAATTACTCACCTTATGTTGGAAACCCCTATGTTATTTTCTTTTTGTCAAGCTATCCGGTATATATGTCTCGCCATCTCAATCTCCGACGTTTGTATCAAAAGCTCATTTGTCTGTTGTAAGAAATAGGTTGTTCTTCATAGGCAATCAGTTGTTTCTCGGTGTATCAAAAGTATGGTGGGTTAGATGTGGTACACCATATATATAAACATCGATGGTGCCTTAAGGGTGGACTGGGAGTCGGACCGAGGACTGAGTCTGGTTACAGTGTCTCTGGTTGTTGTGTCTCCAGTCGTTTGGTGTCTCTGGTCAGTGGTACTGAAGGAATCTATAATAAATTCTTTATCGCCATGCATGTGTGAACTAGCCTTGTATTTGGGTAGAAGACGGTGTCAGCATAATTGATTCAGTAATTGAAAGCGTAGTCTCATTTTTGGTAAAGTCATTTGTGTCGTCTCGATAATCAGGTCTTAGGGAAATCAAAATATACTTTTAGTCCGGGGAAAATCCTTCATAAATCTTAACTATTAGTCTCTACTAATTTTGGGATGAAATTCCCTAAAGTATGGGAGACTATAACATTTGCATTTTATCCGGTTGTGAAACCCGACCCGTTTGAATTTTCACGAATTTCTAATTTCGGTTTAATTATAAGTACCGGAAGAATTTTCGAGTGTTTATACCTCCAAATAATGTATAAATAATCCATAATCATTTTTCAAAGCAAAATATTTAATTAAAAACTTTTTAGACCAATTAGGTCTCACAAAACGAATATAAAGCAATTTGTGATTTTTACGCGATTTTGGTACGCGATTCGTCGTTTATCGGGAAGTCTCGTATTTGGCCTTAATGTTTAAATTTGTGTATTTGATGAATCCCATATTCCTAAATCACATCTCGTGTCATTTCGTACAAAGTTGAGTCTCGAAACATTGATGATTAATCAAAAAGTAATACGCATCTTATTTTGCCTGAAAACGTGTTATGTGAAATTAGTTGTTTGAACATAATTTAATATATGGAATGTTTGTATTCAATTTTATTGGTATGAATGTGGTTAATATGATGGGGGATGAAAAATGATAAGAACGTAGAAAACCATAGTAAAAAAACGACGAATAACGAAGAAACTAGAGCGAAAACGGACGAACAGACCAAGGGGAGCCTACCCTGGGCGGCTCACGGACTGTAGGCCCATTTTGAGGTCATCTTCGTGGTCCGCATTGACCGTTAGGTCGGTGAAGGCCCTATTTTTTGGTATTTAAGTCATAACAACCATATTTATCCTCGTTTCTTCACCCAAACTTCACCATCAGCCGTCCTGAGACCTAATTTATCATCTCCCATCATTCCCTTTAAGATTTTTTTTGAACCATGTGGATCTAGGCTCAAAATCATGACCATATGCATCATTTTCGTTCGCTAACTGTTAGTTCATGTTTTACTTGATTTTTTCATCAATATTTGATTTTTATGATAGTTTTAAGTCCAGTCTATGGCTTGCATGTAGTTACATGTATATATCTATGTTGAATGATGAAAAAGATTTAATCTTTATGTATGAAAGTTGATACATGATGATGTTTATGTTAGATCGTGCATGGTTAGTTATAAAGATTATGTTTTGATGCATGAATCATAATATATATTTTACCTTTGCATGAGATCTACGTGCACCACACAAAAAAATATTTAAAAAAATAAAAAAAGCGTTAAGTTTTTTAAAACTTTTATAGGATTAAAGATAATATAATTTTAAGACTTTTGGTGCAAATTTTAAAAAAAAAATATTAACGTATGAAAAAGTTATGTAGGTTTTAAGATTTGTTTACGCAGTTCTCACAAAAAAAGGTGTTTTCGCAGGATCCTTCCCCTATATATATATGTTGCGATGTAATAATTATTTATGTAAATTATTACTATTTGTCACGTGATCTGGTGTCATGATAGGTTTTGTGTATACATTCTTAATGCTTATCGGGTAATAAGAAAGTGATCGTTGCATTAATCTTGACCACTATGCATGAATTATGTTTGTATATACGTGCAAATAATAATTATGCGTGTAAATACTAAATATGCATGTAACTTGAGAATTCGTTGCATGATTGTATGTTATGTTGTGCATATGATATCATGATAAATGCGTACATTTATCACTAAATAGAATTACCAATGTGTCATCGAGTTAACTTGCTCAATCGTGTCATTTTAATCCTTTGAATTCATTTGTCCTATTCGTTTATTAAGATAATCGTCGGGGTTAACCGTCTCACTTTCGTGGTGTCATTCTTTCGTTCATATCCCCAATTCCAAATTAGTGTTCATAGCCCATTTTCTTTATTTGTTTTATGGTGCAACATTTACACTATCTTAATGCAAACTCTTTTTACTTTATTCTAAATCTAGATGTGACCTCTATGATAGTTATGTGTGTTCAAGTATGATTAAACTTGTGTAGATTATTGTTGTGGACTCTATGTGAATTTGAACGCTTTAAATGATGAATGCTTTGCTCACGCGTATATCATTAACACACCGAGCCAGGGTAACCATGATAGATCTATTGGTGTGACGACCCACCTGACCTGCCTGGTAATTGGCGTCGGGTGATTGGAAGCTTAATTGTCAAGGGTTTGATTGCGCTACTTATGATATGCTCTAATTCTTTACTTGTTTATCGTCCTTATGAAGTGTCACTTAACTCATGGATCACATGTTTTACCCTATTATGGTACTAAAACCTTTGTTTACGCACCAACTATTCGTAGTTGACATTTATGTTGTACATGTTGCAGGATATGTTGTTAGATGATGATGATGATGAACTTGTTAATGACACTTAGGACGCATGTAGACTTAGTTGTGACCTAAATTTAAAGGCCATTTATGTTGTTTTCGTTGAACCCTATGTTTGGTTTATGTTATTGCTTGTTATGTTTTGAAATAGGTTGATTAACAAATATTGCAACATTATTTCTAGTGTTGTGTGCATCTAAACAATTATCGTACCTCGACGTATTTCGGCGTCAATTGGGGTGTGATAAATTGTATGAGGATGATGGTTAGAACTTGGTGGCCTTGAGGTCTCAAATTCAAAACCTGGCTCAAGGAGTTTTTCCCAAGTGGTGGCGGTGTAACTGGGTGAGTCAAACTTGAAGTGTCAAATCCAGTATGGAGGGATAGATCTAAACGCCGTTAAAAAATAAATAATTAAATAAATAAAGATTTCATACCAAATTATTAAAGAAAATATTTTAAAAGTGTACCGTGTAACTTAAAATAGTTAAAATACCTATCGCATAGTAACACAAATATCAATAATGAATATTTTATCAGAAAATGATTTCGTTGGGGGTAATTATTGCTTTACAAACAATAATGACTTGATATTAATACTAGACCCCTACCACATCATCATTGCTTCTTTTTTTTACCGTAGTTTTCTTTCTACACTAAACCAGATTTAATCACGAGCGTATTTTGTGGACTTGATAACAATAGATGAATAAATGTATCTAAAACACACTGATTGAAGCCAAATTCCAAAAGGGTGTTAGATAATTTAAGCATGTTCGAGGCCATATATAGCCCTTTTAAGTAAGCGAACATGGTGAGGATAAGTCGGGTTAATAAAGCCTGGTGGTTGAGCCATATAGACAGTTTTGGAAAGATCCTCACGAAAAAATGCATTTTTAACATCAATATGTTGAATGCCCCACCCGAGAGAAAATGCAACAGATAACACAAGAAGAATGGTAGTGGTTTTTACTACGGGACTAAAGGTATCGATGTAGTCTATTCCCTCGGTTGATGGTAACCTTTTACAACCAAACGAGTTTTATAATTAGTAACTTCGTATATAATTATTTTTATATTTTAAGCATAAGTTTAAACGTAAACGTATAAGAAATAATTAATTTTTTTTAACTATACACCCTTTAAACTCGTTAAATAATAAATATTGAGTATTTAAAATTAGAAATAATAAATAAGACAGAGATGTAAGAAACTTTTAATAAAAGTAGATATAGCTTGACCATTTTTGTCAACAAATAGGCTTGACTGTATTTTGATTTTTTCCTTCCAAGTTCTAGAATCAAAATAGATAGTCTTCTTTTCTTGCTATATTTTATAATTCTTCAAGCAGCAGCTCAGAGGCAAAGAATTGGTTTCACTCAAACAAGGTCGCAAGTTCGACTCTTGTGTGCAGTTTTTTTTTTCTCTCTTTCATGATTTTCAAGGTTTTTTATAAGTTAAATATATTAATATCCTTAAATAGTTTAGTAGAGAGTTTGTAGTGTGCATTGGTTAAGCTTTACCATAAAAAGATTTTGACCCTGGTTCATAACCTGCTCACTTCATTTTCTTTCTTTTTACACAGTTATATTTACTTTAAAATTTAAATAGATTAATTTTTCTTTAGGAAGTGAAGTTGTAAATAACATATGTTGTAGTGTAATGGTTAGGCTTCAACCCTCCCTTTTATGAGTCATCGTTTACTCATGTTCAAAACATATTTTTGATGTTTTTTTTTTAATTTTTTTTTCTTTTCTATTGTATGTATGGTTTTTGTTATATATTTTTATATAGTAATTAGGTTCAGCTTTTGTTTTTTAAGTATGTTCATGAAACGAGTGTAAAATTTTTTATTTTAAACCAAGTGATTTCTTTTTGTCATTTTACTTTTTCATTTTATTTTTTATGTTTTTTATTATTACCATTTTACTTTTTTTTCTTCATTTTAACCACGTTATTTTAAGGTTTGTTTCATTTTTGTCATATTACTTTTCTATTTTCAATTTTGCCACATTACTTTTCTTTTTTTCACTTTCGTTATATTTTTTTTTCATTTTGGACACGTTACTTTTCCTTTTTATTTTTAGATTTATAATTTTCGAAACATTAGTTTTTTATTTTATTTTGCTATCAATAGTATATAATTTTTTGCATCAAATTTTGTGGAGATTTTTCAGTTACTTTTTCTTTCATATTACTTTTTTATTTATTTCGAGAACTGTCACTTTTTCTTTTTTACTTTTATATATTTAATTTTGGCAACATTACTTTTCTTTTTTGTTATTGCTTCATTGACAATGCTACACTATACAACTTTTTTATTAAATTATGTGTGAGTTTTTCAATCAGTTTTTTTCTTTACTCGCAATATAGCCTTGAATGAAAACTAATTTTATTTAAAATAAAAACAAAGGAAAATAAAAACAAAGCTGTAGCCAGATGGATATACATCAAGTTTCCAAAACAATAAAGTTTTATATGCATATATATCCAATAAAATAATTAAAAATGTTGATCTAGTTATTATCAATAAGATATGATGAAGATATTCTTCTCCAAAGCAATACAACGACTCCCTTTCTAAATTAAATTAAAAAAAGAGGGTCCGTAAAAGAGAAGTCATGAAAAAGTGGATGTGTTTTGAAATTCAAAAACCCTAATAATTAATTAATTAAAATAGTAAAATACTCCCCAATTTATTAATCAATTCATTTCCCTTTCAATTTTGCCTTCAAACCCTACAAATTGTTTGTTCTTCCCTATAAATTAATCGCCTCCTAATTTCTTCGCGAAATTTCCTCATAATTATCGGTAAGCATTTCAAGTTTTCCCCAATTTCTGTAATTTTTTTTAATTTTTTGTAATTTCAGTAACTGTAAAATTGTCAAAAAAAAGTATATCATTTTCCCGATTTTCCGATTTTCCGAATTAATCGTCTCTGTTTACTGTAAAATTCTTTTTTCCGCTTTTTTTTTTTGATTTATTTTGCTAGATTTGTTTTCAATTTTGGCCTTTTGGCCCTTTTGGATTCATTATCAGTTCAGGAACGATCTATGTTATAATTAGGGTTTATAGTTACAGTAAATTTGTTGTTCTGTTAGCTAATTCAGCATCAAATTCGAATTGTTTGTGTTCTAACAACTGTTTTTGATTTGCTAAATTTGTGCTTCAGTTTTTCCAACGAAGAAATTTGTGAAATTGTGCACAAATGAACGGATCTGAACCAGGAAGACTTTTCCAGCCAACAATGTCGCCGGCGCCGGTTCCGGCGCCGGCAACGTCTCCGCCGCCGGTCAACAGCGTCCGTGTCTATCCTCCAGGTGCTTACAGTATCGCCGCCGCCGATGTAATGTCCGGCGGCTCCGGCGCCGGCGCCGGTGGTGGTTCCGGCGGTGGTGGCGGCGTAGGGTTTCACCACAATATCAACATCAACGAGCACGGTGGCGGCGGAGAACTAGTGACGAAAAAGCGGGGGAGGCCGAGGAAGTACGGTCCTGACGGCGCGATATCGCCGTCAGCCGTCGGTCGGACGGTAAAGTTGACCCCGGTCAACGCGGTCAACTCTACCGTCACTTCATTGAACGGAGTCTTCGAACATCAGCAGCAGCCGCAGAATGCGGCTGCTGCTGGTGGTCAGGTTATTTCCGCAGCTCCGGTTAGTTCTGTTCCGATGGATGATGGATTCGGATCCGGGAAGAAGATTCGAGGTAGACCTCCGGGTTCAACAAACAAGAAACATAATAGAAGAGAATCTCTAGGTAATTTAAAGTTTTAAACTTGCAGTTTTGTGATGTGCATCAGTAATGTTTATAAAAAGATTTGAGTATTTGACTGTTGAAGTGAGTTCAGATCCAAATTTATTGGTGTGTGGATAGAATTATTTGTTTTAGACACGTGATAGTGTGATAGTGGCACATGGAATGTTTTCTTTTGACTTTGTTGGATTATGTCTGGTGGGCTCTGCTTCATGTTAGTGTTTTTGTTTGAGTTGACTATATGCAGTATCTATTATTGATTGGTATCAATGTGTTTGGGCCTTAGTTTAGTTGACTTTTATTGATCTTCATACTTAGGATGAAAAGAACAAGAATATGTTTTCAGTTTTCACCTAAATTGAGGATCTGGTCTACTGCAATAGTTGGACTTAAAAAGCTTACTTCTGACTTATATCTTTTGAACTTGGATATCATTGAAGTTTGCAATGCAAGATCTTGATGTATTTTGTGACTTTATCTATTCTTGATGCTCATTGTTGCTTATTGTGGTAATCAGGAGTGACGTATGTTGCATATGTAGCATGATGCTGAATAATCAATTTGCTTACCAAGCCTTTATTTGGCAACAGAATTTGTTATTCTTCTTTCTTATTGTAAGGGAAAATTTCTTTTTTTTCTTTGTAGGATCTGCTGGATTTGGTTTTACTCCACATATCATCGTTGTGCAGCCTGGAGAGGTTACTTTACTCCTTTTCATTGTTATGTTCTTTTCTAATTATATTTAATGCTGCGGTATTATCATATTCGTCTGTTTCATAAAAGTAGTAGAGATTTTAAAGAATAGTGATCCGTGCTATTTCGTTAATATGGGAGGAGGGGGGTTGAGGTGTATGCATGTTCTGGTAAGGTCCAATGTATGCTGCTTGTTTTCTGTAACTATTCCTAGTGGAATACTGGTAACATTGATTTTGTTTTAAAAGAGAGGTAATTGACTAATAGTCAACACCTAACAGTTTTGTGAATTTTCAGGATGTGTTAAACAAGATCATGTCATTCTCTCAAAATGGACCAAGGGCTGTATGCATCATGTCTGGTATTGGTGTCATCACTAATGTAACACTTCGTCAAGCCGCAACTTCTGGTGGAACCGCAACTTATGAGGTTTGTCTAATTTATTAATATTAGTGATAAGTGACATATTGTCTAAAGAGCATCTGATTAATCATTTATCATAGTTTCTTAACCATATCATGATTTATCTGAAAGCTTATATGATGCAATCTTTAATATCTTTTAAAGAATAATTTTTGGATTTCAGATATTTCTACATCTGAAACTCTGAAAGTATCTTCATAAATTCTGCAGGGGCGATTTGACATACTGTCGCTTTCTGGTTCGTTTGTGTTATCAGAGGCGTACGGTCAGCGTACGAGGACTGGTGGACTAAGCATCACATTATCTGGAGCAGATGGTCGGGTTTTTGGTGGTGTTGTAGGTGGACTCTTAGTTGCTGCATCTCCTGTTCAGGTCTTCCCAAATTTCATTATCTCCTTTAAATTTATTTTTTTCGTGTTCCTTTTTTTTGAAGAGTAAACGTCCTTTTTCGTCCCTGAGGTTTTGTCCATTTAACCATTTCAGTGAGGTTTTGTCCATTTAACCATTTCAGTTGAAACTTATAGAAACATCTGATTTTGGTCCTTATTTTCATTTCAATTCCCGTCCTTTTTCTTAACACCGTTAATTTTTTTCTGTTAAGTTTGTGTGATAAGACCAAAATACCCTTGTATAACATGAGTATTTTGGTTTTATCAAATGAGTAGTTTTGGTCCTATCACACAAATTTAACAAGAAAAAATTAACGAAGTATTAAGAAAATGACTGAAATTGAAATGAAAATGAAATGTCAAGGACCAAAATTAGTTTTTTTAAAAGTTTCGACTGAGATGGTTAAATGGATCAAACCTTAGAGACGAAAAAAGAAGTTTACTCTTTTCAATTATTCAAAAGTCTAACTACTAGTTTACCAACAACTTGGATTTTGGATTTAGTCTATGTGGGATTGAGTGGTTTTAACTACAATTTCATGTAGTCAGTAATTTACCATTTTATCCTCATTAATAAAAGTTGGTACCTTGGTCACTTGGTGATTGTGTTAGTAAAGTCAAATTTGCTTGAATCTTGTGCTGCAGGTTATAGTAGGAAGTTTTCTTCCTGAAAACAGTAAAGAACCTGGGCTGGCTAACCATATAGAGCCATTGAGCGCTACACCAAAGGTCACACCGGCAAACCACGGAACCGGACCAAGCAGCTCACCGTCTCACGGGACGAGTGAGTCATCAGATGAGGCCGGAAGTCCAATGCAGCGAGGTAACGAAAGTAGCCCACATGGCATGGCTAGCATGCCATGGAAGTGATGTTTTTGCAGCTTCAGATGTTTATGGTCTAGTTGTTGAGGGTATTATGTAATTGTAGTTTAGCCTTTTTCTGTAACCTTTTAGTTTAGTATCCCATGCAGGATTTTATTCCTCATGGTTTTAAATGTTGAATATGCAATGTATTATTAATTATTGTTGGTTGACATAACTCATCTTGTTTTTACTGGTGATTTTTAGCCATTTTAGGGGCTGTTTTAACCTCTTACCGGATTCGGTAAGAGCTGACTACTGACCTGGTAAGTGATCCGCTCGTCTGATAGTCACTTTTTTTTCTCTAATTCGGTCCAAGCTCTGACTGAAAACATATCCACCTTTGACCGAAGCTCTTACTTGGTCCCCATTTTTTTTTTCTCTCTGACCGAGTCCAAGCTCCTTACTCGTTCAAATCCACCTTTAATGGTTTTATGAGTTTTTTCTCAACTTTCAAGCAGGTTGAGATAAATAATACAACCTATATACACCATGGCTCGTAAACAATTTTAATCGAGTTTGAGTGTAGTCGAGCTTGACTTGTCTTGAGCTTATAGTTTTTCAAAGTTTGTGCTCGGCTTGTTTATCAAAATATAGTTTTGACATTATAACTACAATTTGAGTCGTTCAATTTATGAGAGTTTAAGCTTGACTTGTCTAAAGCTCTATATATAAACATTGAGCTTATATCTTTTTTAAGTTTAACTCGCTTTGACGTGACCCATTGCGTCAGACACTGGCCAAGATAAATCAAGTTGTGAGGTAAAGCGTTGGTAATAGATTCTAATGAAGATAAACTAAGTAGTGTTAAAAATTAAAACCGAACCAAACCATATGTACATATGCAAATGTTTGAGTTATGAAGTGTGATGATCATCGGTTTTGGATGTAATAAACCGTTATAATTAAACAGACATAAAACATAACATAAATAAAAAAGCCATAATGCTCAGGTAATTAAATCTCCAAAGCCTGAATTTCTATATTTTACTTTAAGCAAGCAAAACATAATCAAAGTCTCTATGGTTTAGTGGTAACCGGTTAGGGTATTGGCAATACAATCGGGAAGGGGGATTCGGGGGGGATCGGTGGCCTCGGTTCGTTCGGGAACACCATTGCGGTTGGATCGGGGTCACCGATCGGTGAGGCTCTTTGGGGTACCCACGCCGAGCAAAGTGGGTGTGGGGAGAGAGCCGTTGGCGATGGGCCCCCCCAAACGGCTATATTGAGTTTTTTTTTTTTTTTTAATTTTTTTCAAATAAATACTATTTTTAACCCTATAAATACCCACTCATTCCAACCCTTTCCTCACACTTTTTAACTACTCACTCTCTCATTTTTTAAACACTACCACCCTTCATTTTTAATGACTTTCACATCCGATGAATCGTCCGATGAAGATGCCGCTTTTTTTGGGAAAATGATGTTCGAGATAGCTCGAGAAGAATAAGCCGAGAGTTCAAAGCCAATTCGAACACGCAAGACGATTAAAAGAGAACGTCAAGAGGCTCACGATCGGCTTTTCTAATTTATGTTATGCATTGTATTTTTTTGTTTAAATTTATGTCATGCATTGTAATTTTTTTTTATTTATTTTAATGAAGAATGTTTTATTTTAGTTTTTATTTTAGTTTTAATTTAAATTGTTATAATTAAAAATTAATAAAAAAATGGATTGGGGAAATGGGGAAATGGAGAAATGAGGAAACCATTACTCACAAATTGGGGAAAAATGGGAAGAGGTAGGGAATGATGAGGTGGCACCAAAAATGGATTGGGTGTAACGCCCGTATACAATTTGATGCCAAACTTACACATTATAACGTTAAAAATCGGTCCCAGAAATTTTTGTTCAAAATACATAGTTTGACATCCATAAGCCCAACACTTGGGATTACATTTACAAATTATACCCACTTTGAGTTTGACATTTAAAAGTGATCATTAACTTGTACATAAATTCTTTTTACCGCAACACATGACGGGTCGTTCGTCCTTTGGGTGATCGGTTCTTCAATCGTCTTGATGAGCATCCTTTAGGCTTTCCCTTTTTTTTGTACCTGCAATTTACTCACTTTCAATAGTGAGTTTTTATTGCATCAACATGTATAAACATCATTAACAATGATAAACAACAACTAAATTCAGAAAAGGGTTCCTAGGCGTATCGCCTAGATCTCCATTATTTCCAAGCGATACGCTTGGTTCTTTAGGCGTATCGCCTTCTGCTCCAAGCGATACGCTTGGAGCCAACTTTCCAGGGATTTAACCGAAATCTGGCTTGTTCTACACTTAGCCAAATTTTGGCTACCTCCCTGTTTTACCAGTTTTGCACCAGAATCGTTGGAACTTTATTTCTGCCATTTGAATCCCAAGAACACATTTTTTTTAAGCATAAAGACTATGCAATTACATACCTTGGCCATAGTTTACATTTTGAAAACTAATCCCGAGTTCACCCGACCCGTTTGACCCACTTAGAGGTTCTTTGTGGCAACTATTAAGGTTACCTTCCAGAAGTTACCCACCGCATATGGTTTGCTACTAGAAACATAATGCAAGCAATATAACATCAAAGTACTCATATGTATACCCATGGTTAGTTTTATGCTTCTGCTGC
Source organism: Deinandra increscens subsp. villosa (assembly GCA_039602395.1). Taxonomy (NCBI): domain Eukaryota; kingdom Viridiplantae; phylum Streptophyta; class Magnoliopsida; order Asterales; family Asteraceae; genus Deinandra; species Deinandra increscens. Next base: position 25,624,519 of record JBCNJP010000018.1, read on the forward strand.
GAGTCTAGCTTTGCACATTACTAAAACACTAAGTTTTTGACATAGTTCATACAACTTTCACTCTACGTGTCATTGGTTTACTAAATCATTTTAGTAACTGACCAAACAGGCCTTGTACCATTGTTTGACCCGTTAAGACGGGTCCTTGCCTTTGGTTTACCCCAAGTGCCTCACTTGACCACATTTAAACCTTGGAATCTATGGTTCTTTAACCATTTATGATTTCCATTCTTTTGTTCTCGGCATAGACTCTTCAAGCCCATTTAGCCATTGTGACATCCATTCATTATTTGATTCGTCCGAATCTTTCCTGTGGTCAAGTTTATCATTGGAGAACCTCTTGGCTTGGGCTTCATGGTTCCTAGAACCATTCTTCACCCATTATGCACTTTATAGTTTATTCTTCTAAATTGCCAATACACATATATTTATCTAATTCATGTAGCATAAATAATGTTACACATAAAATTGGTTCCTACAACCATTATTAATAAATTACACATTAGCATAAGGTTATGGTTCCTATGAACCAATTAGTAAGTATTATACTTTGACTTAATACTATGAATCCTTTAGAATCATTTGACCTGTTTAACCCATTAGTATGAGTTCTACGTTTCATTCACCACTAATATCATATATTCATGATTCCTTTAGAATCATTTGACCCGTTAGCATGAATTCTACGATTCATACGCATATCATATTCATGATTCCTTTAGAATCATTCGACCCGTTAGCATGAATTCTACGATTCATTTACCGCTAATATCATGTATTTGTGTAACCATGGTTCCTATGAACCATTTGGTTAAGCATTGTTCTTTGACTCTTTTCCTACTTAGAGCTTAACTCTAGGTATGTTACTTTGTAATTATACGCATTTCAACAACTTGCCTCGTAGGGAAAGTTTATCACATTTCATAAAAATCATGCATTCTATATCATTAATGCAAATATGAGTCATTAACAAAATGTAACATAGCATAGATGTTACCTCGTGAGCTTGAGCTTATGTTCCTTGGATAGCTTAACCTTTACTTCGTTTACCTCAAAGCATCTTGGCATTTATAACTTCCATCATGCTTCTTGATCCGTTTTCAATACAATTTGCCCTATACATAATTCATGTTAAATTCATGGTTTTGTTTTGACTTTCTAAAAGTCCACCATGCTTAATATACATGTGCATAATATTTGTATAAGTCATTTCCATGCACCTCACATGCTTCTAATACACCCAACTATATGCACATAATCGATTATAATCGACCATTTAAGTTCTAATCATCTACGTTAACATATCCAACTTTAACGGATTATAAAAACTTCTTATTTTTGTGCAGCATTTTACTGCGTTGCTGCTGAAATCGACATTTTTGACCACTGAATAATTTTATTCAGCCTTTCATGTTCAAATATGAATTGTAGTAGACTCATAGGGCTTTCCGAGCATATAAGATACACATTTTTCGAAGTTACGGTTTATTTTATACAATTTTTCTAAAAACAGGACAGCAACCATAATTTTAACCAAACAGCATGCTGGAAAATTGAGTGACCATATTAACGGGTCGTTTTGACCCATTATACATCAGATTCAGCTTCTAGTGTTCAAACACGAAACATAGTATTCACAACAAGCTTTTCGACCGTATATCATACATCCCAAACGGACATACGAGTGATCTTATACAACCCTTACAAAACAGCCCCACAACAAGATTTTTATCATTTTTGTGGTTGCATACAAGTCCATTTAACACATTTTATAAGCATGGATTTCACATTCGATGCACATTCCTATTTCATGATCCTTAGTAGTGTAACACTCCTACATTTAGTCATGAATCCACATAATTAATCTCACTTAGGCATTTTATCAAACACTTGGTGTGCATAATTCCATACATACATGAAATTCAATCTTTTGAACCTTTCTATCTACCATTTAACACAAATTGGGTGGAATCCCTTCCAACCCATCATCATTTAACCATATAACACCAAATTCATACAAGAATTCAAACAATGGGAGCAATTTCACAACTATCATACATGGTCATTTAACATGGAGTTTCAAGTATAAGAAATTGATGACTACTTCACAAATTGTTAATCAATTTAGAAAGTTATGCCACAATTCAAGTTCCTAATACCATAGTATTCATAAAACATTCATAATTTGCAGATTTGAACCCCAATTTTTCGAGCCTAACACATGCAACAAGATGGGGTTTTACTTACTTGCTTCAAGAAGGTGTTTAGGACTAGAAAAACACTCTTAATTCTTGACTTGATGCACCAAAAAGGCAAAAATCGCAGCCTAAGCTTGCAATTGCAGAGATTTCGAGTTCTAGATGTGGAGGAGGGCTTGAGATGAATCTCCAGGTCGTGAATCACGACCCCCACCCCTATTCCACCTATTTTGTTAATTTTTGATTTGGTTAATTACACATTTGGCCCTTCTATTTTCAGTTTTAGTTTAAAAATTAACCAAGATACCATATTACACCATAAACCCCATTATTTTCATATGTTGACAATTCTAGCAATATGTGGATGATTTTGGGCTGCAAAAATTCAACTTAACTAGACGTTAACGGGAATGTAATTATGAAAATTTTTGGGATGTTACATTGGGGAAATGGGGAAATGAGAAGGGTATTACTATTAACCTTACTTATTCTAAAAGAGGCTAAAATGTAAATAAATAGAGCTCAAACAAATGAATTCGTTTTTAAAAAAGGAAAATAAAATGTAAATATTCACGCACTTTCGAGTTCATTCTCTCAAGCTGTGAAGCACGGAAACGGATGAGAACCGCCGTACCACGCTTCGGAATCGTCCAGGGGACGGAAACGGCGACGGAAACGGCTGAGAAACGTTTCCCTTCCGCTTCCGGATCGCCGGAGACGGGGGTTGATCTTGGGGACGTTCCGCTTCCGTCTATTCCGTCGATTCGTTGTTCGAATTCGCTAATTGATCTGTTCCATACTTGTTTGGTACAACGAATTGGTGGCTACGTGTTGCCATTTTCGCCGGAAATCAGAGGAAGAAGGAAGGTCGAGGAAGAACCAGGGAGTCGGCGATGTGTTTTGGTTTTTAGGTTTTTATTTAAGTTTATGTATTTTACAATTTAACCCCTCTATCTTTCACTAATTTACATTTTATCACTAAACTTATAAACTTTAACATTAAAATTCTAAAATTAGTTTGGGTATTTTAACATTTACCTCATCTATCTTTACTAGTTTACATTTGGTCCTTAAAATTAATTTTGTATGAGTAAACGAATTTCGAATTTTGATATACGTACCGATTCGTACCGAAATTAGTTCTTTTTCTGGGGTTTTTGTTACATTATTTGCAATATATATTTATTTTTTATATGTATTTATTGCCGTACCCATGCCGTCCCCGTTTCTTGGATTTTTGAGTTTTGCCGTTTCCCGTTCCCGTACCAGTACCCGTTTCCCGTTCCCGTACCCGTTCCCGTGCATCATAGCTCTCAAGTCTCACCGACCCCTTTCATTTTCAATAACTATTTCAAATCTGAACACAAAACACCTTATTATTAATCATTAATCCAATCGCCGGCCAGACGTTCGACGAAATGCCTCACCGGTATCTCCATCAATGCGCCTACGCCCCTTTTTTTCAAACTTGATTCTGGTAAAACCCCCTTCATATTTGCCCTAAAATCTCAGTTTTTCTTCCAAAAAGATATTCTTGCTTTTCTCGGTAAATTTATTGCTCTCAAGAATTAGACCTCAATTAGTTTGGGGGAAATGATTACTCTTGTTTGATCGTAGATTTGGTATCTGAAGTGGTGTCGTTCCATATGAAATTCGAGCCCCCTACCTGAAAATGGTGTAGATTTTAGACTTTAAGAGTATGATTACATGAGTGTTTTTTTTGCCTTATTAAAACAATTAGGGTTTATATCAGTTTGAGGTTCAATGTGACAGCTGACTCCCCAAATGTGTTTGCTTTCTTTGAAGGAGGTAAACCAAATGATCAAAGAGCCGAAAACCAATGTGTGTCTTATAGTATAGGTTGCAGAAATACTAAATGTCATCTGGTTTTGTGTTTTTTAGATGGATTGATTTCCAGGGAATAAGACATGTAGCTTCAACCATTAGCTCATTTGACACATAGTTGGTTCCAAGCTCACTTAAAAACATTCGATGTCGATGTGGCATGTCGTATTTTATGTCAAAACTTTCACATGCATCTTTGATTGCAAACCATCAACTAGGTGATTGAGTTTGTAAAACAAGCATATAACAAAAACAAAATACATGAATAGAGGGTCTAGTGAGGATATCTTAGGGTAGAAAGGATGCTCCTATAGAGACCCTTGGCTTAGAAAAACTGTAAAAATATCTGTTTGTTGCTTTGTGGTTTTTGTGGAACTAACTCGTATATGCTTGAAAATTTGCATAGGTCATAGCTTTGAAATGTAAGCAAGAAATAAATATTGTTTTCATAAAAACATCAACTATTGATAGACGATAGTGGTGGCCATAAAAGCACGTTCATTTGGGTCTTGATGTATTGCCTGTATCATTGTAATCTATTTCTTGGCTCAAAATCTTCAAGATTTATGTATTTCATCTCTCAAGATTCCTATGTACATTAAGTTGTTGTGTTAATTTTCAGTATGTTTGATAGTAATCAATATTTTTTTGTCATTTTACAACATGGGTACCTCACAAAAGATCAAATCAACCACTTCTTGAAGACTACCCAATATTCAAATTGGTTATCGAAAACAATGGTTTTGAAGAACTCAGAGGAGAAAGTGGCAGCCAAAGGTTCAAATGAAAATGGGAACCCGTCCACTCTTATCGATGAAAATTTGAACAAAAAGCAAGAGCTTGATTCCACGTCTAACGGACCTTTTGTGATGCCCTTTATATCAATTCCAAAAGTTGAAGAACACAGCTCAAAAGCTTCCATTACCTTGTCTGGAACCGCTCGAAAGGGTGAACTTGGCCCACCTGTAGGAGCAGTTGACATTGGCATTAGTCAAAATGCATACTTTTTCCAAGTTGCTCTACCTGGTGTCAAGAAAGATCCTGGTGCATAAAGATTTAATCTTTTTTTTTCTTTTTTTGTAATTTCATTTTGGGTTTAGAGTATTTTTAAACTTTTCTTTGTAATTTTGTAATTTGCAGGTCAGTTTAGCTGTGAGATTGAGCGGAACGGGATGGTTCATGTGAGAGGAGAAACGTCAACAGGTGGGAAAACAGTAACCAGACATTCTCGAGTCTTTGAAATGAAGTTTCAACAGCAGTCGCCACCTGGACCGTTTACTCTCTCGTTTAGTCTACCTGGACCTGTGGATCCAAGGCTGTTTTATCCTAATTTTAGATCAGATGGCATCTTTGAAGCCATTGTTGTGAAATGCGAGTAATGACGCCTCTCGGGTCAGTTAAGTGCAGTCATAAGGTTTTCTGTTTGTATGGAGAATTCCAAGTTTATAGGTATCTAGTGACTTGCTATCTCCTCATTAGCCCACAGGCCACATGACAAGCTTTCTCTTAGCAGGTGTATGTGATGGTCAAACATTTCCTTTTTTTTAGTCAAAATATTGGATCCATTCCGGATACGGGTCGGATGGAAAAAACTCATGGGTCCTGAGTGTGACATGCAAGTACATCAAGTTAGCCTCTAAACATGTGGGATAATATCATAATACTACTAAAAGTGTTTAGAAAAGAAATAACAAAATTGAATTCCATTACAAAAAGTAAAAGAATAATAATAATAATAATAATAATAATAATTTAATAGTCCTAAAAGGGATATTCTAGTTAGGGGTGTCCATGAGTTCGGGTAATGGTTTATTTGGATTGAAATTTTTTAAACTTATCAGTAAACTGAACCGTTTTGGAAAAGTTCCTAACCGAACCATATTTAACCGTATTCGATTCGGATCGGTTTCGGATAAAGTTGTATCCACAACTGTATTCCTGAATAACATACATTTTAACATATTCTAAGAGTTAAGAACCATAATACGATATACAAAACCCGAATATAGTTTTAAAACAAAAAAACTTCAAAGTTCAAACAAAACAAAAAAAAAACAAACTTCAAAGTTCTAATAAAAAATAAAACTTTGTATCTTTGGAATTTCTAGTTGTAAAATAAAGTGTCATCCGACTAAAAAGTTATATGTTTTAAAGAGGTTTTTAATACGTACATCTTTTGAATTCTAATCCACAAACTCGAGACTGTCTGTGCTAGAGTTTGTTAGAAAAAACCTCGTATTTTTTCACATTGGACTCGCTACTCAAATGGCCACCGGACTCTAGTTTCACAAAGAGTGCAAATTGTGATGATTAAAAATTTAGAAATTGCTTTCAAAGGGAAAACTGATCCATCTCTAGTTAATAGATGATTGATTATTTACTGTTATTTTATTAGAAAAATAACACTTTTAGAAGAATTAATGATGACATTAGTGTTGAACATTATATTTCAACTACGCAAATAGATTGATAATATGTAAAATATGTAAATTCAAATACTTAGGTGGCGTTTGGTTCACGGAATGTAATGTAATTGGAATTATAAAGTTTTTCTTTTAAAGTTGTGCTTAACTTGGGTAAAGAAGAGTTTGAAATACAATGAATTCCTTTAATCAATGAAATTTGAGGTCATGTAACTTTTCTTCATTAAAGTGAATGATTTCTAAATTCCATTGAGTAAAGGAATTCATTGTATTTCAAACTCCTTCCTTACCTAACTTAAGCACAATTTTAAAAAGAAAACATTACAGTTCCAATTACATTCCATTCCGTGAACCAAACGCCACCTAAGATTTTTGTGTTACCGGATTTATGTTTTTCTATATTAAAGTATAGAGTTAAATACGATTTGCATCCCTGTGGTTTGGAGGTTTCAACCATTTGAGTCCAATTCTCAAATTATTAACAGATATGTCCTCATGGTTGCATTTTCTTACCGTTTGAGTCCCTCGACCAAACTTCTGTTAGTTGTGCCGTTAACATGGCCCTCATGTGCGCTGCACATGAGGGCAAAATGGTCAATTTCTTCGGATGCCTAAAATTAGGGCTATATAAAAAGTAAAAACTGTCTCCCCACAAAACCATATCTCTACTGTGTAACAAAAAATAAAAAACTTTAAAATAAAATCACTGGAATCTTCATGGTCAAATAAGATCGTGGTCGGCGGCGGCGTGATCGATCTGAAAGGGGATAACTTATTTTAAAGTTTTTATCCACCTCTTCGCAACACCTTTGAAGATGAAAATAACTGTTGAAGGGGGATGAAAGGTGGATAAATCGGAGATCGTGGCCGGCGGCGTCATCGATCTGAGTGTTTTCAGAGATGACGGAGACAGAGGCGGAGTTGTTTTTGGAGCGATTCAACGAAACGATTGAAAAGGAAAAGTGAATCGAATGCGGCTGCCGTCGCCCTCTTTCTCCGATCCGATCGAGCGACCTTGATCCAATCATCCACATCCGATTCAATGTCGCTGTCGTCGCCCTCTTTCTCGAGTAAAATCCGAAGATACTTTTCGTCTTCGATCAATGAGAAAGCAACGAGCTCGAAGTCGACGTCTGTTTCTAGATAGAGAAAGCAACGAGCTCGAAGTCGAATCCGCCATTGTTTGTGCGCAACTAACTTTTTGCCGAAATCAAGAAACGAAACAGGAATCTAGGATAAATGTGGTGTATCTTCACCCGATGAATACAGCGGGAAGAGATTAGGTGTTTGGGATTTGTCGGTGAGGATACGATGGAGACGAGGGAGGATGAGGCGGCGAAAATGGTGGTGGGGGAAGCTTGGCTCGCTATAGGTGGAGGTGGAGTGTTTGATGTTCACAAACGGCAGTGATCGGCAACCATGTAAGAAACGCTCACAAATGGTGGCCGGAGTGGTGGTGGTTGTCCCGGCAAAAACAAATGGTCGATTGGGGGGGGGGGGGGGTGGATGAAATCCGGTGAACTGGAGGACAGAGAGAGGCGAGATTTGTGGGGATGTGGATAAAGGGAGATTTGTATTATTAGGTTTTTTATTTTACATTTTTTTAATAAAAAATTAAGGACACTTTGACCATTTTACCCTCATGTGCAGCGCACATGGGGGCAAGTTAACGGCACAGTTGACGGAAGTTAGGTTCAGGGACTCAAACAACAAGAAAATGAAACCATGAGGAGATATCTGTTAATAATTTGAGAATTGGACTCAAATGGTTGAAACCTCCAAACCACAGGGATGCAAATCGTATTTAACTCTAAAGTATATTATCATCAATTTGGCGACTAGCGCGTTGACATGGGAAAACACGAGTATATAAAACAGTTGAATTGTTATAACGTAACGTAAAGAAGAGTAAAATAAAAAACTACGTAACAACCCAAACACTGTAATTGCATTACTATAACGCCAAGTAAAGAAAAGAAAAATAAAAAAAAAGTAAATAACAACGTTAAAATTAAAAGATAATTGCTTAAAGTGGAGTTTTTATTAGACAAAGAAAAAAACAACTAAATGACAAAACTCTAAAAAGCAAAAATAAAACAAAATGAAATTTGGTAACTCTATTAAAAAACAAAAAAAAACACGCGGTTGTGAATAAAAAAAGATTTATTTAAATCAAAGTAAAGATTTTCAAAATTCATGTGCAAATTTTCCCAGAAAGATAAAATATAATAATATATTTTTTAACCAAGATAAATATTTCTAAAAAGCAAAACAAAATCTCTAAAAATATTTAAAAGAGCGATAATATATAACATTTTAATAAAAATGATAAAGAAAACTTTCTACAAGTTTTTTCACATAAAATTATAAAAACTCTTCGTTTAAAAACACAAATTTAAAATATGAAATAGTTTTTTATAGTACGATGGTCACGGTTTGAATTAGGTACAACAGATGCAGCGTGTGGTACAACAATCACGGAAAGCATCTCCACTTTTTTACTCTGTCAATGAACCCAGCTAGACCCATAGACCAATTCCACTAGCAAACTGCTTTTTACTGCCACCTTTTGAATTTTTTTCATCCCTTTTCCAAATCTACAATTATAATGTCTCACTTTTTTAAAATTACAGATATCCATTTTAAAATAAATATATTTATATCATGCTCAAATGACCCGATAATGTGGGAGTCTAGTGTACCGGGTTATACAAGGTTATATTTATGGAGCAATGGGCTACTAGCAACTCATTACTCACTAAATCATAATGTCATTTGTGTGTCTCCTTTCTCTCCTCTTCCTCCTCCATCTTCTCCTTAATCCGTTTCCCACTGTTTTCGGTGTAGGCGTAAACTACGGAACCCTCGGGAACAACCTCCCGTCGCCGAAAGCGGTAGCCCAACTCCTCCGATCCACGATCATCGATAAAGTGAAAATCTACGACACCGACCCGCAAATCCTCGAAGCGTTCTCAAACTCCGGCATCGACATCATAGTCGCGGTCGAGAATAACCATGTCGCGAACATAAGCTCCAATAAGCCCGCTGCCGAGGAGTGGTTCTCGGCCCGTATAGCCCCGTTCATCCCCGCGACTTCCATCGTTGCCATTGTGGTTGGTAACGAATACTTAGCGACCGGGGACGACGATAACTTGGACCCTAATGCCCTTGTTCAAGCCATGCAAAACCTCCATGAAGTCTTGTTGTCACGTGGACTCGACCGGAAGATCAAGATCAGCACCCCGCATAGCATGGCGGTGTTAGCCACCTCGTTTCCGCCTTCGGCCTCCACCTTCGCCACCACCCTCATGCCAACAATGACCTCCATTCTCACCTTCTTAGCCGATACCGGTTCACCGTTTATGGTCAATGCCTACCCTTACTTCGCGTATCGGGACAACCCCACCACGGTCCCACTTGAATATGCCTTACTTGGCAATTCAAGTGGGGTCCACGACCCTAAAGGGTACGTCTACACAAACATGTTAGATGCACAGATCGATGCGATCCGTGCAGCTATCATGTCATTGGGATTCGGGGGCCGGTCGATTCATATTACGGTTTCTGAATCCGGATGGCCCTCGAAAGGTGAGCCCGGTGAGACTACAGCCTCACCGGACAATGCGAAAACCTACAACACTAGGTTGATCACTAGGGCCCAATCCAACAAAGGGACCCCAATGAAACCTAATGACAAAATAGACATATTTGTGTTTGCTTTATTTAATGAGAACAAGAAACAAGGGGGTGCAAGTGAGAGAAACTTTGGCCTCTTTAATGGTGATGGTTCAAAGGTTTATGATGTGGATTTGAGCTGCGAGTTTTGTAGTGGGTCGAAAATGGATTTCGGGTTTGGGCCGGGTTCGAAAATGGTGCAAAGAGGCCCATCGGTTTGGTGTGTGGCTAAACCACATGCGGATGAGAAGTTGGTCCAGGGTGTGTTGGACTTTTGTTGTGGGCCAGGTGGTGTTGACTGTAGGGAGGTTTATGAAAATGGGGCCTGTTTTGGGCCCAATAAAGTTCATGCGCATGCCTCATATGCAATGAACGCATATTATCAAATGCATGACAGGAATTATTGGAATTGTGATTTCAAGGGAAGTGGGCTTGTAACATTCAGTGACCCAAGTAAGTTTTTCTCATTTAAAAAAAATACAAATAGTTTTTGTTACGGGTATTATGGTAATTTACTAATTTATGAATGGTTTTTATATTTGAACAGGTTATGGAACATGCAAATACACCCAAATGTAGAATCAAGGGTTGATGGTGGATGAAATTTGAATGTCTATGACCAAGTATGATTTGTAACTTATGTATTAGAAGTTGTGTAATGTTATCACATTTAACTTTGATCGGCTCGTTTTTTAAAGTAAACTCGGCTCGTTAGAGTTGAAATTGGTTGGACCATCCTTCATTGATCCAGAACACTTTTTTCCCAAGATATATAATGTTTTAGTAAAGAAATAGTGTGATATATATCTAATTGCAATCTAGATATATAATCGGCTCGTTTAAAGACATAGAATTGAACAGCTTGGTGTTTGGGGTATGACGAGTACTTAAATGGTCAATTATCAGTAACAATAGCCCAAAAAGAGTTAATGATTCATAGCGACCTGAAATATGTTCAAGAGAGCTCATTCGTGAAGCATTTAGAGAATGTACATGTGACAATTAAACGGTAACCCCTAAAAGGCCACATATCCAGCGGCCAGCGCATGGTGCATTTTATCACATCTCATTTGGTTAGCAGGGTATTGATGGGTCCTATGAGTAATCTAGTAATTGGTTTTCACACTTACCAAAAAAAAATAGATAACAAGATTGGATTAATTAACTGAAGTATAACGATTACAAAGATGTGCCATGTTCTCGGTCTGAATTGTTCATATATTGAACTCGTTCAATGGATTCAAAGCTTACAAAATGTGGATGCGTCCCATGAGCAATTCATATTAGAGTTCCATGATCCTTTTGGGTTCTCAAAGCTCTCCGTGAATTTCATCATCTTCTTCATGGCTCGACTCATGGTAATGACTGCAGACAAATGTTAAAGACACTAGATTATCTCTTTTGAGCCATGTGCAATAGGTCGAGCTTGGTTTATGTTTTATCTCCAAGATTTAAAAAAAAAATCATCCCGGTTATATTTTTAATGCATAAAATCATTTTACTTAAAAAAACAATGAAGTATAAAACTGAACCCAAGCACTAAAAGAACTCTTGTGTGTTGTAGAATCAAACAAGATCTAGAAAATAAATGCTGGGAAATGGCACTAAAGATTCAAAAGTTACCTTGCTGCCAGGTCGCAATGTTTGCTAAGGTCATGACATAAAACTTTGCTCACTTCTCCTACTTTGACTGATCCTTTCATTATCAACTCTGCCAGCTGTGGTTAAATGCCGCAACAGACGAGTAAGCAGAGTACATGTTGAGTAATGGGTCAAAATGGGTCTGGGCTAGCTTCACCCGCAGTCTTTTTTTCCATAAAAAGTTATGTATAAAAAAGGCTAAATTATTATTACAGCTTTTAATTAGTTCAATAATATTTTAATTTATGAGGTATAAATGATTCAAGAAGTTCCATGCTTTGAAAAACACATTGGATTGTTTTCTACCTATTTGAGCTAATTCAAACCGTTTGACATGTTTCCTTCTTAGCTAATATTTTTATTGACCCACTATAGATGACATATCCTGATTCGACATGTTTCCTTCTTAGCTAATATTTTTATTGACCCACTATAGATGACATATCCTGATTCGACTAAACAATAAGTAAACAGATCAAAATTGACACCTTTATTTAATTTTCTAATCACACTATTAATGGGGTCCACAAGATAGAAATGTATTCACAAATGGTTAGAAAGCATTGACTCACCTCATCTTCCGTTTCCTCAAGCAATCTGGAATGCGTACATAAAATAAATTAGTTGTGTTTTTTGGAAGTAAACAGCATACTATCACTAAAATCATTATGGTGAATTGGCAAAATAATTTATATAGTTGGTCAATTGTGCATATTTTTTCAAGTAAACAGCATCCAAGAGTAATTTTTTTCAGAATGGAAAACACACACCCATCTAAACCTATGTCCACTACAGGACTTGAACCCTCAACATCATATGAAAAATATCACTGCATCCAAGAATAAATATGTTATGGTCGATTAATTTCTCATCTCACCTTCCACAATAAGATGATATCTCCTTTGAATGAGCACGCGATTCTTGCTTATCTACACATAAAAAACAGGTTCTCGCTTAGTACCAAAATGAAAGGAAAACTTACACCGGAAGAGGGTTCTTTGTAAAATAAGTAAGGTGTGTACATATGACATGTGACGCATGTATTTATTTAAATGAAACAATAATCTCATTGGTTACTAGGGTATAAGAGTTTTCATGGTTACCAAAATAAACTAAAAGTATACATAATGAAATAATCATGGTGGGTTAGCCGCTAGATATAAGTTAGTCCTGTTAAGGACAAGCTTACAGAAGGAACTTGTCATCAATACATACTGCTAGTGATGTTATCCCAGTCATCCACTTTCATCCATATTTTTTTGGTTGAATCTACCTGCAAAGATGATCACAAAACACCTTTATTAATATCTCATATATGATATGTTAACCCATTATTAATATGTAATACAAAATATGTTTAAGCACTCACCTTCTGAAGAGTATAGTCTTGCATCTTATCACAAAGCCCGTCCAGGAGGTCAACCACTCTCAGCTCACTGACTCTGTATATAGAAAAACTTAGTAGACAACTTTTTATTCACCTGACCTCCAAAAAGTTTCTAGCTCTAAGGCAAAGAAGTGTGATTAAAATCCAATACAGAGAGGTAAATATTTCTGAATTTTACCTGTAATCTATCACCTTTCCTCTACGTTGACCTTTGGAGTCCAATCGATGTCTCAAGTCCAGATGGTTTTTTGGTTTCTCCTGGAATGATATAAAAGTAAAAGTTTATAATAATCGCAAACAAACATAGGATAAAAGGGTTGACACTCTCACATAGAACAGTTCAAGAAATGTAAGCATCTTTCTTTTCCCTTGTTGAGATGGGAAAGTAAAACCATTATAAGTTGAGAAATCAGTATAAAGTGAGCAATGGCAATCGTATGGTACAATGTAGGCAATAAAACCTTGATTCTTTACAATGTGCTCCATTAAACATGAGAGCCCCATTAAGAATTTCTAAATCATTATCTTTTCTTCTCAAGTTCTCCATAGCCACTCAACTTTTCTGGTTTATTTGAGAAGTGGTTTTGAAAGCAGGATTGTAAAACACTCCCAAAATAGAAAACTGAATTCGTTCAAACTATGATGCATGAATGAAATAATGAGTTGTAAGAAAGGAGAAAGTCATACCTTCATCATCTCGAGTTCCAGCTCTTCCTACAAAATGTAAAACCAGTTGCTTAAATCAAATGCTTACCATATAGGCTCCGTTAAGAAGTTGTGTACTTGTGTCATTGAGATTGTGCATATATTACATACGACCTTCAGTGGATAGGTATTAAAATTTACCACAAAAATAAATAAATAAAAAAGTTAACTAAGAAGCATAATACGCCTTAAATGTACATTATAGCACCTATGATAAGCTTTGTTTTAACATAACAACTTATGGAAACTATGTTGAGAATTTTAGTGTAATCAAGGTCATTTTGGTGCAGTGAGATTTACTTGAGATAAAAGAGAACTGTGCATAAACTTTGTTACAAGTTAAGAGGTATGGAGTATAGGCTTGTCGAATACTATGCACATTTCTGGACCAGAGGGGTTCCAAGGGGGCGCCATCCTTATGGGGTTGGAGTTGCCCAATCAGCTTGAAAATAGTTTAATTTAACATGTTCGTTATACAGTACAAGGACTGATTTAGATTCGCATGATGGATGGAAAATTGTTTGAAAATGATGGTCGGTAGGACCTGCTGATCTATAGGAACTGACCAGCGGTAGTAAATGAGATCAATAGGAACTTATAACAGTGGTAAATTAACCTTCACTAGCAACTTTGATTCAGTGGCAACTAAGATTCAATAGCAACTTCTCAGACGTAGTCAAGGACAAATAGTGGCAATTTGTTCGTCAGTATCAAGTGTGATTAATGGCAACAACAACAACAACAAGTGTGATCAGATTAATGGCAACTTATCATTATCAAGTGTGGTCAGTAGCAACTTATTAATATCAAGTGTGATCAGCAGCTGCTGAAAGGCAAGTGGCAAGTCAACAGAAATAACTTAATTACTACTAATAGAGATCCTACTAATATTTTCCCACTGATATGCTTGATAACTGGCAATGGTTGTAACCACTACCTGTTATACCCTTTGGCAAAAAGTAGCAACATTTCATCAAATCCTTGTGTCGATTCCCCTACTTTATAGGACAATATTCAATCTATGTTTGGTACGGTGTCGTTTTAACAGATTTCACATACTTGTTCTTGAAATCTCTGTGAGCTAACTGATCAAACTTTCGGTTTATACAATGGAAATATTTCAATCTGACAGCGATTGTTACACGATTCATAAGGGTGGAGGGTGTGGTTTCCCTGTTTCCCGAGCCACATCAGCGCCACATAAGCTTTCCCCATTCTTTTCCCAAATAAGAGGAGTGGTTTCCCCCACTTTCCCCCAATATACATGTACACATAATAATACACCATGTAGAAATCATGTAAGAAATCATGTACAGGCAATTCAGAAAAAGGATCGGTGGTGGAACACCAGATCAGGGAAAGCACAAACAGGGTGGTGTTCCCTGTTGGTGAATGCATTCCTAACTCATTCCCTGAGCCCCACGCTTTCCACCCTAAAGATATCCAAATATACACGATTTACAAAACCTACAAACTAATTTTGATTCTAACCAGAGCATATCCTCATCAATCTCAAACTCAAAGCTAACTAGCCAGTTACTTTAAGGTTTGTGTTATAGCTTCTATGGCTGAATCTACAAACTAATTTTAATTCTAACCAGAGCATATCCTCATCAATATCAAACTAAATGCTAACTAGCTAGTCACTTTAAGGTTTGTGTTATAGCTTCTATGGCTGAATCTACCTCATACTTCTTACACAGTTTAACAGGCATTTTCTTAGGTTAAAAAAAAACTAAGAGCAGTTGGCTACAAGTTCTTATCATAAAATTGAGCAAATAAAAGCTGTTCAACTTTTAATTTGCAGAAGCTTTGAAAATTTTTGTGAACTGTAAGGATTCAAATCAATTTCCTACAGCTAAAACCTTTAACCTGACCATGAAAATATGAAATCAAACAAGTTTTCTCCAATCATCAAATAACAAAGGCAGATATTTCAATACACATATCGAAAGCAAGTATTAGATGTGCAATAACAAACGGATCGGACAATTTCAAAATTAAACGACGAATCGATTACTCACAGCTACGGCATTGCAAGCTCTGCATTTGTCATGAATGGAATGAGCTAAGGATAAGGCGGCGAATACAGTCGCCGCGAAGATCAACCGTCTCAACGCCACCGCCATCTTCTACTCTTCTCTCCGGCGCACTAAAACAAGAACCCCTTCGATAAATTGCGATTTAAAACGGTGACCGGAGATCTTCGTTTACGTGGAGAGCGAGTGTTTTGACCAATCATAAAGAGACACCTGGCGCAGGATGGAAGGGCCTGGACACGTCAGATTAATGGACACAATTTTTCAAAGCTACATACAACCACATGAGAAGAAACAAAAACTGAAATTGTATATATATACAAAGGCAAACATTGCCTATGGTTCCGTGCCAAAAACCGGATCCGACCCGTTTTCTCTTGCTCCACATCTTCGTGCTTCACTTCTACCTAACTTAACCTAAAGGCCCTTTCTTTCACTCATCTCTGTTCGATCGACCGTCCGACCCTTTCCTTCACTCATCTCGCTCTCCGACCTCCGAGCACCTCCTGCGATGGCCGCCGCTTGGGAACCGTGGTGTTGATTTCCTCACCCTCACACAACACAATCGCCGGCTCCGGCGGCATCAAACTAAAAGATTTATTTCATCTCTTCTCCTCCTCTGTTGACCAATGTCAACCTAAACCCTCCTTTGTTCCCTCCGCCGAAATGGTGGTGGCAAAAGTGACCATGTGGTCGGTTAGCCGTCGAGATCCGAGATCCGAATAAGAAAACTAGGGTTTGCCTAGGCGCGCTCGACACTTGAAGATCAGGTTTGTATCTATGGTTGATTCAGGTTTTTATTTTCCTATCTTACTGTTATTTAGTTAAAGTTGATTTATACAAATTCCTTCTCATAATCGATTATGTTTATGGTTATGATTCCCAATTGGGTTCGATTTAGCTGAAATTTGGGTGTTCAAAACCCAGTAAAAAATCCGACTACTTCATATTGCGTTGATGGTTCGAGTTAGCTCAATTTTGGGTGTTCAAAACCCAGTTAAAACCTGATTAGTTCATACTGCGTTGATGGTTGGTGTGTCGATGTACATCATCAGATTTGTTTATGCTCTAATTTTTATTCGATTTGGAATTTCCTGTTCCGTTCTTAACTTGCACGTTTTATTTTCTCAAAAGAAATTATGTTCTGTGTTTTGTTTTCTTACTTCAATTTTTAGTTCGTATAGTTTTGGCTTTTATATATTAATTGCCCTTATTGAATTTGAGTTGGTTAACGGCAGCTACACTCATTTTTGTTGGGTACTTATTTTGAATGTGATGACCCTTATCCTTTGAACATTTCGGTATTGTTTTCTTTACATTTCCTATTCAGAATTTTAAGCCATTTGAAGTAGTATTTGTTAAGCATATCAAGAACACAATTTATAAAGGACAGATTATTGATTTGTAACTTTAGGCAGCAGACATATCCTAGATGTGATGTTATCTCTTGTGTTAATGATTGTTATTCATCTATTGACTTTAAGCAATCATATTCGTTTCTTTTTCTTTATATGTATCATTAGTTTATCATTATCCTTTTGAATGTATAACATAATTGTTCTCTTGCTTATTCTAACTTTTAGCAGCTTGGAAAAGTGAAAGAAACTACATAAACCGACGTATTCCTGCAGTATTGTTGTTGCTTGTATACATTTACAAGATCTCATCTAATTTGGAAAAGATGCAGAATCATGATGAGATCCCTGTGGAACCTGAAACAGAGTCCACGGCATTCAACATAGATTATGAAGCTGATGATGACTGGTCCAATTACAAGGACAGTGATGTTATGCAACAACAGTCTGCAATTTTTTAACAGAATGCAGCTAGGTTTCCCTTCGTTGGTGATAAGGTATGAGAAAATTAGACATTGAAATTCTCATAAATAGTTTTAGTTTATTAACCACACAAAATGTATCGTACAACCATTTTCTATATCTACATATGCATATTACCTGCATCTTTATATATCTAATTATTACTGGCCAGTTGTTGCTCTATGACCTATAAACAGATGTGTCAGGAACGATTGTGGCGGTTTTAGGAACCCAAACATGACAACAAACGATTAATGGCTAAAGTCAGAAGATGCATGACCTGTTCTATACCCTAATTTAATTTTTGACCTTTTAAATGCTTGATAATAACTAATATGTGGTTGTTTGATCATTTTCAGGGAAATCTGTGGTTGAGTATGAGCAGGAGACTTAGCGACATTCTTTTAATCACACTTCATCAGACCTCGTGACCTGATCGGTATGATATCTTTCAATAGGTTTTTGTTTCTTATAGTCTTAATATAAGTCATTCCAATTGTATATGCAGATTTTAGTTAATCGATTGCTACTAGGACTTGCAATCAATTTTAAATGAGTATGACAGAGTTAGCTAGGAAGATAAGTGTACAATGTATTCAATTTTATCTACTGAGTTTGAAGTATAATTGAGTTTCAAATGATAAGAATTGCTTTCTAAATTGCATTATTATGACGAGGGTATTTGTTTGAAAGCCCTTATTAAGTTTATCTAGATGAATGATTTAGAAGCGTTGAGTTTCATTATTATATATTAGTCTATGGTTAGTGTGTGATGCTCATTTCGGTTTATGATAAAGGTCATATAAGGGTAGGATGGTTGACAAGATTTAAGATTCAGGATGTTTCAAGAACATTTGCGGGCGTATATGTGGGTGGTACAACAAGAGTTTTACGAAGAAAATATTGAAATAATAATGCTTAGAATGCAAATTACATGTGAGAATGTTTGTAGGTACCAACTTTTTCTTTGATCAAGTTTCAAAGTCATCATCAAAATCATGTTATTCTTAATTATTTAATCTTAAGACTGATGTATTTGTTATGCTACAAAGAATCGATTTCTTTTTGCAATTCATTTTTTCAGTTAATGTATAAAATAATGACATGTTTTACATTTAAAAAATAATAACTAATATATTTGTATTAAGATCTGTATTTCTGTTGAATAATCTATGAATTGGTTTTTACTTACTTTATAAGATTCAGCACACAGGTTTATCATTACATCCCTTTGGCATTGTATGTAAGGGATTTCGTATTTTTAGATGTTGAATTGCAGACAACAGTCCTTTTTTACTTCATTCTTAAGGTATTTTGACCCTTACTTTTACCTCATAGGCTTTAAATTTTGATAAACACATTTGCCTAATTGGAGACTGCTTAATTGAGTGTAAACCATAATGCTTAAACTCTCTTAAATTGTTCTTTTGTACTATCCATTTCACTAAGTCATCATCAAGCTAAAACCAAATATCACTAACCACTGTGGTCTGTTTAAACAAAACTTCAGAATATACAGCTCCACATCAATCAAAGTAAACACTTAATTACTTAAGATTCTTGCTAGCTATAAAACATTGAAGCTTGCATACAGCCTAGGCATATCAGAACTGATATAAGAGTCAATTTTGAAAGTAAAAGCTAGAATTGACACAAAATTAACTGAATGTAGACCTAAAACTGTAGGTTAGAATCTTAAATCAAACCTATTTTATATAATACATTTGTATCAAATATTTGATTAAATGATTCTTATTAACATTTTGTATAAGTTGTATTTCAATAATGACATTTGTAGTAATTAACAATCAATATAATGTGATTACCTTCGGATAATCGAATAATAAAGTTGTCCGAATTAGATAAATGAATAGTCCACTCTGATTAGTTTATCGCCACGAGTATTTCCCCGTTATCGGTTTGTTGTTTGGACGGGTTAAACCACCGAAAAGTTGCCCGAAAGTGTTGGCGGGTTTGTGTAGCGGGTCTTAACACGACACCGATTTACATCCAATTGCCACCACCGTTAACTACCGCCAACCGCCGCCACCATCCTCTGCTATCCCGGGGGTTCATCACCATCATCGCCATGCCCAACCGTCGAACACACGCCACCAAAACATCGACCGAATAACACCATTTTAACACAAACGGGGTTGCGTTAGTGCAACCGGAAGACGAACGGCGGGGCTGGGTTGAGGTCGCAGGTCGCCGGTGTTTGAAACTGAGAAGGAGGACGGAGTAACGCCGCTGGTCTGCTGTATTTCGCTGGATATCAACGGCCGTAGCCACCTGGAAATCGAACGGAGAGCAAGAAGGGATGGTCGTCGGAGGCGGGGTTTTATCGAAAAATCGAGGGAGGAGGAAGGAGAATCGAGGTAGTCTGTCATTGACTCTCTCTCTTTCTCATTCTCATTTCTTTGTTTTGTCTGTATGTGTGATTTTGAACTGTATGTTATCAAACTAAAAATAAAAATCCTAACATGTTTAAAAAACAAATATTAATATTAAATAATAAAAAAAAAATCAAAAACAGAAAAGGCCGCTATATTAAAAAAAAAAAAAAAAAGAGATGTTGAAAGGATTAAAACTTGGGTCTTGGGTTAAGAGGGTGAGAATCCAAACAAAACCAATTAGAGTAGATGATGCTTTGTTAAATAATTCCTAATGTATGTATATATTATTGATTTATTTTTGGAAGAAGACAAAATAGGACATAAAACCATAAGTTAATAGTTATGAGCAAAGAGGCATTAAACAAATGAGACTATCGTATCTGTAACATTAATAAAGCAGATTAATAGTACCAAAGACATTGTTGAAGGCATGATAGTCTTGCGTTACATCATAACTTAAAAAGCAAGCGTCGAAAGGATTTATGTGAATAACAAATCAAGTTGAAGATATGGCAAAATAAAGGTTAGTAAATACTCCTTTATTAGGGCAAAAATTTAGTTTAAACCTCAGCCACAGATAGACAGAGAAGATATTTCTAGGGCAAAATTGAACGTAAGAAGTGAAAGGATTAGGTAAACTGAAAGTTACAATCAACATTAAGATAATCGATTACGTAATCAGAATTGAAGAAAAGAATAAAAAAATTAAGATTGAATACTAACCCTTGAAGGCTGAAGATTTTTTGTGTAAATCGATTTGGAAGAGGTTGAAGGGTTACCAATTTGTTTAGGAGGAGAAAGCAAAGTAAGGAATTTTCAAGGACAACCGAATAAATTTGTTAACCTAATTTCATTGACGGACGATGTGAGGTCGAGGAGAGCGAGAAAAGTTTTGAGGAAAACGAAGTTGAAGATAGATACGTGTAAGCGGAGCATAGAAAGTAAGGTGAATATGCAAAGCTAGGTAGGCTACTGATGTGGTGAAGAACACGTTGGGTAAAAAAAAAATTAAAGATTCGGAGTTTTGTCTTTTATGTGATGCGTGCCTTGGACCACAAATCACGAAAGTGAAAAAAGAAGCAAAAGAGGCATATAAAGATGTAAGTTTTCTAATCATCGTACGCTTTTTTTTAAAAAACAAAATTGTCATTGTTTTGTATATATATAATAAAATATTTATTCGTAATAAAAACATGGTATCTTTTATGAAGTAAAAAAATAATATTTATAAACAAGTTAAAATAATAAAAATCACCTAAAAGTTTGAAATTGGAAACTCAAAAAAAAAGTTGCATGTTAAAACCATACAAATAAACAATATTTAGTATTGATAACAGTTTGATAAAAGCATATTGGTTTTTTGGTAGGTTAGAATTTCTTTGGTTATAAGATTGTGGCTATGGAATTAAACACATATATCTATTTGTGATAGATCCAAGTAATGCATAAACTGATAATATATAGCCTAAATGTGGAAAGGGTTGTGGTATTTTACTATGATTATGGTTGTTGTATTCTTAATGTCTTCTGAAATTTGACCCACTAAGCCAGTTTAGCTCACATTTTATTATTTCTTATTATTTAATGTAATTGTATGTAACAGTACCTGTTTCTGGTAGATGTTCACAATATTTTAATAAAAATTTGTTGCGCTTCATTTGACTTTACCGTTTTAAGTGTTCTTCCCTTTTGCCTATATATCTTTAGTTACATTCTTATGGCTGATGTATGCAGCTAGAGGAAGCTGTTGCAGTTTGTTTCATTGGTTCCTTGAAAGATTTTTGAAACGGTTAGTCCTTCTACTTTGATTGTTGTGTTGTTGATAATACTTTCTGCAGTTCCTTTTGTATATCTTCTTATGTGCTACTGTCTTTGTACTTTCCAACATTCTGTACTTAAGTCAGTTGATTTCGATTTGTAAATCTGTTTGTCTATTAAGCTGGCCTTCTACTTGCTGTTTAAGACTTTAACCTTCTGAACTGGAACCTTTATTTTTATTTATGTTAAAGTAGTTCCTTGAATACTTATATGTCTGTTAGTCGAAGTAAGGTGCATTTTTTGGTTTTTGTTTAGTTAGTCATGTTTCAAGTCATTAGTTAGTTAACATTTAACTTGCTATTTAGTTAGTCATATTTCAAGTCATTAGTTAGTTAACGTTTAATTTGCTATTTAGTTAGTCATGCTTGAAGTCATTAGTTAGTTGACTTCAATTTCTAAATATGTTAGTCTAGGTAAGGTCCGTTTTTTTTGGTTTTTGTTATATGAGCTGAAATGATTCATAAGTAAAGGCGATAATATCATGTTTTGGTTATAAAGTTAGCTATGAAAATACTGTATTTAACTGGTGTCACGTGCAATATTGCAGTGCCTTTTGTTTTCTCTAATTTTCCCTGATAGTTTTTGCCATTTTGGCTTAGCAGATAGGTACATGAATTCCAAACACACAGAATGTATTAATATTGTATTATTGCCTTTGTTTTTAACACCTCTTAATATCATCCATTTTTTTTGCTTTGTTATATATACAGCTGTAGTCGTTTATAATGATTGTTTACTAATCCGGCATAATTTTCTCACAGGTAAATACCGCAGTTGCTAAACGACAAGTTTCCTTTTACAACAAAGGAACTTCTGTCTTGACTTTACAGGTATGTACTTTCTTCTATAGTTCTACTGTTTACTTATGATAAGTTCTGGAGCCTATTTTCTCATAGCATAGTTATTAGATTTTGTGCTTTTGTTGCTGGGGTGTTTTTTATACAATCTAGGCATGATCCTTAACTTTAGTTTGTCTATTTGTTCTGTTTAATTTTTGTTATTAATCTAACAACGTTGCTCCTTCTATATCATGTGTCCCTGCTGGGTTTGTAAAGATACGTGTACTAAAGTATCATTTGAGGAAGTTGTTTCCGTATTTTTTTACTTTTTGTTTACAGTAAAACTAATTGGCCTACCTTAATCCGTTGTGCTAATCGGTCTCATGATACTCTTGCACTTATTTATATATTATTGTTGTCTTAAAAAACTATAAATCGATGTAAGTTTTTTTAATCTATAATTCTTGGCTCTAATTATCATAAACTGAGTTTGTGACTCCAGGAGTTTTTCAGCAGATTTATAGTTCAATAAGGTTTCTTGATTTGTTTGAGTTCATGAATTATATCTTGCTTTAATTAATCTTAGTCACAACACTTTATTGATAAATTGAAAGTTACATGGTTAGTCTTTTTTTTTAACGGCAAATTTTTTTTGAGTTACATGGTTAGTTACAATTGTTTTTTTACCAATTTTGTAGATCAGGTTATTTTATTCGATATCTAACATTCTTTATTCATTAAATGTGATTTCCAGGTTGTTTTTTTTAACTTTTGAAGTTTTTCAATATTGATCAACTGTTCCATATAATTTCAACAGTTCAGGTAAAAATCAGTGCTTGGAATTGATGTTTTGCCTCATCTCTAGAATTATTTTATGACTGATGATTGGATTTGTTCTACTTTACCCATAAAGTATGAAGCTTTCAACATCAGGGTTGTGTCATGGAGCCATGGAGGTATCTAATTTCATCCCTTCTTTCTTGGCTTTTCTTTTGTTCTTCTCAATTGCACTCTAGGCATTTGATAGGGTCAGATATGTGGTTTTTTTATCCACATACTTTCATTCCTTATATATGGGTCAGATATGTGATTTTTTTATCCCTGTAAATATTATCATAAACAAAGCAAAATAAGATGGCTAAGCTTAGTTGGTAGAACAGTTAGAATTTTCTAATAGGTCCAAGTTAGTTAAGTTGACTTTTTATGATTAGTGTTAGTAGAACAATCCCTCATCTTTTTAATCTTTTTTTTTTAGTTTCATTTATTTGTTCTTGGACTATGAGTTACAGTGATTCTTAGATTCAAAGGTTTTTGATGTTGATTATCTCTTAAAATGCTTCTGATGATTCCTGCATTTGTTGTTTTCAAGTTCATGCTTTGAATCGACAATCACCAACCAAACTTAAAGATGTACATGTGCGGCAAAGTGTAACAGCGAGGTATGAATCTACTACATTTCTAATAATTGCATGACTAAACCTACATACCAACTCAAGACAACAAATGACAATAGTTAGTTGGTGGCCCGTCGCAACGCGCGGGCGGGTCACCAACTATTAAGGTGATTGGTAACATGTCAACCAATTTGCATTCATATTAATTTCATTTGTTTTTTATTCTTTGTGCAATTTTTTCTTCAAGTTTCTAGAATACTATCCTGGTTAAATTTGTTTACACATGGTTCGTTGGCTTATAACTTGTACATAGTCTGTTTTGTGTTCTTTGGAGTGGTGACATGCTACCTAAAATGGAGCTTGAAAGAATCTCCTCTATTAGAGTTGGAGGGGTTGCAATTCCAATTGAAGTTAAAATTTTCTAATGAACTCTTTTGGATAACTGGTAATCTCAGTACTGTTTACTAAGCATTCACCAGAAGTGAAGTTATTCATACATAATGGGGAAGCAAGAGTCCAAACAAGGAGATGGATTTAGTTATCTGTTTAGATTATTAATAACATAGATAGATAACGTATGCGGGGACTTACAAACATAGTGACACACAAAAAGGATTGTTAGGTAAACCACATAATACACCACCAGCAAAATCAGCTTGCAAGCACAACACAACTGCAACATGTAATACTATTTCAGTGATTTACTATTAAGCTGCTTTGATAATTACTTTATTTCTACTGTATTAATAACTTTATTTACAACTGTAGATGTAACTCACCTATCCTACAAGAAGCTGAAGGAAAAAGATGACTAAATCTGAAAAGGAATCCACCTTTTTGAAAATTAAACCATAACGCATGGTTAGCTACACCAACCACTGTCTTGAAATACTTATATTTTGAAAATGTAATAATCATTTATATGATTTGTACATCTAAAAAAATGATTATTCATGTACATTTAAAAGTATTTAAAAATGATCTTCTTTGTTATAAAAGCATTGTTTTAAACAACCTATCTCTTATGAATTCTTTGTGAAATAAGATACGTATCAATCCACTTTTGCTTCATTTACTATAAAATATATACTACTTAGACACTTATAAAACTATATTTTCTTTGTTTTATTAACAATTTTTTATATTTTTCTAAATGACCGCAGCAACGCGCGGTTGATCTCTAGTTATAATTAAACAAATAGTAATAATCTTTCTTACAAAATATAATATTTGGACAACATTTTATCAATTTAGATAATATAATTCTACTATATTACAATTTACAACATATTAGTATTTTATTTAGTTAGAATATTTTAATATTTTTATATTATTTTATTCAAACTATTAATTTAATGATATATTTATATTAAAATAATCTAATTTTTATATATGTTTTATTAATCAAATGGTTTTTATATATTTAATTAATTAAACAAATTAAATATTTTTATTATTTTTATTAAATGATATTATGATCAGTCCAATGGTTTTGTGTGCTCGCGTTATCCTAACGGTAACCTATATTGACCACCAATTTTTTGTGTTCGCGTTATCTCAGCGGTAACCTCCATTGATTACCAACAATTTATATTGTGCTTGCATATTACAAATGCAATATTCATGTCGTCAGAGCGGTAACTTCCATTGCAATGGTTTTGTGTGTTCGCATTATCCCAGCGATAACCTCCATTTAGATTGTTTAATTTTATAATTTATTTTGCTTTTTATATTTTTTGTTATGGTTGTGTAAAACGTAAACTTTTAAATGGTAAATATGATTTAGTCATAATTTTATAAGTGATTTTGGTCGTTCAATGTTTTCCTTTTTCGTTTTCCTCCATGTATCCATAAATGGTTTTGTGTGTTTGCATTATCCCCACGTTAACCTCCATTGATCACCATTGATCACCAATAATATATCCGAACGATTAAAACAACAAGAACACAAACGAAGTCATGATCTTTTGTGAAGCTCACTCTATGTAAAACAAACAACAAACTAAGCTAATAGAACTAACACAACAACGTTGCAATTTTGGTAACATCATGATGTCATTCTTGAACACCTCCGCGCAACACGCGGAGGGTTAAAATCTAGTTGATTACAAAGGTAGAAAATTTCTAAGTCAAAGTTCAATTAAACAAAGTTCTGATCGGGTTCGTTATCCAGAAGGGGTTTACGGCGCAGCTTGTTGTCCAGCTACCCCCCCCCCCCTCTTTGTAATTGCTTAAGATTTTAGTTTGAACTCATCACATCTGTCCTTTATTTAAAAAAAAAGTTCAAATCCAACTTAGCTCCTTGCTATGATGTCCGTTTTAATAATTGCCATCGTTCCAAAAAAAAAAAAAAAGGGTGTGATTTGTACACCACAAAAATTACTAAATGCACCAATAGCCATGCTATAAAGACTTGTATGATATGCAATTTATTGTAATCAGTGGTGTTTTTAGCAAAATTGATGGTGTATAAATCATCTCCCAATCCAAAAGCATCGATAACAAATCCTCATAGCAATATAGCATTAACTTTGGCACTAACTCTCCACCATTTGAGCCCTATTTACTTAATTTAAACAAGATGGTGACCCGCCCGCGCTTCGTGGCGCGCCACCATTTTCCAAAACGCTGTGCCCAAAGTCAAAAACTCTAAAAATGATTTAAAAGTTGACCACCTACGCTTAAACTTGAAAAAAAATACCACATGTACATGACACGGTGGCCTAACACCCATTTTCAGAACGTTGTGACCAAAGTCAAAAACTCTAAAAGTGGTCTAAAAGTTGACCACCTGCGCTTAAGTCTTAAAAAAATACCACATGTACATAACACGTGGCCTAACACGTGACCACGTGGCCTAACACGTAACCACGTGGCCTAACACGTGACCACGTGACCTAACACGTGACAACGATTATTGATTGAACATGACACTTGTCATGTTATTTGTACATAACACGTGGCCTAACACGTGACCACGATTATTGATTGAACATGACACGTGTCATGTTATTAGTGATGGAACATGACACGTGTCATGTTCCTATTAGTCAACATATGAATAGTGTTTTATGAGTATGGACCACCCATTTCTTTTTGTAATATATATAAATACTAGATGGTGACCCGCCCGGGCGTTGCGGCGGGCCACCCATTTATGTTTTGTTGTTGTAAGCTTATGATAAGGATTATTGAACACAAATATTAGCCCATTGATTGGTGCATGTAGCTTGTTACATGTAGGTTAGTACGAATTCATAGCCTACCATATGTGTTGCCAAAAATTTACATGCTAAGATTGTCTAAATGAGTTGGCCTTGTTTGTGTTTATTTACAAAAAGCATCAATCAAGAAGCACTTCAGCTGCTACTCCTTATTTGCTCTCTTTGGGTGTGCTCCTCCTCTTCTGCTCTTTTCAGTTTGGTGACATTTCATCTGCAAACGTTTAATGAGAATGAGAGATTTCACCTTTTATGGGAGAAACAAAGGAAACCAAACAAAATGGGTCATTTGTTTTTTCTAAACTTATGTAATTCTTTTTAACTCTACATTTTTAACTTTTCGGAACATGCAGGTTCGAAAAGATTGTTTTTTTTTAATAAAAGTAATTTCGTTAAAGACTTAGTGTTGGTGTAATTTTAGAAGTATTAAAATCAGTGTTGTTCCATTCATGTCTATATGAATATAAGGAATTCATAAAGTGAATATAGTCTATAATTAAAAATAATTAGAGCCATCACCTTTAACATAGTTTTAAATCAAAATACAATCTGATTTTCAGGCAAATTAGTAACCAACAATTAGTGAGTAACCAAAGCAGAAATATTGATTGCAGATCTAAAGTAGTACACGGCAGAAAATAACAATAGTGATTAATGGATAATGATCGACAAAGATTACATACCATGGCAGTATCAAGAAACTTTCTGGAACATTAGTGGTTCAACTATTGAATTTTTTACTAACCATGTACCCTATGAGTACAGGGTACAGGATGTTGAGATTGTTTAATCTTAACATTGTGGTACCTAATGTTTAAGGGAAATGAAAATAGGATTATCTCTAAAAGGATAAGAAAAAAAAACCATAATTTCACTTGCAACAAAGTCAACTTGATAGGCTACATGACAGAGTGATCATTGCCTCTAGGTTGCCTTCAGGGTAACAATTGATGATTACATAACGAATCCATCATAAGAGTGAACACGAAGAATCACATACCTTCCATTACCAAGAACTTGAATACCAGCCAAACACCAACCCTCCCCCATTTAGGCCTCCACTCAAATCAAAAACTTTATGGTCCCTAATTTAAGAATTGAAAAAAACAAAAATAATGACAACAAATCAAAACAAAACACCCAAAAATTGAATTATAAGCTAATTATATATCAACTAACCAGAAAACACAAAAATATACCCAATAATCAAAGTTGGCAAACACATGCAAGAAACATAAATCTTAACAATCTAAAATCAATAAATACCTTATCACAGAAACAATCCATAAAAACATACAACAACGATGAGTAACCAGAATCAACATAAAGTTAAACTCAGAATCGGAATGATTAATTGGCTCCACAATTTGTGTGCAATAAATGGTAGTACTTCACTGCGAAGGGTTTGGTAATTTATATAGAGTAAAAGCTCAAAATGCAGTTCCCAATTCAGAGAAATTGTATATTAGGGTTTCAAAAACATACCTCCCTCCAAACTTAGTTACTATACCGACCAAGAGAATCATGAGTCGCCATTGAATCGCAAACCTTAATCTCCCATTGAATCGCAAACCTTAATCTCCGGTGTATTGATCTGATGAACGAACTGAATCATCATCCACCGCTTATATATGAACCACCTTCACCACTTTATGAACAACCCTATATGGAGAATAAGACAAATTAAAAATGCATTATTCAAAGCTAACATGCAACAACCAAAGAACAATTATTAAAGATAAAATCAACATCATCGATACCTGGATAACACTAAGCCAACAGAGAAAAAGAAATGGAAGTACGCCTGCAAAATACAGAACCAAATCTGACCACAACAACAAAAATAGTAAATATTTAGGCGATAGAATCCTTAAACAGCAATAGTCCAACAGATCCGTAACAACATCACCGAAACAACGAACCATGCCACAGAAACGAAAAATGGCAAATATTCAGGTTATAGAACCTTAAACAATCATCGATTCCAACGATACAAACCATAAATCGCCATGTACAAAAGAGGTCAAATGAGATTAACACCCCAAATCAAAACCAAGACCATAACTGTTGGAACCACAATGGAGCCCATGTTGGAAATATACCTACATGAATGTGTCCTTTGGGATCATTTGTTAATAACTACCAAAATGATATTAAGTCATATAAAGTCCTTATTAATGTATGACATAAAGTCCTTATTAATATAGTCATTATTTGATGGAAATAATGACATAATATGAAAGGTCTCTTGCCCTTTGATGTCTTATAAATATATGACTAGAGAGCATAAACAACACCACCACATACAATATTCTCTCTAGTCACAAAATCCATCAATTGAAGACATCTAAAGGGAAGAGGAACATCATGGCTATGGCATCATCATCATCATCTATAATCTCAATCCCTATCGGTATGTCCTCACCTTATATGCATTAGTGTATTACTTGATTGAATTGATCAACATGTGGCATCAGAGCGATGTTGATTATTTCAATTCAATCTTGTAATCACTTTATTTACTTTGTTATTTCAACCGAAACCGAAACAATATATATATATATATATATATATATGTTTATAATCGGTTTCACTAATATTTGGAATTTCATCGTATGAAGCCATGCGCAAAATATTCATCAGTGGAATCTGATTGTTTTAGTCTTTTAGAATTGTTAATAATAATTTATCATACAACATGGTGATATTTTCGCATCTATTATCTGCACAAATTTAGTTATAAATTTTATTTTTTGACTAAATTGTTAGTGTCATTATGAATTTTGTTTATGATGCCATGTGAATTGAAATTCTACAAGTCTCGAAATTTCATATGTTTTGATAAATATTATATTTATCTACATTTGTTTTATAAATGTAGTTTTTGTGGTATATGATTACATATGTATGCTACATATAATATTTATTTGAGACTATTAATGTATTCATAAGTGTTATTTATTAGAACTTTTGTATTAATCATACACTTAAATACTTAATTGTAACTTCAATGGAATTTATTTTGGTTTTTATATTGAAGTTTAATGCTATCATTTAAAGTAGTCATGTGTGTTGTTAATTAGTGAACCCAAAGGCCAATTATTTAGTGATACACATGAATACTTTAGGCTAAATTACATAAATATTGCATCTCTTTCCAAAGGAGATGTGTTGTACTTATATGTCTTAATTTATCTCTTAAAGCATGTTCATAATACTTGAATATTGGTCATAGCCAAAGCGAAGCCAATGTTCAAGTAGAACCTTATTTTTTATTTGTTCATAATACTTGAATATTGGTCATAGCCAAAGCGAAGCCAATATTTGAGTAGAACTTTATACTAATTTGTTCATAACATTTGAATATTGGTTATAGCCAAAGCGAAGCCAATGTTCAAATAGAACGTTATATTCAATTTGTTCATAATACTTGAATATTGGTCATAGCCAAAGCGAAGCCAATGTTTGAGTAGAACTTCATACTTAATTTGTTCATAACATTTGAATATTGGTCATAGCAAAAGCGATGTCAATGTTCAAATAGAACTTTACATTTAAATTTGTTCATTATGCTTGAATATTGGTCATAGCCAAAGCGAAGCCAATGTTCAGGCAGAACCTTATATATACTTTGTTCATGATACTTGAATATTGGTCATAGCCAAAGCGAAGCCAATATTTGAGTAGAACTTTATACTAAATTTGTTCATAACATTTGAATATTGGTCATAGCCAAAGCGAAGCCAATGTTCAAATAGAAATTTATATTAAATTTGTTCATAATGCTTAGGTGATAGGCAAGTAACCAAAGTGAAAGCCAATTCATTTAAGTAGAACCTAATTAGTCTGTTATTTTGGTGTTATAACAGAATATGTCACATCTTCTATTGTTTTAATAATTTGTGCCTTATTACTATGCCTTAATTTATGATTATGCATTCTATTATGCCTTAGTTCATCATAATGTATTATTATTATGGCTTAGTTTATGATAGTGCTTTCTATTATGCTTTAGTTTATCATTATCATTGTGTCTTAGTTTTAAGTACCCTATAGAATCACTCTTAGATCTTTTTTTTTCAAGCTAATATAACCTTTAATCTCCATAAATTATCCACTCTATATTTACAATCAGTAAATGTTTTCATAAAACTTTTCCTCTTATCATAATGATCTTGATTATCTGTTATGACAAAAGACTCTCATTGCCTTACCATATAAGTAAATTACATTTAGGGCATTATAAACGAGTAAAGTCAAATGTCTCTTATGATGATCAAGATTCCCTAAATATCAAAATCAGGAGAGATGTTTTAGATATCCTAATCTAAACATTTAGTGAGTTACAAAAATTCAAATGAACTTCTTAAATGCATGCAAACACTTAACATCTAATATGCTTAGTGCAAAGTATAAATTAGGTTAATGATTTATTGAACACATCATAAAACATGACCCTTAAAGGGCTTACACATGTTTCAAAATTGAAGGTTTTTCTAGTGCATTTCTTAGTGAATCCTTTCTTGGCACAATTACATGCTACTTAAAAATTAATCATGACACTTATAGGTACTAGAAGGAAAATGAGTGCTTGATAGCATTGTGCATAAATGATATATAATGCCTTAAATTAGAAAAGCGGATTTATTCAC
The DNA here is from genome assembly GCA_039602395.1 of Deinandra increscens subsp. villosa. Classification (NCBI taxonomy): domain Eukaryota; kingdom Viridiplantae; phylum Streptophyta; class Magnoliopsida; order Asterales; family Asteraceae; genus Deinandra; species Deinandra increscens. The sequence continues at coordinate 25,656,509 of JBCNJP010000018.1, forward strand.
CTCACAATCACTAACCCTTATATAATTAAAATAACTTAAATAAGGAGGATAGTTCAAAATTCTAAAATAAGATACAAGAAAACTTCTAGTTCTAAATCCTTATAGGAACAACTGGTTAATAAAGAATAATCAACAATGATAATTGTGCCCATTAATTTTAAGATTAACACAGTGGATTAAATCTAGTCTTATAAAGATCTCTTATAATCCATACACTAGGAATAAACCAAACAACCACTATTATGAGAGTAAGTGAAAAAAAAAATCAATGTCAAAGTTGTACAAACCATGAAAATCTATCAATGTAAGACATCGACGGTTATAAGGTTGCAAACGACTATGACAAATGTCACTACTACCCTAAACTCTCAAAGTTGTTGGTTATACTTATCTAGTTGTCTTTACGTGGGTTGAAATCTTTATAACTTATAACTAGATAATAAATGTTCACAATCTTTGTTATCACGTAAGTGAGAACTTAACAAAGACAATATGTGTATAAGGGAATAAATAAGTTTCCACTAAGAGTTCTAACTCAACAAAACTCAAATATATTAGTGGACCTTATCCTAAAACGGAATATCTGGGCGTAACACATTTATCACTCATTTACTGATTATTTATTCTTGTACTTAAATAAGGAAAAACATCTTTCTCACCTTAAACTTTTAAGGACGAAGTTGAAAATCAACTTAACCATAAAATAAAAGGTTGTGAGATTAGATTTAATAGATTAAATACTAAGATTGACATACAAATTATGGTAACACTCTCAAATCCATTAGGATCATACTAGTGTGAACCAGTAGATCATGTATGGTACTTCTAAAGATACATTATTAAGTTATGCATCTAAGTATCCTTATAAACATGATAATAAATATGTCATCTAAGTTATACATCTATTTCTATATACCAAGGCTCTAAAAACAACAACTCATATGCTAAACAAGGTTACCTAATATGTCCCTAAAATTCATTCTGAAATCCGGACATGAAGGAAACTAAGTATAAACCATATGATTAGTTATTAGCCGCAAATAAATCTTAAAAATCCTCGACACTAAGCATGTTGCATACCAAGTTCCTAAGAAATTCTAAAATTAGTGGGAGCAATCAAAGTCCTTATCAATGACTTCTCTTCTGAGGTCAGTGGGAGCAGTGAAAAGTCCTTACTCATGACTTACCTAAAAGTACAAGAGGCGGGGGGAGAGACAAAGTTAAATTTAACTCTGAATTTAACTTCGATTACACCTCTTGTATACCACGCTACTATAACACTGATCCACTTCCACACACTTAGAAATAATGTTACTCCTAATATACCTGACTTAAATGCTCAAGAGGAAATCTATGAAACTATTAATGTTCTGCTTCAACTCGTTAGATCCAGCTTAGTAGGTCATCAAGGTATGAAGTTTCCTATTAACTTTGATGATTATGAACCTATCTTAATAAAGCTTACATGGATATTGGAAAGATTACTAATCGTATCTCTGATTTAAGAGCCATTATTAGAAATCAATCAACTCATCTGATGGAATAAAGCTATTATTAATGAGCTTAACTCCCTAAATCAAAATAACGTTAGAAGTTTAGTTTTCCATAGCTAAACTGAAATCCGGAAGGAGAAATTAAACGTTATGAATTGTTGTTTTCCTAAAGGCGATTAACAAGTTAAGAATTCCTTTTCTAAAGGGTTCTCTGAGAGATAATCATTGTCCTTATTACTCACTCATAATTACGAGTGACATTTAACGGCCTTATAAGATATCTTTCCTTAATACTCACTTAACATGAAGACATGTTCATAAACTAAACTTAAGGTTTCAAGCCTGAAAGTTAAAGAACACTTAGTCTTTAAGATGAGTAAATATAAAGGGTTAATATAAGCAAATTTACAAGTTAATTTAAAATTTGATGAAGCTATAAATGTAACAATTCTTCATCAAGAATAAGTGGATAAATTGGGCCTACCTTAAGATGAGTGGGAGCAACTAATACAATACTTGCCCTTATATATACATTATTTTAGGCAAGTAATATGTTAGTTTTGTTGCATGAGTCAAAGCGACTTATTTTCGCATAATTTTGACATTAAAATCTTGAAGATGCTTCTTATACAGTAAGCATCAAAATACATCAAGATCAAACTAATAAGACATTAATTAAGTCTTATTAGATTTAACCATGTGTTGAACACATTACAACATGCAACGTTGCTCTTTATTTGTAACTCTAGTAACTAAAGGAGATTACTAATAAAGGTTCAAATCTTATGTTCAAGTCTATACTCGTTTTAAGATATTGCCTTCATTGCTGAAATACTAAGAAATGATGAAAATCATTTCCTAAGTTTAGTGCATCATAAAGCAAATAAGATGGCATTTCAATATCTATAAGAAACGAAAGACTATAAAATTTAAACTATAGAAGAAGTGAGAAACTGAAAAAAAAAGTTGACTATCTCTAAATTTTGACTTTATTGTATTCAAAGGATATTAAATGTCAACTCAGGGGTATATCCTTATGTCTGCGGATAGATTTATCTCATGGATCATGGATGAGTCATAAGAAACTGATAACAACAACCTAAGTTATTATGACATGATATGTTTGTCACTAGATGTTGTTGGTAAATTTATCAGTAGACTAATAATTCCGTAACTCCATGTATAACATGTTGAAGACTCATTGTGATAAAGTCAGTCATCCTAATCTCTTAAAACAGTAACAGTTTTGAGAGGAGCTGCATTAAATTTTCGATACAAGATTATTATTCATTTAAGAACAAGTAGAGGAAACTAAGTCCTTGTATTGAAAACATTCATGATATGCTTAAGGATCCTATAACTTAAGGTCTATCCTCATAAGTCTTTTCTAAGAGCTCATAATAAAGACGAGGTTTACTAATGACCGATCATGTCATAATACGAATGACTAATTATTAACTATTCCTCATCCGTTTTGATTTGTTTTGTCTCTGAATATGTTATGCATGCCTAAATGACATATAGACAGTTTTACATATAAATCAAACGTTAAGGGCATCAATCTAGTCATTTTGGTCCTTAATTTCTTATGTTCGTTTTTCAATTGTAGTATGATTAATGGGGGTCTTGAGTTTAGAATAACTCAATGACTGTATTTTTCTACTACAGTTTAAAATTCGAAATCTGATGAGTGTTATTAACTTGGCCAAACTTTAGAAATGCTCATCATAAATGATCACTCGGACAAGTGGGAGAATGTTGGAAATATACCTACATGAATGTGTCCTTTGGGATCATTTGTTAATAACTACCAAAATGATATTAAGTCATATAAAGTCCTTATTAATGTATGACATAAAGTCCTTATTAATATAGTCATTATTTGATGGAAATAATGACATAATATGAAAGGTCTCTTGCCCTTTGATGTCTTATAAATATATGACTAGAGAGCATAAACAACACCACCACATACAATATTCTCTCTAGTCACAAAATCCATCAATTGAAGACATCTAAAGGGAAGAGGAACATCATGGCTATGGCATCATCATCATCATCTATAATCTCAATCCCTATCGGTATGTCCTCACCTTATATGCATTAGTGTATTACTTGATTGAATTGATCAACAGCCCAACCATAGTGGCGCACACCGAAGTTCAGCCACAGCGACGCACATCAGATCTCAAGCACAACGGCAGATGGTTTGTAGAGAGAGGCCAAAGCGTTTGTAGAAAGAGAAAGCGAAGTAATTATGAAGAGGGAGAAGCAAGTAAACGTGTAAACTGATTTGTATCTCTCTTTTAACAGCTGTAGCAAGCAGGTGAGTTGACGTGCACGTGTTTGTATCTCTCTTTTAACAGTTGTAGCAAGCAAGTGAGTTGTACGTGTACGCCTTCTGTATAAAGGTGCTCAGAAAAGAAGATGTGGATGTATCGTACAAACACGTAACGCTCAAATGCAACGAAACTATTGGTCATAACAACAACATGTAAATTACGCACTGGCTAACAACGTAACAGTAACCCACCCACCCCCACCCCCCCCCCCCTCAAGTAAAACTTTACATTTTGTAAATATATATATAACGAGTTGGTAACCCGCCCGCGCGTTGCGGCGGGCCACCGTCATGTTAGTGTAAAGTGATGCACATTGTACGCGGACCACCATGTAAGCAAAGTAAACATAAACGAACGGCCATCAACTTTAAACGTTGTTTAAAAGTCTTTTTTTTAATAGTCCTATTTACATATCTGTCTAAAAGTGCCAAACAACACAATTACTAAGGATCAAAACGAAACCAATAAACAAAGGATGGATGAATCCAAAATACGATCTAATCTTCCATTTTGCATAAATCTAATCTTCCACCCTGCAATTTGAGCATAAAAAGCTTAGAAAAATGGATACAAATAGGTGATTCTTGGGTTCTATTTTATAATACGTGTAAAAAATCAAACTCGAACCTAGTTTTTTTAAGAGAAATCATAGATTAGGATCTAATCATTAGTTAAAAATAAAAAGCCGAAAACCCAAAGAGGAGTTCCAACTTACTATGATTTCTTTCCTGTTGATCAATATAAATATAATCGTATGTGGAATAACAAATAAGAAAGCAAAATACATCCGAATCTTGTAGTCAATTAGCTTCAAAGGAAAAAAGCAAGATCAGAGAACTTACTAACTGAACGATATACAGAATCATGTTCTTAAACATATCCATAAGATATGTATTTTGGGCATTTATTAAAACAAACCCAACAAAAAGTAACAGAATGTTCTAAATCACCTGTATACATTATCCTATAATTTGTGCATCTTTTTTATGATTTAATTTTGGATTTCTTCATATATCTATAGTAACCCAGTAAAATTTAGAGCATCTATACCGATGAAAATTAGAGCATCTTTATAATTTATATCATGGTAGATAGATGAGTTGGAGTTGCAGAAACTTCATGAGACCTTAACTATCTAACCATCAAATCTTTAGCAAACATCAAATCAACATACATAAACCACACACTGACATTGGAAGTTATCAAATAAACATAGATAAAACATACCTTATAGAAGGCACCAATTTTCTCATTCTTTAGCAAAGTTTTTGTGACATGCCTGCAAATCCTTAGCCCAGTTGAATTTTCAACTATAAATAAATAGCACATCATGAAACATTATACAAATCTAATAAAAGAACAAAAGGTTAATTTATTCAGCTTAAACAAATAATAAAGAAATAAAAAAGAGCGAAAATGTAGCCATGGACCTTTATAACACAATTTCAAGGGAAGTCATACTTATATTTACTGTTTGACTTTTGAGGTCAAACTGGTTCATATGTACATTGGACTTCATCTCAATATTAGCAAAAGTCCACGTGTAACATCTTTGTGACTTGTATCAGTGGAAATGTTAATAATCTTTTAAGTTATTAATTTTAAGGTGAAGCTGATTCAAATATAAAATGGTTTTCCTCCCTAATTTTATCAAATATCTTTTTAACTTGTAAAACTATTGTTAAAACGTTTATGTATCCATTAACCTCAATAATACGATTTCAAACGAAACCATAAGAATCTTTAAATTTTGACATTTAACTGTCAAATTGATTAGTCAAAAAGTTTAACAAAGGTCTTAATAACACTCGTAGTCTTTTCTTTAGATGCTTCCATAAACTTTTATAACACAGAATGATAGGAAACCAAAGCAACCTCTTGAACTTTGACTTTTGAGTCAAAAAGAACAGTAAAATTGTTTCTATAAACTTTTATAACACAACATGATACGAAACCAAAGCAACTCTTGAACTTTAACTTTTGAGGTCAAAAAAATTAGTAAAACTGACCTGATTATAAAACGGATTTCATCCCACTTTTAACAAATTGCTTTTAGCGTGCACCATCTTTCCATACCTTTGATATAACCATGATCTCTCATAACAATTTAAATCTTAACATTTTAACTTAAAACTGTAACTTCTAATTAAAAACATGAAATATTCACTTACTCTATGGTTAAATGCATACTCTTTGATCCTTTCCCTTTTCATTTATGCTTTTCTCCTACTGAACAACATAGCATCCTCCTCTTATTCTGTGGTTAAATACTCCCATTCCACTGCTTCTCACTGACCTGTACATTCTTATATATTTGTTAACAACTAACATTTATTTAAAAAAAAAAATTGTTAAAACTGAAATCAACAAACCTTTATGCCCTTTCCTATATTGTATTAATAAAAGGGTCAAAATATATTTGGTATAAAGGATTCAACAGACGTATAAATAGCTCAAATGTATTAGTATAAATAGAATCAGCACCAAATTAATTATGTCTAAACATGAATCCATGTATCAAATCTTCATTATACATGAACGGAACTGAATTACTAAAGCTTAACTTTGAGTACCTGCATAATATCAAATCACAAAGAAGACATAAAAAATTTGAGGTTACAAACAGAGACCGCTAACCGCCTAGGTTGCCTTTAAACACTTCACACCAGCTTAAGTGAGATGACCCCATGGGATTCTTTGATATTTTACTCAAATGGGAGGAATATCAAATTTCAGCCCCCTGACAAAATTTCAGATGATCATCGGCAAAGAAGAAGCTCAGAAATAACAAAGAGGTTACACAAACTGCTATGGCTGCAAAAATCAATTGCCACGCCAAAATACAGTAGGCATCCTCTATAAACCCCAAATTAATAGATAAACATCATAGCCTTTAGTCGTCTACATGGAACAACCACATTAGAAGTGAACAGTTGCAAACATAAGCAGCACAATCGACGATAAAAAAACAAAAAATAACCAAAATGCAGCCCAGTTGATCTCTATACCCCACTTATCAAGTGAAAATCACAGCCTATGACCGTATAAACGAAACATCCACACCAAAAATCGACACAAATGGAACAACCACATCAGAAGTCAGAATTGCAAACATAACCAACACAATATCAGATCAGATTTAGGAACCAACAACACTTCAAAAGAAACTAAATGGATCAGAATCGACTCAAATCAGCACATTCAACAACAAATAAACATGAATCTTTCCAGATCCATCAAGTTAAAAGTGTTCACCCAAAAAAAACCGTAATCGAAGACAACAAAGAAGAACAGAGATGAAACATGAAAACCCTAAAACGAATCACATCAAAGAAACCATGAAAACCCTCAATCGAATCGCATCGAAGAAACCATGAAAAAAACGCAAAGAAAACAAACCAAAACCCTCACAGCTGCAGCCGCCGGAGAAAGATGTAAGACAACATAAAGAAACCAAAACCCTCACAGCGCCGCCGTTTTATAACAACACCCAACCGACGGCCACCGTTGTTAAAAGCGAACAGTGTGCATCATCTCACAAACCCAAACCCCCACAACCGCCGTCTGCGACAGGAGACACTTGATGTAGAAAGCACAACGCCGCCGCATCACGTCCGACATCAACGACGGGAAAGGTCGGTTGCCATAAACAGTGACGGTGCAACGGCGTCTTCGTAATCCACAGATCTGGACAGGGAGCAAGCCAGATAACAAAGAAGAGAAACATATGTGTTTTATGAGAGAGAAAGAGGGCTTTCAAGTGAAGCTCTTCAATAGTGAACAAATATAGGGTATGGTGTTTTATGACAGAGGGAAAGAGAGTTTTCGTGTGAAATACGAAACAGAAAAGAGAGTGAGACGTGTTCAACAGTGGTCCGATCACTCTCCTTTATGAGAGAGAAAGATGGCCGGATGCCTCCTTGGTGGCGCTCCCGAGAAAGTGGTCCGATCACTCTCCTTTATTGCTCAAGACTTCGGCTAGGGACTTTGGGCCTTGCCCATTCAGGTTTTTCTCGTCCTGGCTTAAACAGAAAGGGATTGAAGAAGTGGTGAATGATGCGGTCAGGGGTGTTTTCGTGGAAGGACCCCCTGACTTGAAGTTGCTCAAGAAATTAAAAGCCATAAAAGAAAAACTAAAAGAATGGAACAGGAGGTTTAAATGTGAAAAGGAAGGAGCAAAATCTATCATGGAGTCAAAATGCAATTATTTGGAGGCTGCTGCTGAATATGGAACCCTATCGCTTGAGGAAATTGAAGGTTGGGCCCGCCTGAGAGCTGACCTTAAAGGTCTAGAAGCTGCGAATGAAGAGGAATTAAAGACCAAAAGCAGAGTTCGTTGGTGTATCGACGGGGACGAGAATTCCGGCTTTTTCCACGGTACTGTTAAACTCAATATAGCCTATGGCAGAATTAATGGTTTATTTATAAATGGCAGGTGGGAGGAGGATCCGCTAAAAATAAAAAAAGAAGTATGGAGGTTTTTTAAAGCTCGTTTCACCGCCCCTGTCGAAATTAGACCAAGAATGAGATGCGACGGAATCAACAGCTTGAAGGAGGAATCGGCTTTGGGGCTGGTGGTTCCTTTCTCCAAACAAGAAGTGAAGGATGCAGTTTGGATGTGTGGTAACGATAAAACTCCGGGACCTGATGGATTTAATTTCGGGTTTATTAAAAAATTTTGGGGTCTATTTGAGGAGGATTTTTGTGCGATCCTGAATTACTTCCACGAGCATGGGGAAATTAGTCCGGGGTGTGGATCATCATTCATCCACTTAATTCCCAAGTGCCGAGACCCGCAATCGCTAAACGACTACCGCCCTATAAGCTTGGTGGGGTGTGTGTCAAAGGTAATCTCAAAGGTCCTTGCCATTAGAGTTAAAAAAGTCATATCGGAGGTGGTGACGGAAAACCAAATGGCTTTTATTGAAAAAAGAAGCATCGCCGATGGACCGCTTATAGTAAACGAGATTATTTCATGGGGTAAACGATCAAAAAAGGAGATTTTGCTCTTCAAATTCGACTTTGAAAAGGCATACGACTCAATTGATTGGAACTTCCTCTTGGACTTGATGGAGCAAATGAAGTTCCCGGTTCTATGGCGCAAATGGGTTCACGGATGTTTGAAATCGGCAAGGATGTCGGTCCTTGTTAATGGGGCTCCTACCTTCGAGTTCCAAAGTTCGAGGGGCCTCCGGCAAGGAGACCCTCTCTCCCCGTTCTTGTTCTTAATCGCGATGGAAGGTTTTTCATGGTTAATGGAGAAAGCAACTCGAGTAGGGGTTTATGAAGGATTGATTCTTCCCAATGAAGGCCCTGTTTTATCAAGCCTCCTATTCGCGGACGATGCGTTGCTAGTCGGGAATTGGTCTCGTAGAAATGTGAACAGTCTCGCAAGGCTCTTGCGAGCCTTTTTCTTGGTCTCGGGGCTGCGGGTTAACCTTAGGAAATGTGCGCTCTACGGGCTGAACACTGATCCGAGGGAAGTTTACGAGGCTGCCGGGATTTTGCACTGTGAAGTTGGCGCTTTACCGTTTGTCCATTTGGGTCTTAAAGTTGGAGATAAGATGAATAGAGTGTGTAGCTGGAATTCCGTTTTGGACTGTTTTGAATCAAGACTTTCGGGTTGGAAAGCGGATCGATTATCCCTTGCCGGTAGACTGGTTTTGGTGAAGTCGGTGATGGAGAGCCTACCGGTTTATTTCTTCTCGCTTTTTAAGGCGCCGATAAAAGTTTTAAAAAGGCTTGAAAGCATTCGATTGAACTTTTTGTGGGGCGGTTCTCGGGACAAACGGAAGATCCATTGGGTGTGTAAAGACGTTGTGTGTCGGCCCAAAAAAAGTGGGGGGCTTGGTTTGGTGCCCCTGGAAATCAAGAACATGTCTCTGCTTACAAAATGGTTTTGGCGCTATAAAGTTGAACCGGAAAAACTTTGGAGGCGTGTCATCGACAGTCTCCATGGCGGGGTCTCCTCCTCTCTGGTTCCGGTTAAAAGAGGGGCTGCAGGGGTCTGGGCGGCCATCGCAAAGGTGGAGGGGTGGGCTGGAAAACACAATTTACGGCTGAGGTCCATGTTTAATCAAGTGGAAGGTGTTTGGAGATGGGATGGTGAGCCGTCGGGGACCTTCTCCACCAAGTCTGTGGTTAATCTTGTGATGAAAGATCATCCCACGATGGCCTTGGAAAGCTACTGTTGGAAGGAAAAATGTGTTCCTCCAAAATACAACATACATTTTTGGAGGATAATCTTGGGGAGATTGGCTACTAGAACAAATCTCAAGAAAAGAGGGGTGGAAATAACAGACGTGTCGTGTCCGGTTTGTTTGGAAGGTGAAGAAACGGAGCTTCATTTATTCACGGGGTGCCCGATGGCGGACATGCTCTGCTCGGTTCTATGCCATTGGTGTAAACAGCCCCAGTTGGCGTTCTTGGAGGTCAAAGACTTGCACTTGGGGACCGACGGAGGAGCGGAACAGAAGATGGATCAAAGGATGCTGAATGTTGTGCTTAAAGCGGCGGTTTGGGTGCTATGGCGGAACCGAAATGACATCGTTTTTAGAGGGAAAAGAGCAACGCTTGGAGATCTTGTGGCGGAAGTCAAGGCGTTGAGTTTCTTTTGGGTCTCGAATAGATTAAAAGATAGAGTAGTGGAATGGAGTGATTGGTGTAATTTTCGTTTCTAATGTAGCTTGTTGTTTTGGGTCCGGTGTTTAGCGTCTTGCTTGCCGGTTCCCGGTCGTTTATGAAATCGCCGTTCGAAAAAAAAAAGAAAAAAAAAACGTGTTCAACAGTGAAGAAACCTAGGGTATGGGAAAGCAGGTGAAAGTAGGGAAGGCACGTATGGGAGCTTGAAAGTCTGTCAAGGTACTTTGTCTTGAATAATAAAAAGTAATTGGAAATACGTGTCAAGTTGGTACTGGAACAACCTTATGAACAGTTAAATTTGTGTGTAAACATGCAATTGTGTTTTGTATATATATATAATAGGGTGTTAATTTACGGCGCCCATATGGTGTTCTAGACCCAACTAAGTCGACATCCCACTTATGAGTGCTGCTTTTGTTTATCTAAAACTTACTTTGAAACCCTGATGTGTTTGATTCACCCATACTCAATTCTTTTTAACTGTTGTAATCTTCCCTACATAGAAAACAAAATTCATGACACTAATAAACAAACAAAAGATAGAATTATTATTACATTTAACTTGCGTATTTTGATCTTCTTTCAGTCTTCGGGCCTGGTTATAACCCCGCACTAACCAAGCAGGTAAAAGACCGATACCCTATTTCCTTTCTTGGTCTGGTTATCGGGCGTTAGTTTTTAGTTATTTTCGGGCTTCGGGTTCGGGCCGGGCCAACCGGTTTGCTCACCCCTATATAGAAGACGGGAGTGAATAGTTTATTTTCTGACAAGACAGTTTTTTTATATTTAAAATTAACTAGTAGATGTTTTTTTTTAATTTTATTAAACTTGGTAGCCTATAATCTGGAGAATCATTATAAAAAATTAAAAATAAAAAACGATTTTTGATCCCAATTTTTAAGAGTTTTAATAGTTTTCTTTTCTCACCTTAAGAAGATTTCCATTTTACATTCTCTTAGAAATTTATATATATATATATATATATATATATATATATATATATATGGGAAAGAACTAATATTAACCCTTTCTTAGAGCATTCACGGTAGGTTTCTTAAAAAATATGTGAGTGTAAATCTGTATAATTTAAGGTTTGGTTGTAAGTGGTTGTGAGTAGAGGAGAGAGAAAAACTTTACAAAATCTGTATATTTGACAAAAAGTTTGGTGATTTGCTAAAATTTAGGAATTGAAAGAGAGAGAAAATGTAATGATAAATGTATAAAAAGTATTATTTAATTATGGTTGTGAGTGGACGTGAGAGAAAAAGTAATAATAAAAGTATAAATTATAAGGATAAAGATAGGGAACCTGCTGTGAATGCTCTTAGAGGATTAACCAAATAACCACCATCTAGTGGTGGAAAAAAGCCAGATTGAACCAGATTATGCCATGTGTCTTTTTCTTTTTTTTTAATTATAAAGGGCAGTTATGTCATTTAACACACCCACATAAAACACCCCCTTCATTTTAAAAAGCCTATAACTTTTTTATACTTTGTCGAATTTTTATAAAAATTGCACCGTTAAACTCGTCGCATTTTTATCTTTAATTCAAGTATAGTATCGACGTATTTTATTATCGTTTTCTCAGACGTGCAATATAACACTAGTGTTACAACTACTAACATCAATGTCATAACTATTAACAATAACAAAATTGCATTCATACAATTATAAGCAATAGCATCGATGCTTCTACTAATAGTACAACTGCCGACGCATATATCACAACCTACAAAATGCATTAATATGCATATAAACATTGATGCTATAACCATTAACAGTGGTGTGATGATCAGCAACACTGTTGTTACTAATTAAAATCACCAAATGTATAACTAAATATACAAAAATTACAAATCACAAAGCATCAAGATTTTACAAACGACTATACTAAAATCATTAGAAAATTTAGCATCTCAATAAACTCCAACTTTAACACTATAATTAAACCAAGTCTCTGATTTCAGTTACAAATGAAACATCATAACAAACGGGTTGCCAAATTCCACATGAAAAACTCATAACCTAAAATGTTATATTATAACCCACTTTTTGTCTCAATCCTTGAATTTTGACTCACATCTGAAAGAACCAAAAAGACCCACTTCTAAAAATTTTGAGTCAAAAATTGAATCTGAAGCAAGATCGAGCAACATAACATTTTTTGAACATCGGTAAAACTTAGATGTGGTGGCGGTGGTACTTGGTAGCAACGGTGACACAGATCTGACCTGACTATGTGATGGCGGTGGTTGTGGTGGCGGTTAAAGGGGGTTAATCGCGGTGGCGCCGCCAAGTTTTGGAGCTACACTCGCCGGAATCGAGAAACGGGCCGCCGGAATCGCAGCTAACCTCTTCCTTTAGTCCCACTCGCCACAAATCCGCTTCTGTTTCACCCAAAAAAAAAACCATCAAACACTGGGAATAGCTTCGAGATGGGTTTCCGTCGGGAATATCATCTTTCAAAATACCAGATTGACAAAAATCTGCTCTTAAAAATACCGCCGGGGATAGCTTCGATGAAATGTTGAAGAAGATTGAAAAAATCTGCTCTCAAAAATACCTCGAGATGGGTTTTCATTGGATTTTATGATGGGTTTTTTTTGTTGAAAAAGATTTACAGATCTGTAAATGTTGATGTGGGTTGTGAAAATGGTTGGACTAAAAAAGAGAGAAGTAGGGTATTTTGGTGTGGAGAGAGGGCGTTCGTTGGAGAGTTGTTACTGCCGGAAATTGGAGTGGAGGGTGGGGGGTGACTGGAATGTGTCTGCTGGAAGAAGGGAATGGGAGAAGTAGGGTATTTTGGTGTGGATGTGTTTTTTACCATTCTGCCCCTGAACCAATCTTAACCATACAATATTATCTTTAATTTCAGCCATTGGATCAAAAAGTAAACCCACCAGATTTAGTTAATTGGTTAATGCTCTAAGAAGGAGTTATTAATTGTTCCATTTCCTATATATATATATATATATATATATATATATATATATATATATATATATATATATATAGGATTAGGATCATTTGAGAACTTTTTATTATTGTGAGAACCATGAAAACACTTCCTAGCCACATATTTGGAATCTAGCCTATTTTATTTATTTTAATTCAAAAGGGTAATAAAGTCTTTAACATATATAACTAAAAGGCAAAACATTATTAAAATATTATTAACTATTAATGTTTTGATTAGTCAAGATTAATTGTTTTAAAACAAAATTAAAAACTTTCTTTTATGCTTTTATTACGTTTTTTAATTTTTTTTAAACTTATTTTTTAATGTTTCTAATTTTTTATTAATTATTTTAAACGTTTTTTATTTTTATTTTTAACAATTTTTAAAACTTTTTATTAACTTCTAATTTTTTACATTTTTTATAACTTTTTTTTTACCTTTTTAAACTTATTTTTTTACTTTTTAAATTATTTTTTTTAAAAACTTTTTACTAGTTTATTTTTAATTTACTTGTACTAGTTTTTTAATTTACTTTTTATATTTTTAATATAATATTTTTGACTTTTCTTTACTTATTTTTATGTTTTTTAATTTTTTTTACTTTTATTAAATATTTTTTTAAACTATGTTATTAACTTTTTTTTCTATTTTAATCTATTTTAAAAAACTTTTTATTAGTTTTTTTTAATTTACTTTTTATGTTTTTTTTAAAAATATATTTTTTTACTTTTTTTTTACTTTTGTAAGCTTTTTTTTAATGTTTACTGTAAAAAATGTTAAATGCCTACGCGCATGAAATGTATAACAATCCCTTTTTCATATTTTTCTTTCTGTAATGAATAGGTAAATATATGTAACAAGATGCAACCATGTAACAAATGCCTACGAGCATGCAATATATTAACAATCATGTAACATATACATACGAGCTTGCAGTGATATGTAACATATATGGAACAAGATTCAATCCTACTTGAACCATATGTGATTGTTCGTGAGATTGAACATTTCTTTTACTTCTTGTATACACCATTTAATTCGGTATTCTTGGATTTCCTTATTACTGATCCCTTTTTCATATTTTTCTTACTGACTCTTACATGTAAGAACGTTTGCACTAATTTAACAAAAACCTACACCCTTTTATTAGTGTCAAAACATGTTTACATGTTTGTTATACCATGCTTTAAGTAAGTAAGAACTCCCTGCATTGATGTAGCAAGAACAAGATACAAGTGTGTAACATTATGGGCATTGATGTAGCAAGAACCTAATACACATGTAAATTAGTGTAAAAAGATATATGTAACTTTTTGTTACCCATACGTAACTGTTCGTTGCATACATGATAATTTTGAGATCTTGTTGTTGATAATTTTGAGATCCTTTTGATGTTGTTTTTGGTGCTTGCAAAATAATTAATAATTTTTAAATCTTGGTATTGTTTTGGTGCTAGTATTATCATGGTTTTAGTTTTCGACAGGTGGTAACCTTTTACTACGAGTTGGTAGGACTCTGTTACGAAAATGTAACGTATATGTAAGAAGATGCAACTATGTAACAGATGCCTACGATCATACAATAAAGAGAACAACAAATATGTAACAGATGCCTACAATCATGCAATAATTTAGATCCAAATAATTGTATGTAATGTACTACCCAACCCTAAACCACGCCAGTTAATAATCATGGACAAATTCTAACAGATTCATGCAATCAAATTCAATCAATCATAATCAAGTTTCATAAAATCAACATTGACATCCTAAAAAGTCAAACTCGAAAAGTCAATATCATAAAATTCATTTAGATCTAAGTAGTAGTAGATATTTAGCCTAGTATAATCATACCATTTAAAAACATTAAATCTATAATCAAACTCATCAACATGGTGTAAATAAGAATGAAACTAAAAGATTTTATGTTTTAAGAATTTAGAACAATCAAACAAAACCGAGTGTGGCTTCCCTCTTCTCCAAGTAATCTTCTTTTTTCTGTTGAATTCTTCTCCTCTAAATGTTTTTCTGGTGCTCTTCGAAGTATCCCTATCCCTTTTCGTCCTAGAAAATATATTCTCGTGGAGCCCTTTTTTAGTCTTTTGCAACCCACGTGACAAGCCCGTCTATTTCACAAATCTATGACTTGATTTTAGGAAGCCCAAAAAAAATAACAAAACAATCTCTTTTGTTCTCCACGTAAGCATCCATGAACTTGATCCATTCTGTTTTTCTATTCTCACGTAGACATTAGGTACACCAACACCATTCCAATTTTTGTATCATTTTCTTTTTCTTTTCTTTTTTTCTTTAATCAAATGTCAACCTAATTATTAGTAACCGAGGGACTCGAGTGTAGCTCAATTGCATCGTTTTAACTCGCTATCTTTAGAAACCTACCAGAATAATAATAAAATATAATGCGCGTTGGTTTTCTTAAGAGATACCCTAACCTTATGTGTTAAAGCAAGTGTGAAATAACTAAAATTATATTAACCGCAAGTGGAAAGTGAAAGTGAACACTAATCCATTTTATTAATCACCCGTTACGGTTTAGTGAACAATTATAACCAAACTTATAATTTATAAAAAGTTAAAATCAGATTTTAAATATAACATTACCTCGAGAACCATACGTCCTGTAATTAACTATAACATTTTACTACACTAGACAACACAACGGGTGGACATTGGAAATAGTTTGTTAAATAGATTTTGTGTTAAGGTTTTGTACCAAAGGAGGAATAAGTATGAATAACATGTGTATTATAAGTAGTTATAAGTATGCCATATGAAGTAAATCTATAAGATAATTTAACAAGTATGAAGGTGTATGAAATCATACATATTATCCATTTAATTAGCATTTATATAGAGTTGTTATATAGACACCCAAGGTTTTACTAAATTCACCCATTTCCTACGGTCGTTTTGGTTGAAACTGTCGTTTCAAGGTCGTTTCAGTTGAAACGGCCGCCACGTGTCGCGACGACGAAACCTTAAAATTCAGGGGGCCCCTCTTTATATTGACCGTTTCAAGGTCGTTTTGGTTGAAACTGTCGTTTCAAGGTCGTTTCACTTGAAACGACCGTTTGATTTTGGTGTTTTTAGTAAAATCCTCGGGTGGATATAGCAGGAGCCTTTATATATAGTTTTCATGTAATTAGTATTTGGCTATACTAATATGACAAAGGGAACATGTTATTGGTGAAATAAACTATAGGCATAAAGAACAAGAATCAATAAGAATAATGACCTTATAAAATAGTTTAGTTAGATATCAACATCATTAAAACCACAATTAGCAACAATATGACTAATAATATAGACTTAAATAAACTGTATACGCAAACTCAAGATATTTTGAAGTTGTATTTTTATATGATTATTATATTCAAACTTAGCTTTTAAGCCGGCTATTCAAACAGACGGATCCGTCTATTACTAGACCATGTAGATTCCACAATCCACATATTCTCGTTGTGTATCTCTACTTTCACTTATGTATTATACTTTTCCTCATCAATAATGACTTATAAACGTGACATACGACATCCAGAATATGTACGTATTATTATTCTCTTATAGAATAAAAATATTTATGGCCTAGGCGGTAAAAGTAGATTCGCGACTCTCATGGTTATAACATGACTTGCAAAGAAACAAAAATTCTTTGATCAGAAAGAGATTTTTTACCAAGCTACATACAACCATATGAAAAGAAATAAAAACTGAAATAGTTATAGAAATAGTAATAACCTTTCTTACAAATGAATATATGGACAACATTTTGTTAATTAAATAATAGAATTGACTACAATGGCAAGCATTTTTAAGTCAATGCATGTGTTGGACCCCTAGAATTATTGATGCTTAATTGGAGTCACTATCATGATAGAAACATGTAACATGGATTGAGTTTTACAGTTCACTTGTAATTTCCAATTCATTCAGGTCAAACAACATGTCAGAAAGGAGTCTGGTGGAAGTTTTCCCATATCCTGTAAGGAAAGAATGGAACAAATGGGAGCTCAGGGGATTAGTACTCCTCAGCCTCACACTTCAAACTTCACTAATCTACAGTGGTCACAGGAGAAAATATATTGCAAAAAGGAGGATCAGAATCTTTATATGGTGTGCTTACTTGTTAGCAGACTGGGTAGCCACAGTGGCCCTTGGCCTCCTGGTTGACCGCCAAGGCAGTTGCGGTTCCGGGTCCGGTTCCAAAGAGTGTGGAGATTTAACCCTCATGGCTTTCTGGGCACCCTTTCTCTTGCTCCACCTAGGTGGTCCAGACACCATCACCGCTTACGCGTTAGCCGACAACGAGTTATGGTTACGACACTTGCTCGGGCTCATGGTCCAGACGGCTGCAGCGGTCTACATCGCACTGTTGGCATGGGAAGGTAGTCTTGTATCTTTCCTCACTGTTCCTATGCTTCTGTGTGGGATCATCAAGTATGGTGAGAGAAGTTGGGTTCTGATGTCAGCTAACCGAGACCAGTTTCGGGATTCGGTTCTTGCGGACCGTGATCCGGGGCCGAATTACGCTAGATTCATGGAGGAGTATTGCTTGAAAGAAGCTGAAGGGTACTATGTTACTGCTGTACAAGTGGATGATGGAAACTCGCTCGAAGACGATCTCGAAAACAGTAACAGTAACGGTAACAGTAACACCACTGCTGCTATATCTGTTCCTAACCCTGATGCAACCACACTACAAATAGCGGATTACTTTTTCGAAACACTAAAGTTCAAGCGGCTTTTCGTGGATCTCATTCTCGGGTTCCATCCACGAGACGTGAGCCAATCATTCTTCGAGAAACAAGAACACAACACAGCGTTTGAAGTGATTGAAGTCGAACTCGGATTTGCATATGATGTTTTCTATACAAAAGCACTTATCATATACACTCCTTTTGGTTTGTTTTTCCGCCTCGCAACTTCCTTCATCACCCTATCCGTGTTACTAACCTTCGTTGCATCGATGAACGCAAGTTCATCGCATGAACGTCAACCCGTTGATGTTGTGATTACTTGCATATTGCTCATCGGTGCTATCTCGTTAGAAGTATACGCAGCAATCGCTATGCTGTTCTCAGACTGGGCGAGTCTATGGTTCAGCCGTCGTTCTATGAAGTCCCCATTTAAGCGCCTAGTCTCGTCGCAGAAAGGGAAAAGATGGTCAAACTCTATGTATCAATACAGCTTGATAGATTTTTGCCTCTGCAACAAATCCTCATCATTCCAAAAAATCTCAAGAGTCATTAACCCTTTACATACAAGGATCAAGAACTTAAGCGAAAAATGGGAGACTATGCGCGCGCTTAAACATGTTAACGTAACACCAGAGATAAAATCCTTCATTTTCAACCACTTCAAGGAGAAATCCACCAACACGGAATCGGATCTAAAGATGTTAAACACTTGTCGAGGAGCGTTTTCTCTGCAAACACACAAGAGTTATGGCGCGTTTAAATGGACAGTCGATGTGGAATTCGACCACAGCATTCTCATCTGGCATATTGCTACTGACCTTTGCTACAACCTGGAGAAAAACAAAAGAGATGAAGATTTACATTGGTACCATTACATGACATCAAGCAAACAGTTAGCAGACTACATGTTATACATACTCGTCATGTGCCCTTTCATGTTGCCGATCGGAATAGGAATGATCAGGTTCAGGGACACATGTGCAGAGGCAATGGTGTTTTTCAAAGAAAGAAGCTGCACAAGTAAAGTTGAGGGGTATGAAATGTTGGGACAAGTGAGCACCAAAGTGTTTCCGGCGACAGTAAAAGGGGACCGGAGTAAGTCGGTGTTGTTTGAGGCTTGCAAGCTTGCAGCTTCATTGAATGAGATGTGTAGTGATTCTGGCCCTGGGAAGATGTGGAAGATGGTTGGTGATGTGTGGGTGGAGATTGTTGGTTATGCAGCTAGTCAATGCAGAGGGTTTGACCATGCTCAACAACTTGAAAAGGGTGGAGAGCTTCTTACTCATGTTTGGCTTTTGATGGCACATCTTGGTATCACTGAACATTTCAAGATAGAAGAAGGGCATGGAAGAGTTAAGCTAGATGTTACCTAAAGAATACAGTTGGTTTAGAACTTTAAATGTAACAATATAGTTAACTGTAAAATTATGGTACTTGTGTTACAATCTAATAATGAACTTAATAAATAACATGTTTACAATAAATACCTATAAGTATGTCATATGAAGTAAAACTACAAGATAATTTAACAAGAAGTATAAAAGTGTCTGAAATCATATATATTATCCAGTGAATTAGTATTGGCATTACTAATATGACAAAGGGAACATTATGAAGTAAAACTACAAGATAATTTAACAAGAAGTATAAAAGTGTCTGAAATCATATATATTATCCAGTGAATTAGTATTGGCATTACTAATATGACAAAGGGAACATGTTAATAGGCATAAAGAACAAGAATCAATAAGAATAATGACCATATAAAATAGTTTAGTTAGATATCAACATCATTAAAACCACCATTACCAACAATATGACTAATAATATAAACTTTAAATAAACTATCTAGTCAAGCGGATACGATACGCAAACTTAAGATATTCGAAGTTGTATTTTTATATCTAAACTTAGCTTTTAAGCCGGCTATTCAAACAAAAGATCCATCTATTAAACTAATGTGACACACGACACCCAGAACATGTACGTATTATTCTATTATAGAATAAAAATATTTATGGCTTAGGCCGGTAAAAGTAGATACGCGACTAAAGATCCGTTCCTCTCATGGTTATAACATGACATGCAAAGAAACAAAATTTGGTGACTACAAAGATGATTTTTCCAAGGTACATACAACCACATGAAAAGAAACAAAAACTGATATAATTAAAGAAATAGTAATAACCTTTCTTACAAAATTAAAGAATATATGGACAACATTTTGTCAATTAGATAATAGAATTGACTACAATGGCAAAGATTTCTAAGTCAATGCATGTGTTGGATGGCTAGAATTATTGATGCTTAATTGGAGTCACTATCTTGACAGAAACATTTAACCTATATTTCTACTGGCAAATATGATAGAATCTTGGCCACCCAATTAAGTGGAGTAGCAGGTTAGCACCATTCACTCACCCATAAAAAAGAACTACTTTTTTACCTGTTGTAGACAAATGGCTGTTGAGGCCATTGTCTCTGTGATAATACACAATCTCAAAAGCTTAACAACCAAAGAATTAGAAATATACAGAAAGGTTATAGATGAAGTAGAACGGGTTGTGAAGGAGCTTAGTGAGATGCAAAGCATACTAAATGAGGTAGAACACCAAGAACAAGGTGACAAGGTGGTTACAGATTGGGTACTAACGTTTCTCGACATAGTCTACCGCGTGAAGGATGACATAGAATCGTTTGCCCTTGCAGAAACCCGCTTGAAAAATATGGGAGTTATTAAGAATCGGGTCTTTGTTGCTGCAAACAAGTTCAAGCTTTGTAGAGAAGTACCAGATGATGATCAGATGGTCTATTCTATGAATGTTCATAGATTAAAATCTAAGATGATTGAAATCAGCAAGGAAATTCAAGAATGGAAAAATGGAAAACCATCATTGGCTTTAGTACATGTTAATCAAGGTTGTTATGTAATGAATCGTGATGAAGAACGATGGCGAGAGAGTGATTATGATCACGCGTACTATGCACCGAGAAAAGAAGAAACTATCTTCAAGAAAGATGTGGAGAAGTTGGTGAAGCAGTTAACCAGCAATAGCAAACCGCTTCAAATCATCTTGGTTTTTGGAGAGGTCGGGTCAGGTAAAACCGCACATATCAAGACGATATACAACAAACTTGAGGTTAAGAACAAGTTTTCATGTCGCGCGTTGGTAATCCTCACCACGAAAAGCTCAGTTAGACATCTTATGATTGCTATACTACAACAAGTGACCACCTTGAAGGTCAAAGAGAAGCTCAAAGATGAGGACTTGATGGTGAAGCTGAATGAGTTCTTGAAGGGTCAAAAGTACTTAATAGTGGTGATTGATGTCACAAGTTCGGATCTTTTGAAACAACTAATTAAAGACGTGTTGCCGGAGACAAACAGTGGAAGTCGGGTTGTGATAACCACCCCTGATGAGGAAGTCGCGTCGTTTCAAGATGCAACCAGCCATTATCACTTCAAACCGCTAGACATGGAAGACGGATTAAAGTTTTTCGTTAAGAAAGTATGGGGTGTGAAAGGAGTCCCATTTTCAGGTGATGTGATAGAGGATCTAAAGAACAAAATAGCAGAAAGATGCAAAGGAACCCCTCTAAGGATCATAATGCTTGCTGGATTGCTATCAACCAGGAAACTGATGTATGAAGATTGGTTGAGTGTTTTCGAGCAACAAGATTTTGCTGCGAAATCACCTTCATTTGATATTTTAGCTTTCTGTTACAATGATCTTACACTCCATTTGAAGCTATGTTTTCTTTATTTAGGACTCTTCCGAAAAGGATTTGAAATACCTGTGAGACGGTTGTTTCGGTTGTGGCTTGCAGAGGGTTTTGTGAAGCCATCAGAAGGGGTTATTGTAGAGGACATAGTGGAGGGATATCTTGAAGAGCTTGTGAAGAGAAACATGGTGGAAATCACGAAAAGGAGATCCGATGAGAGTCCGAAAAGATGTCGAATGATTGGAGTCTTGTATGACATCTTTATGCCCAAGGCTGTAGAAATAGGCCTTTTCCACCTCCACCAAAAGACAACTGAAAATCCAAATGCTGTTGCAGATTGTGCAGAACCTCAATTTGGAGTTCGTCGGGTGGTTGAATACGCCAATATCAAAGACTACCCGACTACCGAAACTTTCAACCGGAATCTACGGTCCTACATATCGTTCAACGGACGGAAAAAAGATACGCCTGCAGAAGAAGTGGGAACTTTTTTACAAAGAACCATTGGAGCCAGAGGTTTTGGATTACTCAAGGTGCTTGATCTAGAAGGTGTTTATCGACCACATCTACCCGAGAATCTCGGGAACTTATTTCACCTGAGGTATCTCGGGTTGAGATGGACTTTCTTAGACACCCTTCCTTCTTCACTCGGTGAGCTGCGGTATCTTGAAACACTTGACATCAAGCACACACATATCACAACTCTCCCAAGCACTATATGGAACATGAAGCATCTTAGACATCTTTGTCTTAACGGAGTTCGTCTAGACATACCCGTGCAATCAACCGGACATAGAGCTCCAAGCCAGCTCCAAACTCTATGGGGTTTGTTCATAGACGAGAAGATCGCAAGAAAGATTGGGTTAACTTTAACCAGAATGACAAACCTTCGAAAACTTGATCTAACCAGACAGACAACCTCAACGGTAATAACAACCACTGTCACAACAACAACAACGACCACCACTACAACCACCTATCAGTCATCCTCCTATGAGGAAATCGGTTTGTGGATTTCGTCACTGTCTAGCCTTCGGTCTCTAAGATTAAGATCCAAGGACAAAATGGGTCGGCCTTCAGAGCTCATTATTAAACCTTTCTCGAGTCTTCAAAATCTATCTCAACTGTACTTGTTAGGAAGTTTACAGAAAACTATTGACTGGTACCAGATGCCACCTGGACTCAAAGTCCTTACTTTATCAGTCTCGCACCTAGAAAATGATCCCATGCCAACGCTATCTCAGCTGCCAAGCTTGATAGTCCTCAGGCTGCTAGCTGCTTCTTATGTGGGAGAAGAAATGTGTTGCCCGGCAGACGGGTTCCCTGCACTCCAAGTTCTGAAGCTTTGGAAGCTGGAAAGGCTAAAAATGTGGACCGCTTACGAAGGAACAATGCAGAATCTACATACCTTAGACATCAGGTGTTGTAGAGAGCTAGAGGAGATCCCTGTAACCTTGCTGCAGATACAGACTTTTGAGAATTTGATCTTGACAAATATGCCAAAGCCGTTTGTTTCTGGTACACGAAAGAAAAAGAAGAAGCACACTAAGATTGTTCAAAATGAATAGGACTGCTGAACAGGTTAATCTGTGTTCCCCTGATAGAGGTCTAACTGGTTTAAGGTTGTATCTGATAGCTTTCATCCTCTTGCAGCAAATGAAGATGATCATCTTTATCCAACGGTTGTACTATAATATCGTGTCCGTGTTATGTACTAATATATCTTACTCATATGCATTTCTATCTATGGCATATCTATAAATGCATAAAAGACCAGTTATATAAGTTCTTCTTTCTCAACAAGAGTTAGACGAATAGCGTAAAGACCTACTGATTTGTTTAGATATATTTTTGTAGAATTTGATTAGGGGTGAGCAAAAAGTGGTTCGACCCGAAAACCAACAAACTGAACCGCAAAACCTTTTATAAGGCCAGTTCTCAGTTCTCCCATTTACCCTTTTCCAGTTTCGATCTGGTTACCCGTTAACAAAAATTTCACTCACAACAGCAACAGATCTGTTGTCAGGATTCTCCTCTTTGAATTTCTTCCTAAAGTCATCCCTTAATAAAAAGAAAATAAAAAACTAACTACCAACAAAACTTAAGCGTAACCGATGAGATCACAATTCACAACGATTAGTCGATTGCTTACATGAACACGAAGAAGGCGCTAGCAGGCCTCTTAGGCTTCTTAGGATCCTTAGCAGCTTTCGTGTTACCTGCAGTTTTCTTCACAGCCAACCTAAAACACACCAAATAATTTCTATTTTGCTAACAAGTTCGAAAATCAAACGGGCTTCAATTAACGAAAATTAAGCATGAAAACCCTAACGAAAGGTATGAATAATGTATGAGATCTATGAAGCAGATAAACCGTACTTACCGTTCGTTTTTTTCACAGCACTGCTCGATTTGCCCCCTTTCATGGCTTGATCCTGCAAAATTAAACCAAAAACACCGAATTAGGTCAAAATCGAGGCCAGATTTGATTTAACCAACCAAAATTAGATCGAACATTTGATGAAGGGAAGAAACGCACGCAGTTCGTTAGACGAAGGTGTTTGATTCACGTGCTACTGGAGGTGTAGAGAGAGATCGTTTTATATCGCTGCAACCGTTGGGGATTATTTGGGCGGGAGATTATTCTTGTAAAAGGAGCTTTTATGAATCTTTTAATTAGTACTGTCTAACTGTTCATGAACTTGGGCGCATTTGACTATTCGGGTCGGATTGGCCTTCGGGTGGTGAGTTAATTCGGATTGAAGGATCAAAATTGTTAAACTAACATTTTAAAAGTTTAGGGGTCAATATTGTCATTTTAACAAACATGAGCCCATACGAGAATCTACACGGAGCGTTTAAACAAGGACATATCACATATTTGAAAAAACTACCCGGTTAATTTTCGTAACCGATTCCGGTTACTAACCGTTTCCGGTTACTGAGTTGCAAAATAAAAACCGGTTTTTGCGCATAATCGGTTAGGGTACAAATCGGGTTTTGAGGAGAAAACTCACCCCCGATTGAAACCGGTTAGAGACGAGTTGGGAACCGGTTACGGCGGACCGGTTGGAGTAACCGGTTTTTCGGTTATGGCCAACTACACTTTTTTTTGTTTTTTTTTCTTAAAAAATCAACAAAAGCTTATAAAAAACATAAAAAAACTTCACTTTTTATTGCATACTTGAATAGAAAACATACCAAACATGAAAGACAAAAATAGAAAAGGTTTAAAACTCATACCAACACGAAAACATGAAAAAACACACCAAACTAATTTATATTTATTGTTCAAAGCTTCGTTGCAAATCGGTTTCGTTTACTCGTTTGACTCCCCCGAGCTAGATGAACCGGACCTCAAGTAGTAGTCCCATCCGGCTTCATTATCGATCATTCCCGGGGTCAATCCACTAGCAACTTCATCTTCGTACAAGTTGCCTTTGTACTCTAACTCTCCTTCAACTCCTTCAAGTGTAGCAACGTTTTGAATCATTTCCACAGCATCCACGTAATCCTTCAAACATATAGATATCTCAACCGAAGCCGGAGTAAGCCTTGTCCTCTTCATCGATATCACCCTGCCACTAACAGAAAAAGCCAACTTTGAAGCTACCGTGGAAGCTTGAACCGTTAGTAAATCTCGGACCATGATGGAAAGCACGGGAAAACTATCTTTCTTTGCTTTCTACCAAGCCAACATTTCAAAGTTTTTAAAACCCGTCATCCCAATCCCCGATAGAAAATCGGTCCCCACATACCTTCCGAGTTCACTACTCTGAGTGTTACCCCTTTGCCTTTTAGCATTAGTGTTTGAAAACATGTTGTACAAGTCAACAAATTGATCGGTGCTACTACTAGCACCCGCACCCGAATGTTGTGTTTGTTGCCTCATAGTTTCGTGAATGGTTGATGTTTGACCAAACTTAGCAACATACACATCAAACAAGTTTGTAAGATCTTGATTAAATTTATTTTTAAATTTACATCAATGGTATACAAATCCAAAGCGTAACATATATTTTTAAATTTATATCAACATTCTTTAAACCATCTTGCACACACAAGTTGATTATGTGTGCAACACATCGACTATGAAAAAAGCGACCATCACAAATTGGTTTATATTTTAGTTCTAGTTGTTGAATGGAACGCGTGTTATTCGACGCGTTTTCAAAGGAGACTGAAAATATTCTATACCAAAAACCCAAATAACCTTGTCAATTTTATGAAATATATTTTGACCCATGTGAGAAAAATCAAGTTGTTCAAAAAAATATTGTTCTTTTCATCATTTGTCATTCACCCGGCATGATCCAATGAACGGTCTCACAAATGAAAGATTCGGGAGAACCGCGAGGAGTCGACCAACAATCGCTAGTTAAGTTCACGCGTGTTTCTAATTTTGAAAAACCTTCAATTAAATCATTGTTTGCCATTTTCCATAGTTTCAAGCAATCACGTCTAAAGGTGGTGTGACTTACGTTGGTGTAGCAAGGTTGAAGATGCTTTTGAATGAGCCGAGTCAAGCGTTCGTTGTCGAAGTGGTTGAAAGGCAAACTTTGTTGAATAACGAAACTCGTCATTGCTTGTCACGTTTGCTCAAGATCATAAATGAACATTCCTCCTTCATTAGACATCGTTGATTGACCTTGAATTAGTCGCGCCTTGAGAACTTGACAATGAGGATGCTCGATGTGTAGCTTCAAAGTCGAGTTTGCCTCTTTTCCCATTAACTTCCCGCACAACTTGCATCGAGCTTTATTTGGACCCACCATCATTTTGCACATATCAAAATGTTGCCAAAGTTTCTTCTTTCGATTCGTTGAAACGACTTCAAGAACGATGTTCTCGGGAAGTTCATTACTACCGCAAGCTTGAGTGGTGTTAGAACTTGAATTTACCATTTGAGATTTTGAGAGTTTTGATTGATTTTTTAGTGTTTGAGAGATTACATAGAATAAAGAATTGTGTGTGGATCAACCTCAACACTCAAGGAGTATTTATAGTAGTTTTGGGGTGTCAAAAATGCAAGAAAAGTCCAAAAAAAGGTCCAAAACCAAGCCTAACGGCTCTTTCAACGGTAATATTACCGTTTTATGCCCAGCTCCCCCGTAACCGATTTTTTTAACCGGTTTTGGTAACCGGTTGCAATAACCGGTTGCTCCGTCCGAACCCCCTAACCGTTCTGTAACCGGCGGGTAAGGTAGAAACCTAACCGGTTTCTTTAGTAACCGATACCGGTTTTTGTTCTAACCGGTTTGGCAACCGTTTTTTTGTGTGCATGTCTACTACATATCAGCATTGTACAGTGTATGCTAATCAGCTTTAGACATGTTTACACAACCGACTACTCTCCTAGGTGTATAAAATCATCCTTTGGTTAGTATATTGTTCCCCATAAAAATGGCATTATATATAATATGACACCGTTAAGGTCAACAGACGGTTAACCCATGTTCTACTAATCTTAGCCGTCGGATCATCCAAAAAATTAATCCTCACCGTCATAATTCGACAGTTATTTTGATAATATTAACTCCCGTGCAGTTATGCTTTAATTCTCGGTGTTTGACTTTTTGTAAGATTGCACGTCGCCTGATTTCATGGTAACCGTCTCCAAACTCGTGTAGCTCTCCTTATTTTACATTCACTTCTCCCCCACACCGCACTCCTAATCATCGTCGATCACTCCCATTCCCCGCTTCTTCTTTATACAATCCTACTGATTTGGGGGTTCTCTACAAAAAGCTGAGATTCAATTCGGGTTTGAACTCTTAATCAAACATTCTTCTTCCTTTTGTACAGATGCTTGTAATCTGAAAATAGTAGCTTATCCTGTTGAGTTGAACTCCAATTTTGAAAATTAGGGTTTATTTGTTTGTTCATTTGTTGGATGATGGCTCAATCTTCATACAGAGCTTGATCGGTTGGGGATTACGTTGTTGGGAAGCAGATTGGGTCGGGTTCGTTTTCTGTGGTCTGGCATGCGAGGCATAAATCACGGCACCGAAGTTACAATTAAGAAGATTCTGACCAGAAAACTGATCAAAAAGTTTGAAGAGAGTCTCATGTCAGGAGATTGATATCTTGAAAAATGTTAATCGTCCTAATGTCATTCGATTGCACAACATTATCAAGGTACTCCATATGTTATTTTTCGTGAATTTTGCTTCATGGAATGAATTACGAGTTGGGGAATTTTTGAATAACTACATTTAACATTATAGGGATCACAACTAAAAAATTATGTTATATTTTACCCAAATGGGTCAGACTAAAAGTTTGAGCTAAATAAAGGCTTACCAGTGATTGTTACAGGCAAGATAGTTTTATGATTATTACGTTAAAGCTACCCGGTTGGATATTGATCTTAAGGAGAGTTTGTTGTTTAAATACCTTCTTTTATTTTTGTGACGAATTTTATCCGGAATAGAAAAGGAAAGTTCCTTCAACTCATTATGATTCAATTGTTTGTGCAGATATCATGAACCTCCCTAGATGAATTTCTAAATCTCTCCCCTCAGGTATTTAGTATTCTTTTATTCTAAATTGGTTGTGTTAAGCCAGATGAAACAATCAGAACTTATAATGAAGTCAAAAGTAAGCATAAACAAGGAAAAAAGGCCAAACAAACAAATAACGGTTAAACATACCCAGCAAAATCTCACTCAATGTGTGAGGTCTAGGGAGGGTGAGATGAGGATAGACCTTACCATGGGATAGGGTGGCTGCTCCCAAAGAGAACCCGACTCAAGACTCTTTTTAAAAGGAATGTAGAAAACATACAAGAAAAACAAGTACCAATTATGAAGAATCATCATGTTTGTAACCATATAAAAGAACATTGAGGCATAAAAGTCTGTATCATAAGAAAATAAAAACACATAAAAGAACTGTAAGATATAAAAGTCTCTAAGGCTACAATAGATAAGGCTTAGACTAAAAACCCACCTATGACTATAGAGTATAGACACACCTAATACTAAAGTCAAGTCTAGAAAGAACCTATAGATTCTAACTTCACTGCTTTCCTGTTGTGATTATTATTTTGAAAATTTCATAGCTCATGTCCACTTTTATCTATACAATTTTCAATCCATATTTTTATATTTCGTTATATTGTTTGTTTAATATTGTCATATGCTCATACAGACTGAAGAGACTGCTTTAGCTACTCTTGGGGATTTTTGCATACTTTGGGAGAGAGAGACAAGATTATTCTTGTCAGAAATGAACATAAATAATCTTGATGAGCATATCAAAGACTTCCTTAGGTAAATTGCTTAATTGGTTGTACTTAAAATTAAACATATTCTAACAAATTTTGAAAGTTTTGAAGTTTCCAAATTTGCAGTTACTTGAAGTGTGCCTGTACATTTGTCCTCAGTTTAGCTCCCTGCCTAAGTATCAGCTCTTCATTGAGGTCGTATTTCTCATATGAATGTAACTTTTGAATCATGCTGATAAGAGATTGCAAAATGGGCATCGGATCAATGTGCGATGACCCACAAACACCTTTTATATTTTCTTGAGTTACCAATAAATATGATTTAAAACTCATAAGAATGATACTCAAGTTTTCAGTTATAACGGCTTAGGAAATTTCTGCTTTCTGAACTTTCACCATAAGGCCTGTACATTTTTCCTCAATTTAGTTCCCTCCCTACCCTGTTCCCGAGTTTACTTAACAAGAGAAAAGAAAGGAATTGGAAGGAAATAGAAACACACTTGTGTTCCTGAGTTTCATTTAAGGGAGGAAAAGAAAGGGAGTTAAAATACATGGTGTTCCCGAATTTCACTTAAGGGAGGAAAGGAAAGGAAAGGGAGATAAACTTAGGCTAAAATTTTATAAATTTCTTTCCTTCCAATTTGCAGAGAAAGTGGAGAGAAAGGAAAGGAAAGACATCTCTCCCTTTCCTTTCTTTTCCTTTCCACCCTCCCCTCCCCTTTCTTTTTTTTTTCTCTTCTCAAATAAACTCGGGAACAGGGCGTAAGTATCAGCTCTTAATTAAGGCCGTATTTCTCATATGATGTAACTTTTGAGTCATGCTGATAAGAGATTGCAAAATGGGCATCGGGTCAACGTGCGATGACCCACAAACACCTTTTATATTTTCTTGACGTACCAATAAATATGATTTAGAACTCATGAGAATGATGCTCTTAATTTTTCAAATATAACGGCATAGGAAATTTATGCTTTCTGAACATTCACCCATAAGGCCTTAAGTGATTGAATTTCCAGTTGTACTGCTGATGTTATCATATTCTTATCACAGGTGGTTATAGATGAAATTTGATGGCTTGATTTTTTATTCACCACTTAGGTCCAAATTCCATCATGATGGAAAAAAGATCAAGACAACATGGGTAGATAAGGGAAATTTGAGGGCCACCTAGGTTGTTCATCAAATTTTTTATTCTTTTTAATCATGTTAATGTTACTGTAATGCTTATATCTTTTTCTTTATGTTGCATGGTCTAAAATGATATGTGGATTCTCATGATAAGTCTTCATAGGTGAGTTTTATATGTGTAGGCATTTTTTGCTTTTTGTTGCAAGTCACATGTTCCAGGTATATAGTAGCATAATGGAACATTGACAAAATCAGAAAAGTAATTACATAATATGTTTTGTTGCATATGAAATATTTTTTGGTCATTACTTCCCCATAAATCCTAATTAGCTTTTTAATTATCATATTCAAATTAATAAACAGACTGATTCAACCTCAAATATGTAGTGAGGAAAGATCTCAGTGTCACCAAGTTTTTTCTCATGATAGCTTCAATTTTTTCTAGGTTTGAGCTAGACATGTTGTTTGGAGTCTATGAGCTCAAATTATAACTTGCTCTTCATATACTCAGATCAGATTTAACTGGTGGATGCATTAATCCAGCTGCTGTAAGTATCCCCATCTACACTTCAACTTTACTCTCCTTTTGGTTTATTATGATAGTTTGAGTTTAGCAATCAAAACAAAATTAGAGGTCAATGTTAAGGGGTTAAATTAGGTTGTGTTTTTGAATTAGTCATTAATTAACCTTTTTCACATCTAACTTCCTTTTGTTCTGTTTACTAAAATGAAGTGAAATATTTGACTTCTGCTTTAAATTGTTGCTTGAAAGAGAAGCCATATGTTAGAAACTACTTATGGTAAGTGCTGGAGTAGCATTGTTCAGCTGTTATACTTATTTGTGAACATTATTCAAGACCTT
This sequence comes from Deinandra increscens subsp. villosa, assembly GCA_039602395.1. Classification (NCBI taxonomy): domain Eukaryota; kingdom Viridiplantae; phylum Streptophyta; class Magnoliopsida; order Asterales; family Asteraceae; genus Deinandra; species Deinandra increscens. The sequence continues at coordinate 25,687,607 of JBCNJP010000018.1, forward strand.
GGGATGTAGTTACATTTTATGTTTCTTCGACTCGACTTTTGTGTATATTTAATTAATCACGTTGCCTGAAATTTTTACTTTGTTGTAGTTATTTTGTAAATCATTTAATGGTATATGTTCTTTACTTCCCATAGACATTCTAGAGTTCCTCATCTTGTAATTGTAATGCTTTCTCATTATAAGCATACTCATTTAGTTTGAGAAAAAATATACGTTCTTCATGTTGCTTCTTAACCATAGTGATTACACTAACTGTAATACGATGTACAAATTCCTTATCATGATCCATATTTAAAAACCTTCGTATATAATGACATAATGGCCGAATACGCTTACAATATATGTTGTATGCAGTTTAGTGTCTTGATTAATTTTCTTGACACCTGATTGTGGACTTATTCATCTTCTGAAATCATGTGCAGGAATTAAAAGGGACAATATGTGGTTTGAAGATTATCTTCTGTTATTATGGTCAGAAAATATGGTTACAATTTCAATTTTTTTGTCTGCTTGGCTTTCTGAGTCAAAGCTTTGATTTTTATGGTCAAGGGCTGATATGGGATGCGTTGACCAGGGCTCTCTTGATATTGAAACAATTCATCATCAGGTGTAGAATAATGGAAGATCAAGTGCTGACTTTGGGCTTATTTGACTTTTATAGTCAACCTGTTGACTTTTGGAATCAATGGATGAGTTTTTTTTAACATCAAATTTTTCTCCCCAAATAACACCATACCTTGCATTTGCAAGGATTTGAGCCCTCACCATTTGTGTGGTGGGGCAATCTCCAATTCTCCATACCACTAGGCTATAAAGCCATGGGTTTTGATCTTTAAAGTTCTTGAATTTGATGGGGAAGGCTTGTGTTAATGCTGTGAGTGGAATGTATGAGAAGAAGATTTGAAGTTTTGATCTACTTGGTGCTGATTCAACTAGATATGGAATTTATTGGTGCAAATGGATTAGCATATAGGCCGTTTATATGCTGATTCAACTAGATATGGAAAAAAACATGGCTTCTAATGTTTAAAACACATGATTTTTGCTATATTTCCACCATGATGGTTGGTTACATAATTAGTAGTTTAAGAAAATATTTTACGTTTTTGGCTTGACTAACTTTAAAGTTTGAGTTATTTTATTTATTTGGTGTAGGGATCTTAATAAATTGAATTTGGATAAGTGGATTTAAATGTGGTTGACCTGAACTTTATCTGATATGACGTTTCACTTTCTATCTTGAGGGACAGTCCGAAACTATACTTCAGGATATTAAAAATATGGTTCACCTTTGTGTTGAGCAGGTGATTCTAATTTATGTTCTATCTATTATAAGTACTACTGTTTGGTTTCCCTTTGAGTAAATGAAGCCATATATTATACTTAACTATATGTAGATGTTGTATTTGTAGTTAATAATAGCATGTGAATTTAATGCTTAGGGTGCAATTATCCTGACAAAGAACTAGGAGCAATTTGTGTGCTGCATGTAGAATAGTCGGTTTTTAATAATTATTTATACATTACATTAGATAACAAACTATGTCTCTCTTCCTAGTATGTATTCAATTGTGAGGTTATAATGCAACGCTATAATGATAGTAAGTATTGTATTGTTATATTTGTTTTTTTAAGGTTAACTGTAGTCATAAAGCCTCTGCATGATGCTTAAACGTCACGTGCCAGTTTAGTTAGCAAAGCGGTTGCATGCTAGAAATGTGTGCATAAAGCCATACAACACACCCTAATTATTACGCGGTTATATTATATTGAAAAAAAACCCTTCAAAAAAATTTCGGACAATAAGAGAAGAGTTGAGAAAAAGGAACAATCAGAGAAAAGAAAGAGGGGCACTACACACATAACTTATAGTGTTTGGTTTAGTCCTCAACGAATCTTTTCATATCTAAAAACATTTTGATTGCGTAACCCGGTCACCGACCGGGTATAAAGCTAGTTAAGACATGGTTGGTGTGACTCGGGTGAGGGTGATGGTTGGTAAGAGTGTTGTCGCGGTTAATGGAGATACGAGTTTATGACTGGCATTGATATGTGGTGACAATGGGGTTAGTAAATATGGATTACCATTAAAGAGAGGTAAAACCCTTATATTTACAATATACTTTGAGTTAGCTAAGTGAACCAAGGGTTAAATACTCGTATATGCATATATAATGTTTGGTCAAGTGGATCAAGAAATTAAGTAATGGTTATAAATTAATTAATCCCATAATAGAAAATATAAGATGAGTTTAGTCGAGATAAACATGTATGGTTATGATTTAACAATCTACGAGGGGAGTGCATGATTTTCAATTATACAACTTACCTTGAGAAATGAGAACCTAACCAACCGATTTGGAGAATCATGGCAACTTCAAAGTAAGATCAGGGTTATGGATTACACCATCGGAACTTCACGCAGCGTAATGAGCGTGGAACAACACCACCCACCCCCCCCCCCCCCCCCGCCCGGCGGGAAATTACCCTTTACCCCTGAAAGGAAAATTGGATTTATATAATCTCATTTTTTGCATATTGACAAATAATAATCCGTCTTTTAACCTTGGCAACTACCAGTCCCACATTTACACTTATTTGTTTTCACTGGTCCCTCCGTTTAAAAAGTTAGCTCCGTTAACTTTTTCATCCATTTTTTTCAACCTCAATCTTTGATCCACCATAATTTCTTCGAATCTTGATGAAAATTCAATCCGTAAGTTGTTATGAACCCGTGACCAAAAACCGAACAAAACTAGATACATATTGCTTAAGTTTTAGATAGATTATGATACTGAACATATAATAAGCTGAACGAGAATTTCATGTTTTTTTTGTAAATAAGGCTTTAATAAGACTTTAGGCCAATTATGTCATTTCGTTAAGTGAGGGGTTGGTATTCTAAATTGTAAGAAACTAACTAATGGTTAGTTAGCAATTGATATAGTCGTTGATCATGAATGGAGAAGGTATGCGAGTTTGGAACTGAGTGTTAATCTTTCTCTCCCAATTTTCTCTCCTATCATTTCACAATGGACCTACCAGGGATTTTGACACCACACATTATTGAAAACTTCATAATTGAGTTGAATAATCGTATTGATGCGTAAATTTGGATATATAAAAATATGGTCAAGTTTTAAGTGGTATCTAACCCAGTGACCAAACTACACACCAGGGCAGTGAACCCGTCGTATGCAGTATAGTATTGGTAAGAACCGGTTATCACTTATCAGTCTGTGGACGCGTATGCAGGCTCCCGATACTGGATCTTCGCTAATATTTAACCGATGAAAATGATTTTGATAATTAATTATGAAAACTAAAGCAATTAACCAAACAGACCGAAAACGATATAATGAAAATCAGAGAGAGAAAAACATCACCTAGGTTTCGAATCCTCTTGATTTATCTTGACTACCTAGACTGAATCTGTTTATGATAATTGTTCCCTAAATAGACTAATCCCCTGGTCAGGAAGCAACTTAGTCGAATAGAATTCTAAGGCCCTCGAGCAATGGTCTGACTACCCTAGAACCCTAGTACTATGAAGGACCAACAGATGTGTGAAGTGCTAGAACGAATTAACTACCTATCTGACGCGAGCTAATCCCACAATCAAAGGAAAACTAACGCTATAGACACACGTTAGACACCTAAGACTATGAAGCAAACTTTGATTAAATCCTACTTATAACTTAGAACCGCCTAAATACCACTAAGAAGATGTACCTAGTGGTCGCATAGAATACAATAAACTCATTAGTAAAAATGAAAGATTCTAACATAGACTCGAACCCTTTTATTCGGATCCAAATCTAAGGTAGCACATTTACTCAACCAAAAATATCTATATATCCATCAATCACCCGATCAGGTCTCATGCACTAGATTAAATAACATAGAGATAACTATATCAACCAAGGAGTACTTCTACATGCCAAGATCAATAAAGCCACATGAATAATAAATATCATCAATACAAATAGACATACAAACACATTATAAGAGAAAAAAAAATCAAAGTTTTAACTAAAATCACACATGTTCATAACAAGAGTCATTCTAAATAATTAAAATATGTAAAGATTCATCAAATCCTAGGTGATACGAAGATAAACTAGCCAAACATGATGTATCTAAGCAATAAAAATCGAGTCTTCAAGGCTGTGTTTGGCGCACTAGCTGAAAAGTTAGCTGCTAGCTGATAAGCTAGCTGTTAGCTGATAAGCTAGCTGATAAATTATAAGCTAGCTGATAAAAAATAACGTTTGGTAAAAACTAGCTGATAAACTAGCTTATAAATATAAAATGACATAAAAGTACATGTCATAAATGTAAATAAAGATATTTATTTATAAGTTAGGGAAGGGTAAATTGGAAATATTATAAAAGCTAGTTGAAAAGCTACTCCAACTAGCTTTTCAAAAGCTAGCTTATAAGCTAGCTTTTTGACGTTACCAAACGGAGCTTTTAAAAAAAGCTAGCTTATTAAAAAAGCCCCGTTTGGTAACGTCAAAAAGCTAGCTTATAAGCTAGCTGATAAGCTAGCTTATAAGCTAGCTTATGGCGCGCCAAACACAGCCTTATACACCATCAAGAAACAAAAAACAAAAGATGAAGAACAAGAATTTAGATGAAGTGTCAAACCAATTCTATCTCCAAATCTTAAATCTTTTACTCCTAAAGCTTGAATCTTGAACTTTTCTCTTGATCTCCAAATAATTTTTAGTGATAAAAAAAAGTAAAAATAAAATGGATGATGATAGGTGATGAAATGGATAACGGCGGCTCGGATTTTTCTGTCCAAAAATAATACCCCTTGGCGGCTGCTCCTCTTTTCAAAATTTAGGGTCTCTCAAATGTCGGTTCCAAATTCTCCTAAAGACTGCACTGGGCCTGCTCAATGCTCTGCTGGGCTGCAACTCATAATCCGAACTCGGTCGTAGTGCTCTTGATTTTTGCTGATTGGGCCAGTGCAAGAGAATAGGAACTTGGCCCTTAGAGTTGTTGCTGTTTGGGCCGAATGAATACTGAAAATATATATCTACTGTAATCATTCAAAAAAACAATAATAAAAATAAATAAATAAACTGGATGCTGATGATGAAAATGGCGGTCGGGAATTGTTACTTTCATTTACTAATTTTAATTTCTTTTTTTCTTTTTTATTATTTAAACTTTTTAAATATCTTTCTCGCTTTCACCCGGCATCAAGTCTCGGGTTTTCATCCAAACTCATCACAAACTCTCCAACCACATAAAATTCACATTTAAAAATAATTAACACCAACATATAATTTCTCAATTAAACACCGACTTAAATGTGGTATTTAAATTTATATAAAATATTAACCACAAAAACTTTTTTACATTTAAAGCAATTAAGCAACAAATTTAATAATTTTTTTTATTAAGAACACGGTTTAAATGTGGAACTTTTATATTTAGTTTATGAACAAGATGCAACGCATCACATATTAATAGAATAATTGAACACCTTCAAAACTGTGTGATTGTTGTTGATCCGTACTTGATTAATGGACTTCAAACTGATATGGAGTGGACCAATTCATTTGTGGATTCATCTATAATGAATCCACAAACTGCTAATTTTCATGATCTACTAGAGAGAATTGAGCACATCATTGTTGTTATTGCTGATTTGCAAAATCTTGTAGACGATGTCAATCGTAATCCTAATGTGGTTGAAAAAGAATTTCATGTGGACATATTAGCTGAGATTGACGATTCTCCGATCAACATAGAAGTTGTGGTTGATGATGTTGATGTGAATCCAGTTGATAAGTTGGTTCTGAATGTGAACAAAGAAGATGTTGATGTTGATCCTGTGCAGCATGAGAATTTAGCTATGGCAGTTAACGAAGGCTTAATTGACGAACTAGGCGAGGAAGAAGATGTCGCGGTTGCTGTTGTTGACGGTGATGCTGAGGAGGAAGCGGACGTCGTGGCCGTTGTGGAGGAGCTCGCCGGTGGCGATCAGGTGGCGGTCAACGCTAATCCTCAAGCGGCGGTCAATAATGTCGGGGACGATATGTTGATGCACTTGTTGCTGAACTATAACGATGAAGGCTTCATTGAAGAAATGGATGCCTTGTTGGCTTCCATACCTAATGAGGAGGTCGTTGATGTTCATGTTCAAGCTGCGGAGAAGGTTGTTAATGGTCATGTTTAAGTTGTGCAACATGAGAATTTAGTTGTGTCAGTTAACGAAGGCTTAATTGACGAACTAGGTGAGAAAGAAGGTGTCGCGGTTACTGTTGTTGACGATGATGCTGAGAATTTAAAAATACACATAAAATGGTCTTTATGTTTAAAAAATAAACGTATTGGAGTCAGTATAATTGGACAATAAGTTACTTTTTATTTTATAAATTTTGAATAGCACATCTGTAAGATTTCAAGAAAAAAATTATCATAGAAAAAATGAGGATAATCAACATTTTTTTTTCCGAATGAAGCGTCAATTTTTTCAAGGATAATTAATTTGTAATTATATTTGGATTGGGCTATTAGGTATTTAAGTTTGAGTTATTACTTACTAATATTTTAGTTTATTGGCTTGAGTGTTGTTAAGGCTATTAACCAATCCAGATTTGAACTGGAAATATATATAGTAGCAAGCGGGGCTTTAACCCGGGACATTCAAGAAGAAAAAGGAAAACAATCAACAAGATTTGGAAGAACCGTTGAGACAAAAGTGTTAATTGGTTATGTGTTGAAACCAAGGACGAAAGAGTCTGGGCTGATCGAACCAGGTACCTAATCTTTTTCGACCAACCATGTCCGGATTCGTGGTTCGTGTGATCATTAGAGAAACCCCGTTAGAAGGGTTCAGAGGCCGGAGTCTCTAGACCACCCTCAATATTAGTCGAATAAAACTTCATAGAATAATAAAGTAAAAGTGAGAAGAGAGAAGAGGATGAGTGATCTGGAATAAGGAGGAGGGTCCTCCTATATATATATATATATATAGGAGGGGAACCCTAGGATTTGGAGTGAGCTTTTTAGTTAGGCCCAAAATTTTTGGGTTAAGCCCAATTAAGCATAGATTCGTATGAGTATCTATCATCTTCATTATGTTTTATCCACAACTTATTTAATGGTTTCCCATCACAGAAGTAGTACTTGAAAAAACCGTACATATAATTTTCACTATGCGTACGAGGGTGGGGGGGGGGGGTGCACGTGCACCCCTTAGGCCCATTACAATTTCGCCCCTGCGCGTCATCTTTCATGGCAATCTGACCATCTAGTACTAAAGTTGCCTAAGTTGACATAAAGAAATGGTGTTTTTGCATGTTGATTGGCGATGTAGTATTCGTATTACGTCGGCCGCCGTTTACTTGCTGTGATGCAGATCTGTGGGCGGCCACACTGCCGGAGAGGGCATAACCACCATTAATTCGACGGTGGTTACCAACTGCTAGTTGTGAGGAAGCATAAGAGGTTAAAGTGGAAATCATGAAACGTCTCATGGTGTTGTGTGTTGTTTTTTTTTGAGTGTTTGATGCAAAATGAGCACCCTTTTGCTCTATATATAGTTCACAATGCATGTTGAATATCAACTTTAAAAATTCACCACGTTTGATGTCACGCAGGGCTGCAGGACCACATCTTGCGGGGGAGCGGGGTTTGTAGCATGGACTCAGATTACACTTTCGCTCTAGCGGCCCTGCGTGACATCATACCGGGTTTTGATCTTCGCGGTTTCTCTGACAAGGACACCGCCCCCCCAAAACCCCAACATGTTTTGGCGAATGCCCTTTCCAGCAAAATCGTGTTGGATATGGAAACCCGGTTTAATATGAACGCCAGACAAAAAGCGGTATGGAACTGTCTTCGTCAACCGCATGCCCAAGATTTCCTCCATGCTCTCCCCATTGACGGGCTCGGGCAGCGCATGTCGTCGGTCGAATACCGCTCTATCCTCAAGTACCGGCTTATGATACCTGACGTGAAGTCGAAGTCTCACGCAAAGATAATCCCAGTTACACTAATTAGATAGCGGTAAGCGGGTGTCGAACACAGGGAGAATGTGGAATGTGTGCTACCTTGTATTTTATAATTAACTAAAATGACTTGAATAAAAAGATGAATCACAGTTTTGTTTGATGTGTTAATTTGAAAACCTAAAGTAAATTGCAGAAAGTTGTAAGTTGTGATTAATAAGAAACAAGGTGATCCTCTCAGAGTTCAGGTTTTCGTGTAAACAACAAATATCGATGTTCTTACTGGAAAGAAACACATAGACATGTTTCGCGCATATATAATCGCTTGTGATAAAAGGGGGCTAAGTACTCGGGTTACTAACGCGAGGTTGTCACCCGATGATCATCTAACAAATGTTAACCCAATTCCCTACCCACTAAATCTCAATTGCCAATGGCACCAAGAACGTATGGTTGAAGAACAAGATCACACAATTGTCAAACGTTTACAAGCAATTGCATAAACACCATAGTAAATTAAAACAACGAGTGTTTGAATCACTATTCCAGAAATACAAGAACACAAAATATCATTGTTTACAATCAAACCTTAAATCCGAGAGGAACACAAGAAAATTAGCCAATCATGGTTTTGATGAATGAACCGATGTTGAATCCGCAATCCATTGATGTTGAATAAAGATTGTTGATGTTAGGAGACCTCCAATGATTGATTTCTGCTCCAAAAAATCGCCTCCTAGGGTTCCTGGTTCGTCCTTGGGTGTTTTCTCTCGAAGAGATGCAGAAAAACCCTCCAAAATCGTGTTTTAACCAACCCTGACGACTCCTGATCTGGCCCCAAACCGTAAGCTACGGTTTGGGAACCGTAAGCTACGGTTTGGGCGTAGTTTACGGTTCAAACGGGCTGGGCGACGGTTTAAGCATGACATATTTCCTCCAAACCGTAAGCTACGGTTTCTGAACCGTAGCTTATGGTTTGCCCAGCTTCAAAACTTCATTTTTTTTCTTTCTTGACATTTCTTGCACAACCTTTTGACCCGGTTCCTCCTATACTTCCAAATTTGATTCGTTTAAGCCCAATTAACCTGCAAAATGCTTGGAAAACCGTAATCATCTAATATCATAGGAAATAATTACAAAACTAGCTTAACCACCCGCATTTATCATTGTTAATTACTAGAATACGGTGCAACCGTCACATCCCCACACTTACCCGTTGCTTGACCCCAAGCAACTCAAGATTATTTCCTTGCCATCCAACCAACAATCCCAGTCAAACCCAGTTTCAGCTAAGGTTCCAAGTCATACCCTATTCCCAACATTATAGATGCACTAGCCAGAAGAAAAATGCAACATTCAAACCATAAGCACTTAAATCAAACCTAACATGCTTCCAGCCTTTTACACACGCAACAAACCCCTCACAATAACGCTCCTCTCGGTTAACATTTAAGGGCTAGCGTGGTGAGCTAGTTTGCACTCATTTGGCAGATGTGATGTCTCACTATCATAAGCTTGTACAATTCTCGAACCTCCATCTCAAGCAAGTTAAAACATGCAAACAAATCAATAGGACTTAAAATGGGTTGTAACGGGGCTAGGTGTAGGGTGTGGAATGGGAATATTTTTCAAGTGGCTCAAGTAATTCAATCCGGCTTATTTATTACAATCAAACAAGAAGCAAACAACTAATATATACACAACTGAACTAACTACTAAATCACAATCTTTTTGCTGCTCAATATTCAACCATATGATCTCATATTTTGCTTTTTTTTTTTCTTCATTTTTCATTTTTTTTTTTTTGGAAACAATCGAATCGATGTAAAAAGCGTCTAACGCTTAGATTACATGTCGAATATCACAAACTTCACCAACTACATTCTTCACAACTAACTAATGGTAAACGAACTATAAGCCGGATCGAACACTAGGGGTAACAAGATAAGTGGAGTAGGCTCGGGTTAACAATCAATGGCATTAGGCTCAAAATGGCTTCTAGTGGACCCAAACCCCCGCCCCTCGCTTTTACCACGCTCATATATATAATGTATGAGACCCAACCCCCAAATCCCACACTCGCACACATCCAGACAAGGCTTCACCTAAATGCCTAAATCACTTTTGCAAACCTGCTCAAACTGAGATCTCGGAACGTATCAATTGCACAAGTTCTAAAGTAATAATCACATAGCCACACTCATTGAACAAACATGCATATGATAAACAGTAGTGTAGGCACAAAACTCACAATTTGTGGAAATGGGTTGCCGGTTCATTACGTGGGTTATTACACCAAAAGCATGCTAACCTTGATTATATTTCTATCAACTACTAGGCAACATGTTGCAAATTAGGGAATTGTGACCATGACAAGGAACCGAAACGTCAACTCCACCATCTACCAACAATCCGACAATTCAACTTACTTAAAATCCCCGGGGTCAAGAATTTGCAACACAAAATTTTCAAAATTTCCCCCATCCCCACACTTGGGATACATTGCCCCCAATGTATGGTTTTGGAGGCTTTGTGAGGACGGACGGTTCCAACTAAACTCATTTTTTTTTATTATTATTATTTTTTTTTTTTTTTTTGCATAAAAGAGAAACTTGAATTTACACCTCCAACCACCAACCCAATCATAAAATCAAACCAACGACTAACTGTGAAAAGAAAACAACCTACATACTCCCCCAAACAACCATCCCAAAGCAAACAGTGAACAACTAACTAACTAGAAAACACAATAAAAGTAAAAGAAAGAGAAAACAAACCCTCTCAATAGTACCGCGGGTGAGGTGGCCCGAAGATCTGCGTGAACGCATCTGTAAACTCCCCAAAACCAAATGCACCACCTTGCTCTTGTTGCTGAGGTGGTTGCTCTGAAGACTGGCCCTGCCTGGGATCCACCCACTGAGAATGATGGAGTGGTGGCACGGGGTATCGGATGCTCCCGTCGTATGGCGGAAGTGTGGAGTAATCAATCATGGGAGGGTCGGACACAACCTCCTGCCCTGCATGCCACTGATCATGCATCCTCCGCTGCCTATCATCATCATAGCGGTGGTTTATTTCTTGTTGGTAAGCATAGGCATTGGCACGATTCCAGACTTCCTGCTGATCAAACATTTGCTTCATAGCTCTCTCTTGACTTGCTCCTACTCGAGTGATATGATCAAATTCAACCCGAGTTGACCCCGACCAGCTGCCATAAACACTAGGCCTTGCATTTCTTATCACCTCCGCCATTGTTCCCTCATGAGCCCAGTTGGGGTTTAGCTCCTGCCTATCGTACTGAAAATTAGACCCCCCAAAACTTCTTCTTGAACCACCCACATCAGCACCAACTGTGGTCTCCTGCTCGTGCATCTCATCATCTTCCCCAGAATTCACTTCCTCTACATTCACCCTTGGTGGAGGAGGTCCCCATTCAGTATCTCCTTCATCCCCAGAGTTCTCATGATCGCCCTCCTTCGACACGATCCACTTTCTATCTCCAGAAGAATTCCTCAAAATGTAATGTGTGTCCGTTTCCATATAAAACCAGTTTACACCCAGATTTTCCAACTTGAAGGGACTCAGTCGCTTGCCACACCCCACTGAATCAGCAGTAATTGCCTTTGCCTTCTTCAATAATGCTGCTATTAACCGACAGTGAGGCACAATCTTTCGCCCCTTGCTGTTCCGACTGAACCAAATATTATATATCACCAGATAACGAAAAGATACCAACGGTGTCCCGTGCATTAACGCATAAAGAATTGGCACCTCGGGATTGCGTACCACTCCTTTATCTCCCCGGCAACGGCGCCAAAATTTGACGTGAAGTCGAAGTCTCACGCAAAGATAATCCCAGTTACACTAATTAGATAGCGGTAAGCGGGTGTCGAACACAGGGAGAATGTGGAATGTGTGCTACCTTGTATTTTATAATTAAATCTCGACCCGGCAAAAATAATTCAGAAAGCATCATTTTCCAGGTTGGGTGAGACTCTGGTTTATGGTATATATCATCTAAGCTCGGGTAAACATAATTCTTCGCGGCCTTTGAGTCAAATTTAGCAATTTGGTTTAAAGACTCAAAGGACATTGTGACCTTATCTCCGTTCACCCATCCTGTCAACTTTGTTTGAGTTGGACCTTTACCCACATGAAGCTTCAGTGTGGACACCCATTCCTCAATCTCATCCATGTACAACTTGCTTTTCTCTCCATCATAACATTTAAGGACGGCTTCCCAACCTAAAGCCTCAAACTTCTTTTGAACACCGAACCATGGAAAAAGCTTATCGGGTACCTCTTTCTCACAAATAAACCCCTCCTTTTTGTCCTTCAGTGTGTTCATCTTATCAATAAAGAGCTGAGGTTGATCATCATCGGGCATATCAGTTAAAGGGCCTCCTTCCCATGGTTGCTTTACATAAACAATTTCGGGTTCATCAGCTTGTTGCTGCTGAAGCTTTCTCTTCTTTAGTGCTTCGTGTTCTTGAGCACTTGAGGACTCAGCAGTAGCCTTCCCTTTTTTCCTACTACTAAACACTTTCTTCATCTACACACATGAACAATCAACATTTGAACAAATTAGCATCACCATTCAAAAATTCACCTCCCCACACTTGCTTGAAACCATGGTTGTGACTTTTAAATCAATTACTACCATTACCATTAACGAAACCAAGCAAATGTCAACTTATTCCACCAAAATTCTGCATTTTTAAATTCTAACACCCAAATCACAACCATGAGCACAATGTAGCATAACAATGACTACCTAAACATTTACTTCATGTTACAAGCAAGTGGGGACTAACGACATGAGAGAAAAAATCACATTTACCTTCAAAAATCAAGTATGAGCAGCAAGAGACATAAAAATCGTACCTTTTGAGTGTAGAGATGTGAACAATGAAGCCTCCTTTCGCAATGATTCACTAAACCCGAAAAACCCCAAAAATTTCAAAATTTTCGGACTTGTCTCCCCCAAAAATCCGACCAAAACAGTAAAATCAGAGAAAACTAAGTTGATATTAAGATTCCTCTCGAAAAAATACTCAGAATGCACTAAAGAATCATAAAAAACGGTGGAGATTTGAGAGAGTTGTGAATTTGAGATTTTTAGGGTTCTTGAAGGATGGGAGGAAGAAGAAGAAGAAAGAAAGAAAGAAAGATGGAATGGGTGGTGGGATTCGATGCAGGTGAGATTAATTGGGGCTATCTCTTTCTTTTTTTTTTTTTTTTATATAAGACCAACCCAAAAAAGTTCGACCGCTGCTGCTTGCGTCAACCCAGATCCGGCCTCCCAGACCGAACCGTAAGCTACGGTTTATGAACCGTAAGCTACGGTTTGGTCTGGGAAATTCCCCAACCGTCGCCCAGCCTTCTTGAACCGTAGGGGAAGCCCCAGAAACCGTAAGCTACGGTTCGGCCTTTTCCAGCTCCGAATTTTTTCAAAAATTTTGCTTGTTTTTCCTCCAAAACTTGATTTTTAACTTCCTTTTAACCCCAAATTTTTAAGAAAACTACTAAAAACTCAAAACTCAAACTAAAAACTTTTATTTCTATTCTAAAAACTTTGTCTTCCATCTCACCCCCCGTAAAGAAGTCGTGTTGTCCCCAACACTATCCCGAAGTACCGAAATAACCCGAGACCTCCCCACACTTGGGTATTTCCATGGTTAACAAAATAAAACAAAAACAATAAAACTAAAAATGTAACCTGTACAATAGCTGGGAGTTAAGTCGCCAGTCGACTTTGGTTGCCTCAGATTGCTTCATCACCAAGTGAGCTTAAAAGAAAGCTCACTTTGTCCACTTCTAGCATATTGATGTCTTGACCTTCCAAATAAGGCTTTAACCGGTGCCCGTTCACCACCTGTTTCGCTTGATTTTGCACATCTTCGATCTCCACATCACCGAAATTCCCCACTCTTGTGATCACATACGGGCCCATCCACTTACTTTTAAGTTTGCCCGGAAAAAATTTCATTCTTGAGTTGTAGAGCCAAACCTTTTGCCCCACTTCAAATGTTTTCTTCCGAATCTTTGCATCGTGCACTTTTTTCAACTTATCTTTGTAAGCAGATGCACAATCATAAGCTTCATCTCGAATTTCTTCCAACTCACACAATTGAAGCTTCCTCAACTCACCGGCCTCGTTGTAATCCATATTAACACTCTTGATTGCCCACAACGCCCTATGTGCCAACTCCATCGGCAAATGACACCCTTTTCCATAGACAAGTCGATATGGAGTTGTCCCAATTGGCGTTTTGTACGCGGTTCTATAGGCCCATAATGCATCATTGAGTTTCGTGGACCAATCCTTCCTATCGGTGCGAACCGTCTTCATGAGAATTTCTTTAATTTGGCGGTTTGACACTTCCACTTGGCCACTCGTTTGTGGATGGTATGGCGTGGCCACCCGGTGATTTATCCCATAACGCTTCAATAGAGACCCGAACTTGAAATTCTTGAAATGTGAGCCTCCATCACTTATGATCACCCTAGGAATTCCAAATCTTGAAAAGATGTTTGCTTGGACAAATTTGCACACCACCGAGTGATCGTTTGTTCTTGTTGCAATAGCTTCAACCCACTTTGACACATAGTCAACTGCAACCAAAATGTACAAACACCCATTGGAATTGGGAAATGGGCCCATGAAATCAATGCCCCACACGTCGAAGATGTCTACCACTAAGATTGGTTGTAGAGGCATCTCATCCCTCTTTGAAATACCTCCCATCTTTTGACAATTTAAGCACCTTCTAGCATATTCGCAAGCATCTTTGAAAATTGTGGGCCAATAGAAACCACAAGTAAGAACTCGATAACCAGTCTTGTGACCACTAAAGTGACCACCACAAGCAGACGAATGGGCATGGGTCAACACATCTTGAACCTCCGACTCAGGAATGCACCTTCTTATGATTTGATCCGCCCCGATCTTGAATAGGTCCGGCTCATCCCAAATGTATTGTTTGACTTGAGATAAAAATTGTTGCCTCCTCTTTTTGTTCCAATGTGTAGGCATCGCACCCGTGGCCAAGTAGTTAACATAATGGGCATACCACGGTGCGGTTGAGATTGCCAAAATATGTTCATCCGGGAATTGTTCGTTGATTTCTCCCGTGTCATCTATGCCCTCCAAAGGAATTCTTGAAAGATGATCCGCTACCACATTTTCACAACCCTTTTTGTCTCGAATTTCTAAATCAAACTCTTGCAACAATAAAACCCATCGGATCAAACGAGGCTTTGCATCTTTCTTTTCCATCAAATAACGAACAGCACTATGATCCGAATACACCACGACCTTGCTTCCCCAAATGTAAGATCGGAATTTGTCTAAGGCATACACCACCGCAAGCAACTCCTTCTCCGTTGTTGTATAATTCAATTGTGCTTCCGACAACGTCTTGCTTGCATAATAAATCACCACCGGCTTTCTATCAACCCTTTGACCAAGGACCGCTCCAATTGCACAATCACTTGCATCGCACATGATCTCGAATGGTCGAGTCCAATCCGGTGGCTGCAAAATAGGAGCTTGCACCAAATGTTCCTTCAAAACATCAAAAGCTTTCAAACATTCATTAGTAAACTCAAAAGGAACATCTTTCAACAACAAGTTGCACAAGGGTTTGGTAATAACACTAAAACCTTTAATAAACCTCCGGTAAAAACCGGCATGCCCCAAAAACGATCTCACCCCTTTCACATTTTTCGGGGGTGGCAATGATGAAATCACTTTGATCTTTGCTTTATCCACTTCCATTCCCCGACTCGAAACTACATGTCCCAAAACAATACCTTCTTGGACCATAAAATGACTTTTCTCCCAACTCAAGACAAGATTTGTTTCGACACATCGTTTCAAAACTTTTTCTAATTCAGCAAGACACGATCCAAAAGTTGACCCAAATATTGAAAAATCATCCATAAAAACCTCAAGTGAATCCCCGACCATATCTGAAAAAATACTCATCATACAACGTTGAAAAGTGGCCGGGGCATTACACAACCCAAAGGGCATCCTCCTAAAGGCAAAAGTGCCATAGGGACAAGTGAAGGTAGTTTTATGTTGGTCGTCGGGGTGTATTGCCACTTGATTGTACCCTGAATACCCATCCAAAAAACAATAGAACTTTTGACCTGACAATTTTTCAATTATTTGGTCAATAAAGGGAAGTGGGAAGTGGTCTTTTGAGGTAGCAGCATTTAATTTTCTATAATCGATACATACCCGCCACCCGGTTACCGGCCGAGTGGCAATTTGCTCACCTTTCTCATCTTTGATTACCTGAATGCCGGCTTTCTTTGGCACGGTTTGAGTAGGACTTACCCATGCACTATCGGAGATTGGATAGATGATCCCGGCATCCAACCACTTGATGACTTCTTTCTTAACAACCTCTCGCAAGTTTGGATTCAACCTCCTTTGAGTCTCCCTTGTAGGCTTAGCATCTGCATCAGTAATAATTTTATGCATAACAATGGAAGGACTAATACCTTTCAAATCTGCAATTGTCCAACCAATTGCTGCCTTGTGAGCCTTCAACACCTTCAGCAACTCCTTTTCTTGAACCTCCTCTAGATTGGAAGCAATGATCACCGGGAGTGTCTCATCTTCACCCAAAAATGCATACTTCAAGTGGTGTGGCAACTCCTTCAACTCTACCTTGGGTGGACTAACCAATGATGGCTTTGTATCTGAACTCATCCCTGTTGGTAGACTTTCAAACTGGTGAGTCCATGGTGGTCTTCCTTCTTGCATTGCCAAAAGCTCCAACTTTTTCTCTTCTTCTTCCAATTCCATGACATGTACCTGTTCAGAACTATCACAAACACAAACCTCCACCATATCGCCATCATAAGTGTGTGGTTCACATTGATCCACCAAATCTGCCATAAAACACTCATCACCACTCAAAGAATTAGCAACGTTAGTAAAAACATTAAGACGCATTTTTCTATTACCGAAAGTCATGTCAACTGTTCCAAATCGACAATCGATTATAGCATGGGCAGTATTCAAAAATGGTCTCCCTAAAATAACATTCTGTTGGTGATCGGTGTTCATGGTTGCATAATCCAACACCAAAAAGTCGACGGGGTAGTAGAACTCTTCGACTTTAACAATCACATCCCTAACAACCCCCCGGGGAAGCTTATGAGTCAAATCAGCAAGGACGATTGTGGTATCCACACGTCTCAATGGACCAAAATCGTATTGGTCATATAAGCTTCCCGGGAGAATGCTTACCCCGGCTCCAAGATCCAACAGTGCCTTTGTCATTTGAAAATCACCAACCTGTAAATTAATTAAAGGTGCTCCCGGATCTTGAAGTTTGGGTGGAAGAACCCCTTTCAAAATTGCACTCACCCGTTCAGTTAAATCAATTCTTTTAGGCACTTTTTGTTGCCTTTTCTGGGTACACAAATCTTTCAAAAACTTTGCATATGCAGGAACTTGTTTGATAGCATCTAACAAAGGTAAGTTAACTTTAACTTGCTTAAATACCTCCCACATTTCCTCCTGTTGAGGACCCCGTTTTGAAAGCACATTTTTCTTACCCGGGTCAAGTAAAGCCGAAGGAAATGGAACCGGAGTGGCCTCCACCTCCTTGTTTTGATCTTTTAAAAGTTCATTTTGACTCGGTTTTACAAGAGGTTTTTCAAAAGTGACCGTTTTCTTTGATGTTACGGGTGATGTCTCATCATCACTACTTTCCATACCCGTCACATCTTCCACCACACCATCAACTAACTCGGGTGGTGGATCCTTTTTGTATTCCCTCCCACTTCTCAAAGCACTTACTTGATTAATTTGAACATTTCTAGTAGAATGAGAAGGATTTACCTTAGTGTCACTTGGAAGTTGGCCTTTGTTTTTCTTCAAGTCTGCTACTTCGGTGGCAAGTTGACCCATTTGAGTGGTCAAAGAATTGATGGCTTTATCACGTACCTCATCTTTCCGAAGCCTTTCGTCATCCATTTGGTTCCTCTTGTGCATCTCTTGTTGCATTGTCTTGAGGATATCCATTACTTCACTTCCACTTGCGTCTCCCGGTGCCGATGACCCACTTGGTTCGTTACCTTGTTGGTATTGCCTTTGATAACCTTGATTATTACCGCCCCGGAAATTGCCTTGATTCGCATAAGGTTGTCGAGGTGCCACATTGGATTGATTGGTCCCTTGAAAGTTTGGATTGGCTTGATTCGCCGGGTTACCATACCGAAAATTTGGGTGATTTCTTAACCCCGGGTGGTAGGTGTTTGAGTTCATGTTGTAATTCCTCCCACCCCCGCTTTGTCCCTGAACTTGATTGACCTCTTCAAACTGTTCCTGCATACCTGGACATTGATTAGTAGCATGGCCTAATTCATTACAACTTGCACATACCTCATATGGTTGAGTTGAAGCTTGAACGACCACTATCAGCTACGGCTTGCACATGTTGTCTACCAATGGCGTGCCTTGTTCTCCTGGAAGATTGTGCCTTCCTCTTTGATGTTACCGCCATCTGTTCTATATATGCCCAATCATCTTGCTCAAAATTCGTACCAAACGTGCCACTTGGAGATGGACAGTCAAATCTCTAGCATCCTCGGGTGTCAACCCCTCATGGAATGCATTTAGCAAATCCCACAGATCAATCCCATGGTGCGGGCAGTTCTTCAACAACAAGTTGAATCTCTCGAAATGCCTCATGAAAAAGCTCACCTTGTTGTTGTTGGAAATTTCTCAAGCTCCTTCTAGCATCGCTTGTCTTCTGATTTGTGTAAAACTCATCCAAAAACCTTTGTTGCATTGCAGCCCATGTATAAATGGATGCGGATGGCAATGTGTGAAACCATCTCTTGGCTTTATCCTCAAGTGAAAATTGAAATAACACCAACTTGACTGCGTCGGGCGAAAAACCTTGCCCTCCAATAGTATTGCAAATAGAATCATATGCCTCCAAGGTGAAAATAAGGCTCCTCGGTAGCTAACCCATGAAACTTGGGTAGACTTTGTAATGAATTGGTCCTTACCTCAAATGTTCGACCTTCCCGATTTTGAGGAATTACCACCGGTGATGGGTTGTTTGTTATGATGGGTCTGAAATGTGCTTCAATTCCTCTATCCGCATCACGGTTATGCCTTCTTGGAACTGCAATTGGTACTCCTTGCGGTGGCCCTTGCGGTGGCGGTGGGCCTTGTGGAGGACCTTGATGATTCTGTGGTGGCGCCCTTTGTTGAGGTGCTTGCCTTTGGACTGGAGGTGGCTGCTGTCTTGGCATAACCGGGGGTCTCATATACCTTTGTTGAAATTGATCAACCGGTGGTCTTTGTTGAAATGCAAATTCTTCTTGAGTAAATCCTTGACTTACATTGCCCTCTACTTCATATCCTTCTTCATAATCTTCATACCTGCCTTCATAACCATCACCATATCCCCCATATTGTCCCTCCAATGGTATATGTGTATGTTGCTGAAATCTTAGTTGACCTTGTTGTTGGGGTCCCGGAGTTGTAAAAACTGGTGGAAGGTTTGAGGTGGTATGGGTTATAGGTGGGGTTTGCTGAAATAATGGTTGTTGATTTTGTTGAGATGATTGCCCATAAGATGGGTAAAATTGGGCAAAGGATGGAATGCCCGAATAAGATGCAAAACTGGATGGGTTTGATTCAGGCAAACTTGTTGAAGTGGTGGTACTAGATGTGGGTATAGTGGACGGAGAAGGGATTGAAGTAGGTGGTGGTATATATTGATCCGAAGGTGAGACTGATGTGTCCACCGGTTGCTTTCTCGGTTCACTTTGTGGTTCCATTCTCTTGCTTTGCGTACTCGGTGATCCAACAACCTTGTTTTCCCGATGTAAGATTCGGTTCTGACTGATTGTCCTTTCGATTTCTGGATCAAACAATAATGGAGATGATGAACGTGAGCTCCTAGTACGCATGCACCTGTGAGTACCTGCACACTAACACAACCCAGTGTAAAACTGACAAACAACGAAAATAGGATAAAGAAACACACGTTGCGCACGTCTCCCCGGCAACGGCGCCAAAATTTGACGTGAAGTCGAAGTCTCACGCAAAGATAATCCCAATTACACTAATTAGATAGCGGTAAGCGGGTGTCGAACACAGGGAGAATGTGGAATGTGTGTTACCTTGTATTTTATAATTAACTAAAATGACTTGAATAAAAAGATGAATCACAGTTTTGTTTGATGTGTTAATTTGAAAACCTAAAGTAAATTGCAGAAAGTTGTAAGTTGTGATTAATAAGAAGCAAGGTGATCCTCTCAGAGTTCAGGTTTTCATGTAAACAACAAATATCGATGTTCTTACTGGAAAGAAACACATAGACATGTTTCGCGCATATATAATCGCTTGTGATAAAAGGGGGCTAAGTACTCGGGTTACTAACGCGAGGTTGTCACCCGATGATCACCCAACAAATGTTAACCCAATTCCCTACCCACTAAATCTCAATTGCCAATGGCACCAAGAACGTATGGTTGAAGAACAAGATCACACAATTGTCAAACGTTTACAAGCAATTGCATAAACACCATAGTAAATTAAAACAACGAGTGTTTGAATCACTATTCCAGAAATACAAGAACACAAAATATCATTGTTTACAATCAAACCTTAAATCCGAGAGGAACACAAGAAAATTAGCCAATCATGGTTTTGATGAATGAACCGATGTTGAATCCGCAATCCATTGATGTTGAATAAAGATTGTTGATGTTAAGAGACCTCCAATGATTGATTCCTGCTCCAAAAAATCGCCTCCTAGGGTTCCTGGTTCGTCCTTGGGTGTTTCCTATCGAAGAGATGCATGAAAAACTCTCAAAATTCGCGTTTTAGACACAATTGCCGACCCCTGATCTGACCCCAAACCGTAAGCTACGGTCTCCCAACCGTAAGCTACGGTTTGGGCGTAGCCTACGGTTCAAAGGGGCTGGGCGACGGTTTAAGCTTTGACCTATTTCCTCCAAACCGTAAGCTACGGTTTCTGAACCGTAGCTTATGGTTTGCCCAGCTTCAAAACTTCATTTTTTTCTTCTTTGTCATTCCTTGCACAACCTTTTGACCCGGTTCCTCCTATACTTCCAAATTTGATTCGTTTAAGCCCAAATAACCTGCAAAATGCTTGGAAAACCGTAATCATCTAATATCGTAGGAAATAATTACAAAACTAGCTTAACCACCCGCATTTATCATTATTAATTACTAGAATACGGTGCAACCGTCAATACCCCTCTTTCCCGTGGACGAGAGGTGCCCTGTTTGCCGCAAGGCGTGTTTGGACTCGTTTGGGGAGCACGCGGTACACTGTAAAGATCTCCCGGGGTTCAAGTACCGTCATGACTGGGTCCGAGATGTGCTTTTTGACATTTTCAGGAAAGCTGGGATTTCAGCCAAGAAGGAAGCCCCCGTCAACTTCTTAACTGACCCAAAAGAGGGGCGGTCGACCCTTAGACCGGCGGACATCCTGGTGTTTGGGTGGTCAAGGGGGAAGCACGCTTGCATCGATCTGACTGGGGTCTCTCCCCTTGTGGGCTTCGGCTCTGGAGTTTTCACGGCGGGGCAGGCTGCTGCTAAGGCGGCTGCAGGTAAGGTGGACAAGCACGAGAAGGCATGTCTCGAGAATCAGCATGTGTTTGTCCCCTTTGCTTTTGACACGTTCGGGCACCTCGCGTCTGAGGCTGTTGACACGCTCGGGCGGATCCAGAAGGTTATGCATGGGCATATAGTGACTCCTAGAGCTAAGAAACTTGTTTTTATCCGCTTAGGTTTTGCTATTCAAAAAGGGCTTGCGGCGCAGCTTGTTGCCCGCTTGCCCCGTATGTCGGACTAAGCTGTAACCTTTATTCGTGATATGGATAGAACTAGAATGTTTTAAAAAAAAAAAAAATATAGTATAATAAGATGGTCAACCTAGCTACAAAATTACTAGCTTTTGTTATTCGGAGATAATGTGAGATTTTATAGGATTTTCTAGGACTAAATGAACCGTGATCGCGTGATACTAGTTCTTTTATATTGGTTTCCAAATAACTTATTTTCATGCTATACATAATACCATCATGTCTATTGAGTAATTAAACAAAACAAAAACAAAAGAAAACCATTAAGATCTGAAAAATAGGGTCGGATAAGGATAAGATGAGTACAAGTAAGGTTATAAATGAACCACGTTAAGGTGGGACACTGTCGGTAAAGAAAACATATAATTATTGAAATCTAGGCCGCGCATTGCGGTGGAACACTGTTGGTAAAGAAAACAACTAATTATTAAAATCGAGAACGATTTGATATTAGAAAAGTTACACCTCAACATTGATAGTAAAACCAGGGCAAAGTAAAAATAAAAAAATATATGAGCATACAGTTGACGTTGAAACATAGTAAACGTTAAAAAACAAGTTTTATTAAAGTTTCACACGTAACAATGCATTTAACATAATATTTTTAAAAACCGCTTTCAAACCGGCCCGCCGGTTATACATCGGTTTCACCTCTCATGTCACAAACCGGTTATTCCCTAACCGGTTGCAAAAATAACCGGTACAAAAACCCGGTTAACTGGTTTCTAACTGGAACTGACTGTTACTAACTAATTACATGTTTTCTCCTCTCAAACCAGTTACAACCGAACCGGTTACGAGCTTAACCGGTTTTGACCGGTCAACGATCCTAACCGTAACCGGTTTTAGAAAAAAAAACGGTTTGTGCACCTCTAAACACAATTAATGTTTAAACATATGAACATTAGAAAAATATATTTGTCAAACATTTTAATACAAAGTGACGGAGGATTATTAAGTTCCTTACCACTACGTTTAATTTGCATTTGTTTAATTATGCTTCTAACATCATATATATAACTTAAAAAGAATTTCGAAAAAGTACAAAAGAAAAAAACAAAGGATCCTAGCTTTTGAACTTGGGATCTCACCCAACTTAAACAAAGTCATGACCGCCGAACTAAGTAGATGTTTATTTGTTTTCAATCTCCTATTCTCTGTAACTTTAAATGAACTCTTAAAAATTAAAAATATCAGAGTATAAACAAAAAGAGGGAAAATGCCTAATCCCAGGATTAGATGTTGGTAATCTGGCCGCTCCTTATTATATATAACATAAACTGGTGGGTCGAAAAAGACAAAGCCCGAGCCTGGTCGAACAACTCTGACCATGTAAATGTTTTTTTTATTTAACGGATCCTAATCTAACTACTAAAATCCATCTATCATAATTTCTGCAGTTTTAAAACCCCAACCTCTCAAAGAGGGGTCACATATGGTACCAACTAGGACAAGTTCGAGTAGTTCACCATCTAAATGTTATATAGATAGGACTTCTAGCCATTTGAAAAGAAACACATTATGACTTAATTAATAACGCTAAAGCATAATCGTTTTAAACCGAGAGGTCTATGAATAACCGGTAACGGTGCATCGATACTTATACCAAAACCGAGAGGTTTATTAATGTAGGAATTAATTTTAGTTCCTATTAATGTAGATTAAAAAATTATGCTAATAAAAAATCAATGACTTATAATAGAGTTAAAGTAAAAACTTTAGCCCTATTTTTCGGACACCATTTTCCTCCTATTAAACATCGCATCCAGACGTTATGGTTAGGCCTAACCGTTGCATAAAGCCCTCTATATATCACAGTTAGGCCTAACAGTGGCGTCTGAGTCCGGTGTCAGTCATTAATAAACAAATAAAAAATAATAAAAAAACTATATGTCACGATTAGACCTATCCTTGGCATATAGCCTTCAAAAAGCCCTCTATATATTACGGATAAGCTTTTTTGTGCCCAGGGGCGAATCTTTTAATGTACCAGCAGTGACCTCGGTCACTGCTGGTTTTTTGTCCAGAGGTACCGAATATACGTGTTTTACGAAGAAATTTTTTATATATACGTGTTTTACGAAGAAAATTTTTATATATATCGCCTCGGTCACCACTAAAAAAAATTATATATTGATTCGGTCACCACTAATTTTCGGTCATCCACGAAAAAATTTCAAGATCCGTCACTGTTTGTGCCATATAGCTCCCTGTCGGTTAAGCCCCTATCGGTTAAGCCTAACCGTGAAGTCTGGCTATGGTGTCCGAAAGAAAAAAGTGTCCCAGGACCAAATTTATAGTTTCCTATTTGTAGAAAACAAAGAACAAGTCCAAGTGATCTGTTGCAAACGACGTCGTCAAATAGACTACTTTGGACATGCCGATGTGCTACAAAAGTATAACCACGCGCCTAAAGACATTCGGTTCGTGTGAACTCCTCTTTATGTACAAACAAAACGGAGATAAATTTCCAATATACCCTTGATACATCCATACAACCGTCTATAAACCCCTTGACTATTGAAAAGTACCATTTACCCCCCTCATCTAAATTGCAGTTTTGTAGTTCAGTTTTTTTAGTAAATGGTACTTTAGTTAAATACAATTTCTAAATGAACAATCATATAGAAAACATCGAATTATCAATTTTACATTTCTGAAGTTACGCAAAACACAAGTATAGGTTTGTAAACATAAGTACAATTAAAATTTGATCCTTAGACGATTTATATTGTTTATTGAAGATTTATATTTCATTTTTAGGTTCAAGAAATCATAACTATGGTTTATAATTTTTACCTTTTAGTGTTTACTCAACCATCAAAATTATATCCTTAGAAAGGTTATTTTAGATTTTAAATAACTATTCACCCCTTTTTTTAATTAAGAAAATTAAAAGAAAAACAACAAATAAGTGAATAACCCTTACATTTTTCTTAAAAACATGTTGCGAATCCTATGTTGATCGTGAGCTCAAATTCCCCGCTTCTCCACTCAACTTTCTTCGTTCATAACCCTTCTTAACATGTAGCCCACCCATGCTGCATGCTTCCATATCTTGGATTGTGACATAGCTAGAATTTTCCATTAAAATGTCGTAATAGAAAATTTAATCCCGTTAAAAAAAATAATCTTACATTTTTTAACTAAGTAATTAACTATGATCCTTCATTACTTTTTTCTCGTTTCTTCACAACACAGTCACTCAAATCTCGACAATCTCATACAATATAAACTAATCAGCTTTTTAGCTGATCTAAGACTCTAAGTAAGAGAAGTACAAAAACAACAAAACAAGTACTAATCATAACCTATATTTTTTTTTCCAATCAAGACTTGATTTAAAACTCTTACCAACTTATTTAGAAATTGATCTTTTTTCTTAGAACAACAAAACATACATACACCCTCTATAGTCTAATCTTTTTTCTAATCTACATATTTTTACTATATTTTTACTCGTAACGGACTTTAACCTTAAATAATACATCTCCTAACGATGGAATATTTATCCAAGTATATACAATATACTAGTTAAAAGGACTGGATTTTTTTTTTAAATCAAATAAAGTAATAATACTAAAATAAATAAATTGATAGATAAATAAAGAAAATTGTAATCCTAACTTTTGAGAGTTAGTCGATAATAATCTCACTTTCAATAATAACTCCCAATGGTCCCAATTTTCACCATATTTACTGATAATGGTGCTATCGTTAAAATACCTAACACCGTTAAGGTTTTTTTTATCCATTTTCCTTTCAACCTCAATCTTTAATCCACCATAACTTCTTCAAATTTTGATGAAAAGTCAATCCGTAAGTTACTATATGAATTCATGATGGAAAACATAACAAAACTAGATCCATATTGCTTAGGTTTTAAAGAGCTTATGATTATGAACAAGAGCATAAAAGTTACGCTTTTTTCCATAATTTTGGATAAAAAATTGATCATCAATTCCATTGTATTTGTGCTATTGGTCGATTCGGCAGATTTAGCATGTTCTCACGAATATACAGCAAAGTTACGGAATTGATTTTCATGGAGTTTTGATCGGATTTCAAATTCCACAACTTCTTCTTCTTCATTAAGTTTCAACAATGGTGGATTGACCAATTCCTGATGGGTTTTAATGATTCTTGTGTTGATCGAATCCTGAATCGTTAGATAATAAACATATAATATATGAAAAGATTACATGTTGTCATCTGGTTGAGATCAGCAGCAGTAAGGTTGTTCATCCTGTTAGTAGCCTTGGTTCCCCTTTAGGGTGTATGCTAATGATGGGATGATTCGTGAGGGATCACGAATTTAGAGAGAGAACCGAGAGAGAGAGATCGAAATTAGGTGTATGTGATTAGCCTCCTCTCTCTAATAGATGCTCTATATATATACACCCACGGGGAAACTCTAGTCTATCTAATAAGGGCAATTACGTCCATCAAATAATGCCAGATATGGTTAAATAGGTAATTGATTATTTAAGATAAATGATTAAAGAACATAATATAATATATTATTATACACATATATACGAAATATATATATATATTGATAGAATACCAACTTGCCTTCTCCATTCATTATCAAACATATATATAGATACAGATTTTACAGTTCACACCCTATGCTTTACATGAATATCATACAATACAATATATATCTAATATACCCCCTCAGTCTAAGGAGGAGGATGGCGGATACTTAGACTGGAGCGAAAATCAAGAAATAAAGCTCGCGGGAGACCTTTGGTAAAAATATCCGCGAACTGATAGCGTGAAGGAACATGAAGCACACGAACGTTGCCCCGCCGGACCTGATCACGGACGAAGTGAATGTCTATCTCGATGTGCTTCGTCCGCTGATGCTGGATCGGGTTACCGGACATATAGATGGCACTGACATTATCACAGTAGACCAGCGAGGTGCGGGATGGTGGTCGGCCCAATTCAAGCAA
Source organism: Deinandra increscens subsp. villosa (assembly GCA_039602395.1). Taxonomy (NCBI): domain Eukaryota; kingdom Viridiplantae; phylum Streptophyta; class Magnoliopsida; order Asterales; family Asteraceae; genus Deinandra; species Deinandra increscens. Next base: position 25,714,419 of record JBCNJP010000018.1, read on the forward strand.
TAGGTTACGGAGCCAACAAATCTCTGCAACAGCATGAGCAACACCCCTGTATTCGGCCTCGGCACTAGATCTGGAAACGGTTGACTGACGTTTCGAAGACCAGGAGATAAGATTGTCACCAAAATAAATACAATACCCGGAGGTGGACCGACGAGTGTCCGGACAACCTGCCCAATCGGCGTCTGTGTAGGCCACTAAGGTGGAGGGAATGTGACGGGGCATGTGGAGACCCATTTCAATCGTACCTTTGATGTAGCGAAGGATCCTCTTGAGAGCGTGCAAGTGAGATGATCGAGGGTCATGCATGTACATGCATACCTGCTGGACGGCATAGGAGATGTCAGGTCTCGTGAAGGTCAGGTACTGTAGTGCTCCAGCAAGGCTACGATAAAGGGTAGGGTCGTCGACCGGGTCCCCCGAATCGGCACTGAGTTTGCCGGAAGTGTCGACAGGAGTCTGAACCGGGTTACAATCTGTCATTTTTGCCCGAGCTAGGATGTCGGCTGCATATGTCTTCTGAGAAAGAAACATTCCATGAGAGTCTCGTTTAACAGAAATCCCAAGAAAATAAGTCAATGGGCCAAGGTCTTTCATTGCAAACTCAGAAAACAGACTGTCCATGATGCGAGAGCGAATATCTGCAGAAGAGGCAGTAAAGATAATATCATCTACGTACAAAAGCAGATAGGCTGTATCACGCCCGTGCTTGTAAATAAACAAAGAGTGATCAGATGCACTGTGTGTAAACCCCAGAGTGGTCACATAGTCCGTGAACCGTTGGTACCATGCACGAGGCGCTTGTTTGAGGCCATATAACGACTTCTTGAGTCGACACACGTGGTGTGGAAAACCTGAGTGGCGAAAACCCGCTGGTTGGTGCATGAAAACCGTCTCCTGTAAATGCCCATGAAGAAAGGCATTTTTGACATCTAATTGATTTATATCCCAACCTTGAGCCAAGGCAATACTCAAGACCATACGAATGGTGGCGGGTTTAACCACCGGGCTGAACGTCTCGTCACAATCAACACCCACCTGCTGAGACCTGCCATCACAAACCAACCGCGCCTTGTAGCGCTCAAGAGACCCGTCAGATTTTAGTTTATGTTTAAAAATCCACATACAACGAATAATGTTCATGTCTGGAGTACGAGGCACGAGCTCCCAAGTATTATTATCGATAAGAGCATTAAACTCATCGGTCATGGCATGGGTCCATACTGGCACGGTAAGGGCTTCGGATACGGATTTTGGGAGAGGGACCGGAGCAGCGAGGTGGCTGAGATTAAAAATTGTTTTTGGTTTGGAGATGCCAGCCATTGACCTAGTGGTCATAGAGCGGGCGGGTGGTGGCGGTGGAGGAGTGGCGGTCGAAGGAGGAGTTGAGGGCGTAGGGGGGCTGTGATGGGGAGGAGTTGGGCTGGCGGATTGTGTGGTGGCGTTTGGGTCGGGGGCAGGTGAAGCGGGCTGAGGGGACGGTGGCGGACTGGGCTCAGGTGTTGGGGCGGGCTGATGCGGGATAGGAGGCTGTTGTGGGCTTGTAAAGGAGGCCCAATGAGCTGGGTGAATGCCCTGGTCCAAGAACGAGTATGTGGGGGCGACGGAATTAAGATTTTGGTAGGGAAAAACATGCTCGTCGAAGACGACATGACGGGAAATGATTAGTTTCCGTGTGGAGAGCTCGAAGCATTTGTACCCCCTATGGTTCGATGGGTACCCAAGGAATATGCACGGAGATGATCGGTTGTCAAGTTTGTGGATGGAGGTAGAAGGTAGGAGAGGATAACAGAGGCACCCGAAGGTGCGGAGATGAGTGTAAGACGGATGTTTGTTGTATAGGAGGTAAGTGGGGGTGTGAAGATTTTTGGTTTTGTAGGGGAGAATGTTGAGGAGATAGGTTGTCATTTGAAGGGCATGATGCCAAAAGGTGGGTGGGAGGGAAGCGTGACTAAGCAAGGTCCGTATCATATTATTAATGGAGCGGATCTTTCTTTCGGATTTGCCATTTTGAGGGGAGGTGTGAGGGCAGGAGAAGCGGAAAAGCATACCGTTTTCATTGCAAAAATTATGAAAATTGTGGTTGTTATATTCCGTTCCGTTGTCGCATTGGAATGTTTTAATTTTGCAATTGAATTGAGTTTGAATTTGAGCATGGAAGTTTTTAAATATTGCGAATACATGAGATTTATTTAGTAAGGGGAAAGTCCATAAATAGTTAGTGTAATCATCGAGAAACAACACATAATATCGGTGACCACCCGAGCTCGGGACAGGCGAGGTCCAGAGGTCACTATGAATAATATCAAATGGCAAAGTAGTGTGGGTCACAGAATCATAAAAAGGAAGCTTAATGTGCTTGCCAAAAACACAAGATTGACATAACTTGGAATGCAAAGGTTTAGAAATGGAAATAAAATGTCTATTATTCAAAGTACGTAACAGAGATGTGCCCGGGTGGCCCAAACGGTGATGCCAAAGATCCTGTGACAAAGCAGCAAAGGTTGTGGGAGAGGTGACTTGACTGGAAGGTAGAGATAGAGGATAAAGTGCTCCCTTGCTGTTACATCTGAGGATAGGAATCCGCGTCTGGTAGTCCTTCACAAGAAAACCAAATGGGTCAAATTCAATTGAAATTTTGTTGTCAGTTGTAAGTTGACGGACAGATAAAAGATTTTTAATTAATTTGGGAGCGACAAGAATATTGTTGATTTTAAGTGGGGGAAAAGGTGGGTGAAGAATGGAATTACCAGTGCCATTTATGGGAATATGGAAACCATTGCCAACGACTACATGGTTCGGAATGCTATTATGGACATAATTTGAGAGATTACCTGTATAGTTAGACATGTGATGTGTAGCGCCAGAGTCGAGATACCACTGTGGATCCTGGTTGAAGCTCGGAGTGTAGGAGACCGTATTCATTGCTTGAGGTATGTTGGTGGGCATGTAGGCCTGATTTGGAGCTGGTCCAAGAATACCGGCTGTCGAAGTACGGCCCTGCATGTTGGGAACAGTGGTTGTGGGGTACGGGCACGGGGGAGCAGTCCAATTATTTTGTTGTGGATGCCAACCAGGTTGCATATAAGGGAAGGAGTTGGGCACCATAATAGGTTGGAAATAGGATCCATTGGCATAATTACCTCGTCCCCGATTGTTTCGACGCGACCGATTGTTACGGTATTGACCATTGCCACGTCCCCTGTTATCACTAAAATTACGCCCCCCCCCTTGGAAAAAATTACGTGGCTGCTGCTGTTGGGAGGAGGGTGGCCGACCGGCGACAAGGGCCTGCGGTGGCGTCGGCTGCTGCTGTTGGGACGACGCCGCAGGTGGTTGGCCGGAATTTTCAACGCCGGTGTTCAGGGCGGTAGGAGCCGGTTGTTGCTGCGCCTTGCGGGTCTCTTCGAGGATTAATTTCGATCGGGTCGCGAAGAAATCCGGCAGTGGATCCGTTTGTTGTAGGAGCATAGCAACTCCGTCATACTTTTCATTCAATCCGGCAATAACTTGTAACACCAACCGGTGTTCATCGACCTTGGAACCAACGTCCGCCATTTGGTCCGCTAAATCCTTAAGAGCTTGACAATAGGAGGAAATATCCGGGAACGCATCAAGTTTTGTATTGGAAAACCTTGTTTGTAAGTGAACTGCACGGACGTTTTGATTGTCAAGAAACATGGTGCGAAGAGAATTCCAAACCTTTTCGGCAGTGGTGTCCGTTTTTAAGACGTTGCGCATCAACCGGTGAGAAATCGTTCCATACATCCATTGTAGGACGACGGAATCCAGTCGTTTCCATAGCTCTTTGTCGTCGGAATCAGAAGCGGCCGCCGATGTTTCGTCGGGAAGGATGTGAGAGATAACTTGGTATGCCCGACAGTGTATTCGAAAGAGTTCGGCCCATGTATGATACTCATCAGTGTCCAAATCAAGGAAAATTGGTATGAAACTTTTGATGTTGGTGACGGTTAATGCGGGATGGATGGTTGTCATGGTGATTAAAGGTTAAGGGAGAATGCAAAATAATGCACAGGTGATGAAAAAGAAGGGTTGCAGGAGGGTTGACGGCAGAAACAAAGGATTAGGGTTAGGGTGCAGAAAACGTGGGAGAAGGAGGAATTTTAGGAGGAGATTTGGCAATTCCAATTACTCATGATACCATGATAGAATACCAACTTGCCTTCTCCATTCATTATCAAACATATATATAGATACAGATTTTACAGTTCACACCCTATGCTTTACATGAATATCATACAATACAATATATATCTAATATATATATATATTAATCATGTATTACGTCTAAAATCTTGTTGCTATAGATTTGGTTTTTCATCACGAGTTCATAGCAACTTACGGATTGAATTTTCATCAACATTTGAAGAAGTTATATTGGATTAAAGATTGAGGTTGAAAATAAATATTAACACCGTTAAGTTTTTTAACGCCTGGACTATTATTAATAAATAGGGTGAAAGTTAGGACCATTGAGAGTTATTATTAAAAGTGAGATTATTATCGACCCTCAACAATTAGAATTTTTTAAATCCAATTTTCCAATAAATAATACAACAAATTAATTTGTGTTTGAAAACCCAAATAAAACAACGAAGTCTAAATGAAATCACAATAAACCAAACAAAATAAAATCTTAACTTGCTTAAAAGTTTGACAGTTGGATTGGATGTTATAGAAATGTAGAAAAGAAAAAAAAGATGTTTCCCACGAAGGCCTGTAGAAAAGAAAAAGAAAAAAAAAGATGCTCCCCACAAAACCCCAATCTTTAGAGTTCAACATATAAATTTTAGAAACTGGCTCCTCATGTCGTCTTCTTCGCAACCAGCTCAAAAATGGTTTCGTCGTAGGAGATTTTTTTCAGTCTCCTTATCTTCAGTTTCTTATACTTTAACTATTTCATGCTAGGTCTCCACCATCGATAATTCGAAGGATCAAACTACAATTCCAAAATTTCGATGGTACCCTCTCAATAAACCATTTGGCCGGCCAGAGGGTCAATGAACCCCAGGGCCCTCCCTTAAATACGCTGATGCCTTTGAGCACGGACGGATACTTAGGTCCTATTGAAAGGTGAAAAAAACTTGATTGTTTTTGTTAGTTTAGGCCATTCTGTCTTGACTCTTAAACAAGACATATTTATCATTAACCAAGGTCAAATTTCTCTTGAATGAAGTACGTACACTTTTGAAGCTTTGACTTGATACATAAAACAAATTAGAAACTTGGAATTTCTTTTCCTATATTTTGTTGGTGTTTGGTGCTCATGTTTAAGTATTTTTTTTTATTTCAATTTGTTTCATTGTTTATACAAACAAGTAATGATTATTTGTATTATTCCTTTGTAAAATAAGTGTAATTATAAAACTTATTTATTAAAATGGGTTATTTGATAAGTAGCGAAATAAGTATTTTTTTAAAATTTATTTCTCACTCATATTTTTATTGGATAAGACTTTTATTTAACAAAAAGGTTAAGGGGAAAATTCTAATAAAATATAAAATATATTTTGTTTATATTTTTATAAAATGTATATATATATTTTTATTAAATCAACTTGTTTTACAGCCAAAGGGGGTCAAAAGTGTATGGGGGATCAATAGCCTTTTTTTCACGACCTATTATTATTATTATTTTTTTCACCAACAAGATTAGAATCTTTATCACAAGAAAAAGACTATGTCTTATCCAATATTATAATACCGCCAAACCAATGATCATTTGATGATAGACAACTTTTCTAGAGATGAGTGGTCAAGAAAATATGACGTGCGAGGAAAGAAGAAATTGGGTCACGTGCTTTCCATGTGAGAAGAAGGAGGACGGTTTATCAGTTTTGTAACTTTGTTTAAAATTTTTATTATTATTTTTTAGGCTAGGGACAAAAGTATAATTCTAACTATAGATTTAATACAATTTTTAACACCAACATAAGAACGAAAAGTTTGATGGTTGAGTGAATAGTAGAAGAAAGCCGAAATTACTTATATTAAGAAATTACAACTCCTTATAAAAGTTTCTTTGCCTGATTACTGTTCAATAGTTGAATGTCACGTGACAACATTCGATTAATTATTTTAATATTATTACACATTCATTTTGTATATCCACTTTCTTTACGTTATATTTAAGCATCCAATTAAATTTTACACCCCCGTTATTCTCATAACAACACTGAGATAGTAGAATCTAGTTTTAACATAGTTACAATCCACAATCCTAGTAATTTAATTACTTTAGACATAATAATATAAACATTAGGGTTATTAGATTAAAAGTTAAAACCAAGTTCCACCTAATACAACCATACAAAATTACAAAGGGTAAAACTTGTCGAACTTTACAAGTCAAGGGGGGAAATCACCAACTTCAAAAAAATTGTAACAAGAAAAACAAAAATTCGTATAAGCTCCTTTGTAGAGAGAGAGAGAGAAGTGTGGAGAGAGAGAGAGAGAGAGAGAGAAACAGAGGGGGGCGGTGAAAGAGAGAGAGAAAAATGGGCAAGGCAGGCGGAGCAACGCCGGCGAAGAAGAAAGGCCGGCCGTCGCTCGTAGATCTAAAAAAACGAGCACAACTACAGCCAGAATTGCAAAATCATCTGCAATCACAACGGAGATCCACTCGCCGGAACCCTAATTTCGACGCTGCTGCTGCTGTCGCCGATGACGCATCTGTAGACGACGACGATTACTACGAGGACGATGATGATGATGAGAGGAAAGAGAAGAAAGTGAAGCTCGTTGTTCGGTTGCCCCAATTGAATCAACAACGACATTCAGTAAGATCTTCATCGGCTAATTCGGCGTCGTGTGGCTCTGATTCGAATGCTGATGATGATAATCGCAAAATTAACTCCGGATCTGGTCGTATCTTTGCTCATAATCAGGTAATCTCGTTACAAAAGTCTTCAATTTTTAGGGTTTAGTGGTTATTTGTAAAATTGAAACAATCCTATGCTCAATTTTTGAAATCAGTATAGAAACAGTAAAATAACAGGGGTTTAAGGAGGTTTAAGGCTTTCTAAACTGGAAAATTCGGGGACAATTTGTTTTTTCAGATGTATTTTTTTTTTAAATCTTAGATATTTTTTTAAAAATTTTGGGTATATTCGCGCGTGATTCGGAAGTTGTTATTTTTTTTTTACAAATTTAATTATCTTTGAGATCGGAGATCGGAAACAAAATTGTTATTTCAGACACCTTACTGTTCACGACGGTTTCTGGTTAATCTGGTAAGTCTGTATTATTATATATGTACAACAAAAAGAACATTCGTCCGCCATCATATCCTTGAAAAAGTTCAAATTTTGTCACTTATTTAATGGTTGTTGCTCTCTATTATTCCTGATTTCTTGCTTGCTAATACTATTTTGACTTTGACGGACCCTTTGACCATGGTTTTTTTGCTGATGGATCTTTGATGTGTTTGTGTTTGTAGGATGTAAAGGTTCAGAAAGCGATGGAGAGTCTTCATGGTCTTAATCAAAAACCCTTTCTGTTTTTTTTGTTTTATATATAAAACACAACTTGTTGGGAAATTCCCAGCATTTAGTTTCTCTGGTCTTCATTTTCTTGATGTTACCATTTAATATGTGGCCAGGATCACCATTGGAGACTGGACCCACAACACCTTTGCCAGACAAAAAGTTGTTGGTGTTCATCCTTGACAGACTTCAAAAGTGTGTCTTCTTTTTCTTTACCTTCACTGAAAAGATAACTTGTTTCTTGTTATACAGTTCGGCTAAAATATCGATTTGGTTTGTCTGCAGGAAGGACACTCACGCCGCGTTCTCTGAGCCAGTTGATCCAGATGAGGTGATTTGTTCAGAAAGTTTGTGTTATTGATCTAGACTGTTTGTTACAGTTCATTGCTGATTTTGGAAATTTTGTTTGTATAGCTCCCTGATTACCATGAAATTATAGAACAACCTATGGACTTTGGCACTGTCAGGAGTAAACTTGACAAGGGACTTTATTCAAATCTTGAAGAATTGGAGGTTGGTCATTCATTGTTGGCTGTTTATACTTGAATTTTTGGTTTATCTTAAACTTTTCAGTGAATCATTGAAGTGGATTTTTTATAGCCATTCTAAAGGAATTGATCATTTCATGAGCTAAATATTTTGGTGGTAGCACTACGTTTTATGCAAGCAGGGCGTGAGAGTATATTTTGATTAGATTTAAGATACCAGTCCGTATAATCCCTATTCGTAGTAAGGTGTATCTGCAAAAGGTCTATTATTGGTACTTCCCCACTGGTTGGTTACTAGAAATTGAAAGGCATATTAATATCAATAGGATATATATAGGAAACAAGGATTACATGATCTCATTTTGTTATGAGCCAGCTGGTCTCTCTGGGATAGAGGTAAGGTTTGTCCGTATCTTATCCTCCTGAGACCAGACCCTACTACCCGAGTGAAATTTTGCCGGGTATGTTGGTTTGTTTGTCTGAATGATGTCATTTGGTTAGAAAAGTTACAGAGTTTCTGGATAATATTTGACTCTGTTATAGAAAAAAAAAGTTTCTTTTTATGTCTTTGGCTCATTGTCTACCCCTGCATTTTCCTAGCTCTAAGGAGAATATTATGCTTTTTAACATTTTCAAAAGAATGTTCTTTACACCATCGTGTTTTCTTTTCATTGCAGGCAGATGTGTTTTTAATATGTTCCAATGCAATGCAGTATAACTCATCTGATACCGTTTTCTTTCGCCAGGTAGGCTTGACTTTGTTTCTGAACTAATATGCTATACGCAAGGTATATTAATTTGTTTTTTGATTTTGTTTTCTTTTAGGCGAGGTCTATACAGGAGTTGGCAAAAAGGGATTTTGAAAATTTGAGGCAAGAGGGTGATGATGGGGAGCTGCAACCGAAGGTAGTAAAAAGAGGGAGGCCTCCAAGCAAGCACTTGAAAAAGCCACCTAGCAGAACCTCAGTGGACGGTGTTGGTCCTGAGTCCACCTCAGGTGCCATTGTAGCAAATGTTGTCGACAACACAAATGAATCTACTCCTTATAATTTACGACGCGGGCCCATGATTTATAAGAATTATGCTGACAGTTTATTTCCATCAAATCGTACCCGGAATGGCCAACATTCCGAACTCTTATCGGATTGGAATGAAGAATTTCCAGGTTATTTTTACTTTCTTTTTACCAATTTAAACACTTAAAATAATACCTTTCATGTGTTTTTTTTTGTAGTATGAAAATGCCATAAACACACTGTATATTCCACTGCAATGTTGGTTTAATGGGTGTGCATAACTGCATATTAATGTCCTAAACTCCTAACTTTACTTTAGTTCCTTTAAAATTAATTCTTCGTTTTTATTTATTAGTGATTTGTTTTATTTCTTAACTAGTTGTTTCAAATGTGCAGCTCGTATTAAGAGGGCTGACATGAAATATGGGAACAAACATTTTATTATAGATGAGAGCAGGCGTGATACCTACAAGCAGTTCCATCCTATGAATTTTGCTAACACACATTCTCTTCTAACTAACTTTGGCGGGGAAGGGAAGCAGTTATTAGCGGTATACATTTCATAAAACTGAAGGGGTTTTACTTTTTACTTTTTACTATTTTTCACACACCTGCAACTCTCAAGTTTATACTTTATAGTCCATAAGTCCAATAAATGATGAAATACTTTTTTGAGCTAAATGCATATAATCAATTAATGTAATGATACAGACAATGGGTAGATGAGTAGCTGTCAGTTGTAAACTTTCCAAAAATAGAATACTGCCTATTTACTTTTGAAAAGTTCGTTCAAAGATTTTGTCTTTTTTTATTCTTTTTTTTTTTAGTAATCATTAATCGTCTCAGTTAATTAATTATTTAAATGTTTCCGAAAAATAAACAAAAACTGGTTTGTGGGTCAACTCAAGCTGGCCCCGCCCGTTTGGATCCATACTAAAAATGACTTGTTACACAACCGTCTGACCCGGTCGTTTTGCCACCTGTGGATCATTTTATAACGGTGTATATTTTTCCCATATCGATGCAGGTAGGGGTTCATGCTGAACACGGTTATTCCAGAAGCCTAGCCCGATTTGCTGCCAATATGGGCCCTATTGTCTGGGAAATTGCTTCAAGGAAAATCAAGAAAGCTTTGCCTCCAGGTGTCACATTTGGTCCTGGTGTTGTTGGTGAACCCGAAGCTTCCATCTCATCTACATCCTTTTTGCCATCTGGAAATTACAGTTATACCCCCAGGTTAGCCAGTAATGATATTCTAAACAAGCCTGAAACCCCATCTACTTCAAGACCAAAAATTGAAGATCCTGAGGTAAAAACCGATAAAGTTTTACCCCAAAATGGTAAAAGTTGTTCTGATGATGGCCCAGGAAGTAATCTTTCCAAACCGGGGATGTTTCAAGCACAAGGTACACTTGTCGATGCACAAGATACAAAAGGTGATTCGGGTAATTCTGGAAATCCGACTTGGCAACAGGTACCACCATCATTGAACCATAGACAGTTGACAGTTCCAGTTGCGGTTGCGGTACCACCTGACCTAAATGTTGGGGTTCAGGGACCATCTGCCGCACCGGGGTATGCCGGACTGAGGATCGGTTCGCCTCAGCAGCCGGATTTAGCATTGCAGCTCTGAGTCTGCGCAGGATCTTGTTGTTGTCTGGCGGTGTAACCGCCTTAAGGAGGTTGCGGGCGGCCCAGTACTGCATTTACAACATGTGGTATTGGTCATGGTTATGGATGGAGGTTAGTCTATAGTGTAGGGAATGTGTACAGATTAAGGATCTCTTTGTAACTTTGGACTCAAGATTGATTGGAGTATGATGAATCTGAACTAGAAATAAGAATACAAGCATTGTTGTTCTTTTTCTTTTTCTTTTTTGGCATTTTTTGTGGGTTATTATTTGTTTCTTGTAATAAGATTAGATATGAGTGACATTTATATGTACAATTATTACACCTAGGGAGGAATACCAACATTTCAAACTGCAGCAAAGATCTATAAAATGAGATGATAGTGTATTGCAAGCTTAAAGGAACATGAAGAACACACATCTGGCCTATCTCCACTTTTATAACTTTTTCTCTAACGAAGTGAATAGTATATTTATATGCTAATGTTGTACCAAGTTGTTTGAAAGATAAACTATCCTTATCACACTCGACATTAGAGGTGGGTGCCCATAGTAAAAGATAGTAAAGCTCGAGCATATATTGAAAGTCAACAGTTCGGTAACAACCTTAGTGACACCATGCTATTAAGGTTTAACGTTTGAGTGAGAGATGATAGCCTGATGCTTGAAATACCAACGTAATAAGTTATCATAAAAAAACACACAATAACACTAAAGAGTATCAATATATGATAAGACGAAAGAGGATGATACATGTAGCTATAGCTTATTGTCTAAGGTGCCATGAAAGTAATAGACAATACACTTTAGAGCATTAGACTATTAGAGTGTGGTTCTTGAGGATTATACACATATAAACAAACCTATTGACCGATAAAAAATGTCTGGTCGAATGAAAGTTAAGTATTATAGAGTATAAATAAGGTTGCAATTAAAAAATATAAGTCCTAAAATGCAGGTACCCTAACACCAGCTTTAGAGTTGGTGTAAAAAGGATAGTGATCGGCTTGTGACTTATAGTTAGACCTTACACGCGTGTGTGGACCTTACAAGAGTGCTTCCTTTTGTTGGACTTAGGGACAATGAGTTCGTTGTTCGCCAAATTTTGTTGAATGCAGAATCAGGCAAAGTCGCTTAAACACGATGAAAAGTGTCATGAAGCTGACACAAGTCTTTCTATTCGTGCACAAATTACCTCATATTATTTGCGAGCCGTGAATTATTTCATCTCTAACCAGGGGCGGAACTAGAAAAGTTTTTGAGGGGGTCCACAAATTTTTTTTACAGAGTCACTAGTTTTAGATATTTCAGTTTCATATAAACGTACATATAGAAATTTGGTCTATTACTTACTAAATATTTTTTAATGCAGGCGCACGTTGCAACAGGACATTGCGAGTAAAAAAAAAATGAAAAAAAAAACTCTACATGATTTGATAAAAAAAAAATCTATACCATAACATTGACAACGATATAATAGTAAAAAAATAATAGTTAATGGCTACAAATGAAGATAAGAGAAAAAATAACGTGTGAAGAAAAATAATATAACAAAATGTTTGTCTATTAAAAAAAATCTATAGTTTTATATATTGTAATATTTCATTATAAAAGTGGTCTAGAATTAATGTATTTAAAAAGAATTGGTATATAGTGAAAGTAAATAAAAAAGATGTGGAAAATGAAGTATCATCAATTACTCTCCTCATTTATAGCACTGAAATTAATAAAGAATGCTGGGAAAAAAAATGTTAAGGACAAGATTTGAACTTGCACCCCTTAAAACTCAAACAATGGTTCTTACCACTAGGCTAGTTGTCTACTTTGTTTCATCTTCACAAACTAAGTATTTATTAACTCCTCTTCACAATTTTTTTTTATAAAAAACCGTTCACATAATTTTTCACTTTGCGTATGAGGTTGAGGGGGTCCACGGGGACCACCTAGGCCTAATAAGGGTCCGACCCCTGTCTCTAACTATTTATTATCACAAAAATATCCCATCTCATCTTATTGAAGAAAAAGAAGGGATATGTTAATAAAGTCCCATTAAAACCGTAACAACGCACAGTTACCATCTAGTTGAAGTTAGAAGATGTTGGGATTTAATTATATAATTTTCATACATGATTATTAAGTAGTGTAATGATATCATTTGATATCATTTGATATCATTTGATGATATATTAATAAAATCGGAAAACAATATATCAAGAAGAATGATAGCATTTACTATCATGAATACATACATCTCCGATAGCAGAAACTAAACAACGAATTCATTATCCTAGGCAGGAACAGGAACAGGATAGCTATCAATACAGTCAGCCCATGGGCCTTTATGGGCCTCACCAACGATGGGCCTAATACACTCCCATACTAAAACGGTACATTTCGGCCCACTCCCCATCCCAATCTGCAACACTCTCTCTCCTTCCTTCACTCTCTCCTTAGCTTCCATATACGCCAACTCATACCACAACGAAGAAGACGACTGGTTCCCAAACCTATGAAGCGTCATCAATGCCGCCTCCGTTTCCTCCTCTTTCAACTTCATCTTCTTCCCAATCTCCATTATCACCGACTTCCCGGAAGTCGGCAAACAGTAATGCTGGATCACTTTTCTAAAATTCGGCACGTAAACTTCCACCGATTTGTCGAAAAACTTCTTCCGAATTACCGAAAACCCGTAACGTATCTTCTCTTCGAATGGGAGAATGGAAGAGCCGAGAGTCTGAAAGTTTGATCGGAGTAAATCTCCAGCGACATGCAGCACGTCCTTTCTAAGCGTAACCCCAAGTTTCCCTTCGGAGTCTTCTTCCCGAATCGCGGAATTATACCCTAGGTCATCAAACGCACCTTGTGTTCGTCGGGCGTATAGTAATATATATTTCGAAATAATGGAATATGAAATCTTGTTGGTGATGAGAACCGCGGCACTCCCGGACCGAAACAGGCAGTTGAGAACCATCATGGAGCGGTTAGTTCCCGCATACCAACCGTTTGATAATATTTCCGTGCTCAGAATGACTGCATTGGAGTTTTTGTGAACTTTCAAAAGGTTTGTGGCCATGTGAACCGCTACCGCACTCGCGCTACACCCCATACCGCTCAAGTTGAACGTCTTGATATCGTCCCGCATAGAATATCGGTTGAGGATGATAGACGAGAGGGACGGAGAGGGGCAGAAGCCGCTGCAGTTGACGATGAGAATGTCGATTTGGTTCGGGGAGAGGTTGGTTTTGGAGAGAAGGTGTTCGAAGACCGGGAAGAGGACGGATTCGGCTTCCTTGATGGCTTCATCATGGGTTGATCTTGGTGGGATGTAGTGGAGAGCTGGTGGAATGTAGGTCATTTGACTTTGACCGGAAGAGACCAAGATTTTGGACAAGAAGTCAACGCTTTCTTGGTCCAGATTGTGGACTATGCGGGAGTGTTCCAGGAAAGATGTGAAGGGGACCCTCCAGTAGTTTGGTGGTTTTAGACATGAGTAGTCTACAAGATAGATTGGTGGAGAAGATTTTAGGTATGTTTTAAGGATGAGGAGGAGGAAGAAAACAAGAGCAAAGAGGGATAAAATTAAGATGGGATCTTGATCCATTTGATTTGTGTGATGAATGAATATATCTGATAAAAATGAGTTGAGGTGAATTGTATATATATGGGTGAGGAAGGTGACATTATTGTGTTAGCAGTTGGTAGATAAACATATCAACATCATCGATTGTCCCAATTATATATTATCTTCTTCAAGTGATTAAGATTTCCAGATTTGGGTAAAATAAAGATTTCATAGATTTTAGCCAGAAAAAGATAACGATGAAAATGTGAAGAGGCATTAAATTTAAATTGACTGGGTGTAAATGAAAGCAGTTGGTAGCCTCTGATAATTATGGCAGGGGTGAAGTCAAACGGTGCAGCAGCAGAACCGAAGATTGATTTAAACGATTTGGGTAACTGGGAATAATCTACATTCCCCACACGTATTACTTTTGTTTCAAATTCGGTTTGAATTCGAGAGGGGCAAAGGTTAGAAGGATTCGAGCTTTAACATTGAGACATTTTTAATTTCTTGTTGGTGTTTGACTATTTAATATATTTGTATTAGACCATTTGCTCATTTGGATGTTTAACACTAATAGTTTTAGAGATTAAATGTATTTTTTTTTATGAAAATTCGGATATCCGACTGTTTTGAACACCCCTACGTAGTATAATGTTCCTGTCGATGATCCAAATTTGCCGTTCAAAAATATATATATATATATATACCTTGCTTGAAAGTAGATGTAATCTAACAATTTAATAAAGATAGGTGAGTTTAATGCACGAAAGTTCTCAAGAGACCTTCTAGTGGTGGTATTCCTCACAATTAGAGGTTGGAGGTTTAATGTGTTTATTTTAGAAATTATAGGAATTACTTTTAAAAGAAAAGTTATCCAGGACTCACGTCTTTAGCATTTAAAAAAGTTCCAACATGTACATTGTAAAGACGCATACCAATTCTATTGTTATTATTATTTTTAATACGTTCTCATGATTATGGCTTAACAATTATGGACGTATCGTGTGTGCACCCGACTAGTATATATATATATATATATTTTTTCTAATCAAAACGCAAAGTAATAGGTGCAGTCTTGTAACATAGCTTTTAGGTTCTACGTTCAATATTTTAATCGTTTGAGTCATTATTGGTGGTCTAATAGGTATAGTCGTGTAACATAATCTTTAGGTCCTATGTTTGATGGTAAACGTAATTTTTTTTTAATTTTCTAGTCAAAATGTACTTTAATCGTTTGGATAGTTATGAAGTTTTTTTTCGTTTTTTATGTAGCGTTATAGCAATGTAGTTGTTTTGTATACATGCGTTATACTCTCGACAACACGGGTTGGAGATCGTTGTTTACATTCATCAATGCAACATACAAGTAACATAATATTGAGTAGTTGTACATAGAGGTGCACATTTAAGGTTTTTTTAATACATAGTTTTGGGGTTCAATCCGGTTCCGAATATAATCGGGTATGGTCAAACCGGGTATTGACTTGAACCGGTTTCGAGTAGTACCCGGTTCTTGAAGGGTGAAACTCGTACACTATCTACCCGGTTAGGGTAGGGTCGGGTACTAACAGATTTCGGGTACAACCGGGTACAATCGATCTTAACACCAACGGATGATTGAGCACTTTCATTTGAAATTTGATACTTGAGAAGGTTTTTAAGAGCGTTTAAGAGATTTTTTTAGTATTAAGAGCATTTTTAGTGTTGTGAGTTTGTGACTATCCCTTTACATCCACTAAGTATATATACCAAGTATTAGGGGGGTTAAAGTGCTAACAATTACATTAAGAAAAACGAGATCAAATGGTCTCATGACTGTTGCCTAATAGTAAAAAAACGGATACGGGAGCTAGCCATGGTCATAATATGGTAGAAGTTCGGTATAGAACCGGATACAAATCGGTTCCGGGTACGAGAAGAAATATGCAGAACCAGTTCATAACCGGTGGGTACAATTGGGTACTACCCGGGTATGGTCAAAACCAGGTATAGACCGGACATGGTTCCAGGTATGATTTTGGATCCGGTTTTTTTTATTCACCTCTAGCTGTATAATCTTTCGAATTTTGAAGACTAAAATAAGTTCATAGATACAAATGATTCATAAGAGAAAATGCAAAATCGAAAGATACTAGAAATAGAGAATGAGAGTGGATATGCAAGTATATCAATATATACTTGAAAAATATTTCAAACTTTATGGACCTCTAGTTGTATAATCTTTGAAATTTTGAAGATTGAAATAAGTGCATAGATACAGAGGATTCGTAATAGAAAATGTAAAATCGAAAGATACTAGAAATAGAAGAATGAGAGTCAATTTCTCAATTGTTATTTGTTAAGATTGGTACAATCATACCAAAACTTATTACAAATTCCCCAATCAATGGCTCATCTACCAACCTGTACGTTTGTTGGTTTTAATTGCCTTTAGAACTTTATTTTAATTCTTCTTAGCGTCTTGCTAGGAGCCCCCCCCCCCCCCCTCCCCGATGTTAATAAAATTCAGCAGTTAAAAAGAAAATTCATTATATTTTTTTCTGATTTTAAGATTCATCTATTGGTTACTTTATAAGATTTAAATCCGTAATATCATTAAGCTAATGTATTTTTCAAGGTGGATTAACATAAAAATTTATCATACAAATTCTTAATTCTAAAGTAAATTCAGTATAAAATACATTATTGATCAGCCATGTGAATACCTTAGACATTATGGAGCCTGGATTTTTTTTAAGTTTGTGATCTTAAATGATTTAATAGTAGACAATAAAAAACTTGTATGTTGAACTTGAATTTGGAAAGAATTTAGAGGGAAAGCATATCCTCCTACTTTCAAGATATTCTATTCCCTCAAATAATAATAAAAGATATATCACTTCCGATTTGAAAAACAGTGGAGGCAACAAGTAACACTTTATCTTTTAGGGTATTTAATATTCACATCCACTTTTATTAAAAAATAGTCTTTATATATGGATTATTTGGGACCAAATTCAGGTCATTTGGACCCAAGTGGTTATTTGGTATATTTTTTTATTTTTATAAATAAGGTCGTTTGGACGTCATTTGGATCAAAACGACTTCTTAGAATTCAGGATGACTGTAGTTTTGTAACATTTAAAAAAAAAAACCCAAACGACCATTTGGGTCCAAACCACTCAAAATTGCCCCCCCCCCTCCCCCCCCCCCCGCACGACCATATGCCCCCAAACGACCCGTGTAAAAGCTATTTTTTTTAGTAAAAGAGACTGTAAATATAGCCACAACCATCTTTTATCATAAAGATTGTAACAATTTTATAATAGTACCAACAATAAGTAACAGAGGTTGATAAACAATAGCCACAGCCTTCTTTACTTATTTAATCACGTTAATATAATCATCGTAACATATGGCTCTCTCTCAGCTCGTTAGTATATAAATGAAATGTAAATTTTTTGGTTTTTACTTTACTTAAAAAGTTAAAAGTTAAAAAGATAAAATCAACTTTGTCCATTATGTTATTAAATATAAAAGTAGCTGAATATGCAATTAACAGAGACATTTACTTAGAAATGTAATTATGTAATAATGTTTAACTAAATTTTAAGAATCATTTTCATTTCATAGAGTGAATTGCAAATTTTGTTATTTAGGTTTGCACGTTTTAAAAGTTTTGTCTTTTATCTTCAATAATAACACTGGATGTCCTTTATATTGCATAAAGTTACACTCGGTGTCTTCTGGCCCAATTTTGTTCGTTACGGCAAATGACATTCAGTATAAGTTCTGTACAATACAAATGACATTTGGTGTAAGGTTTGTCAGGCCAAATGACACTTACTGAAACTTTGTAAAGTTTAAAGGACATCAGTGTTATTAGTAAATGTAAATAACAAAACTTGCATAACGTACAAATCTAAATGACAAAATTTGTAATTCACTCTATTTTATATAGATATAAACTTTCATTAAACTTCTAAATCTATATTATACTTCATCAATAAATTGTTAAAATGTTTTACCGGTGTGTGTGTATTAATGTGTTGTGTTCCTGTCAGATCGTATCATCGTAATGTCACCCACTCTAGGGGCAATACCGTAATTTGAAGTGTGTTTATTTTGTTAATTTTTAAATTTTTTTGAACGGCTGAAGTGTGGCTGACTCTCTATTTTGATCTGCTGGGAGAGACTCAGAGACCAATTAATATAAATGAAAGAGGGCGGTGAAAGTCTTAAAAGCGGGACCGAGAGCGACATTCATCAATTACATGTCTCTGTTTCGCATTTACCTTGGGGCCCATATACTTATCAATATGTTCATTTTCTTCTGTTTTTAAAACAATCACTTTTAAGTATATTTTTTCTCAACAAAAATATATTCTTACCATAAACCAGTAGAAAGCTACACATATATGATGTATCTATAATATATAATATAAATTAGTGAGGTGTCCGCACGATGGAGCCAGGAACACGACACACAATATAGATACTGGTAAACGGTTGAATAATTAATTAGAAGTACATAATATGACAATTAGCATTTGTAGTAAACGATTGAACAATTAATTAGAAGTACATTATATGAAAATTACCATATGTAGTAAACGATTGAACAATTAATTGAGACTGTATTTTAGTCATAGGTTCCTATTAACAAAATATTTATAACTTTTCTTTTAACAATAATATTTAGAACTTTATTTTTTTTTGGAACGGCATCGATCAGGCGACTTTGGTCTCACGTGTAAACCTACCCTTGCGGGGCTATGTCCAAGGTCGATTACTCGGACCTCCGTGAGAACCAAGACACCCCCTCCTGAAGCTTTCTCCTGACAGAAACCCCCTCCTGAAACAACATAGGGTAAAACTGTCTCCCCTTGGATTAGAACTTGGGTCACATAGTAACCAAAGCCCTAAGAGCCAAGGGGTAACCACTTTTAGAACTTTATTAATAGTTAATAGATTTATTATTTTCATTTATGAGTAATTAATATGGTGATGGTAATTCACATTTACATCTTCTAAAAAATCATAAAATATTATGTAAAAAACATTTTTATCCCTCTTATAGTATTATAATATAGTATATTATAGTATAGTATAGATAGATATCCCATTTCAACTTTTCCTTTAGTAAATCACACTTGGGAGGCGGTGTGGTTGGGTTACCGCTGGGCGGTTCCAAGGGGAGCCGGGCGGCTCAAAGGGGCAACCATACCGCCTTGGGCGGTTTCCCCCCATGGCTTCCGAATTTTTGGTCTATGCGGCACGAGGGAACCGGGGAGAGCCGCACCAACCCCCACTTGTTTTGTCTCATTTGTTTTTTCATGTTCCAAGGGGAGCCGCATGGCTCTTCTTGGCAACCATACCGGGTGTTGTGGCTTGATATGGCTTCAAAAACATCAAAATTGAGTTGGCACATGATGATTGGTTGGTGAGCATGGCTCCTTGAAGCCACAAGGCAACCATACCCCCTCCCCTTACCGACTAATATATATAGTTTAAAATTATAACGACCGGTAAAATATCCTCTGATGTAACCATAACAGCGGATCTTCTTAAAAGTTCGGAGTGGCACCGCCCCCTATTTTTATCTATCTTAATTTAGTTTTGTCTTAATGTGTCTTGACATATATACTATGGTTCATGCTAACTTTTCTTGTCTTCTTTTATTATATATAGTTTGCTAATCACTTTTTTGTTAATTGGTATTTTACTACTATTAATTTTAATATTTTTGTTGTTGTTACTTTGATTTCTTAAATTATACTTTATGTTATCTGAATTATTTATATTATACATGTCAAACAAAATATGTTTTTCTGAAAACCCAAACACGACAAAAAGAGAGGAGTTTGTTTCGGGATGAAGCCTTTCAATGGCTCTCATTTGCCATCTCATTATCCGTCTCCATCCGTTTCATAGCGGTGGGCTCTTAGAGACTTGTTTATCATAAAAGTTAATATATCATTAATTCTGAAACATATAAACTTTGGAAACAAAAGTGCTATAGGCATTATGTTTATAGAATGTTTAAAAAAATGGTGCTATATAAATATAAAATTCTCAATTTAAGGTGAATAGTGCTCTTGCGTGACTATGTGACTCCAGTGGTTAGATGTCATATAACGGTCTTCGATAACTTTTTCTCTTGAGGTGAATAATGCTCGTGCGAGATCAATCCACGTGGCTTCAATGGTTGGATGCCACATGGAAGCCTCCGATAATCATTGTTTTTAAAAGAAGCATTCCTTTTAGGCTATCTGTAGTGGTTTGAGAGTTGGGTGGGAGGTTATTCGACATGTGACGGATGACATGGAAATGAGGGGGTTATGAGGTAAGGGGAGTAGTGAGGGGTTATGAGGATGAGGAGTTATGAAGATGGGAGAACCAATAGGAAAAAAAAAACAAAAAAACAAAAAAAAAGCAAGAGAGGGGAAGTGGTGCCATGTTAATAACGTCTGGGACGATTTTGTGGAAGATGGCGCCTAGGGGGGTGGAGGAGGGGTGCCATAGGGGCGCCATCCTGTGTATTTGATGAGAATAACGCCCCAATACAGATAGCCTTATAGATAAACTTGTTTGGATGCCACATGGTAGTCTCCCATAATTTTTCTTCAATTCTTCTTATTATTTTTTTTAACTTTATTTAAAGAAGTGTTCCCATTTTATGGATAAACTTATGTAAACACAACTCAATTAACAACAAAGTTAGACAGGGCAGTAAGTAGAGTCGTGTAACATAAAATTTAGTCATAGATAGGTGTTAATGTGAAAAATAATGTTTGTAATTGGTAGGTGTTAATGTGAAAAATAAAAAACTAAAAAAAGTAATGATATTTATACTTTATACGAGATAATAAAGCTGAAATTGAGGTTTTACGCGTATTTGTAAGAATATGAAGTATTGAAGTGGCGATGAGTAATCTTACCTTATTTAAACTCTAGAACTTGGATTTATCTTTGATATATAGAAAAAATATATATATAAATAGAGAAAAATAAGTAAAAATATATAACTTTATTACGAGACGTTATACGACGAATTCGATATTTCGATACGTCAGCTGTCATAATTAAATTCTCTGTATACACAGGGCGCTAAAAGGGGGAGCAAGCTAATTCACCAGATTCAAAGTTTGTGTACCATTTTCGCTGCTGAATTCCAAGTAATTTCAACTACTTTTTCTCATTATCTACTGAAAATTTTGTTGTTTTCTGTTCCTAATTTGTTTAATGTTTGATTTTTTGTAGTCTAGTGATAACAACTTGATCATTTGGTTCGAATCTCGTTAGATTGTTGGATTTTTCCGGCAATTACGCGTTGATTTGTTGTTCGTCTTATTACGTGAAGAATTCTGGATTATTCGTACTTTAGAAGAAGCATTTGTCCGATTTGTGTAAACTAGCGGTTGATTTTTACTTTTTTAGTTCCTGTCTGCTCAATTAGGGTTTTGTTTTCATACTCGTTAAGTTGATTTGTTAATTTGTTGTATGAATTGCTGAATTCGCGTTTGAAGTGTGTCTGTATCGAAGATGAAAAAATTATTGCAAATGAATTGCTTCTCTTGCATCAAATGTTGCTCCAAAAATGTTAAAAACTACGACGGTGATATGGCTGCAGATGGATTTGCAGGTTTGACAGCTGTTTTTGACTTTTGTTACTTTATCTATTGATTATGAATGTGAATTCTACATTAAAATTGAATAATGTGGTTTGATTGCAAATTTTTCTGTTGGTGTATAGATGGGAAGGTGACTAAATCTATGAAGGGGAAAAAGTTTAGTAGTCAGAGGGCTAATGTGGCAAATAGTTTCACGTTTCGCGAGCTTGCTACTGCAACACAGAACTTCAAGGATGCTAATTTGATCGGAGAAGGTGGATTCGGGAGTGTCTACAAGGGCCGGTTAGAATCTGGGAAAGTAAGTTGTCATATTATATTATCTTATGATTAATATATGCATTTTAGGGCTGGATTATGTTTCTATGGTATTTTTTTAGTCTTAGTTGTGTTCTAGAGGTTGAATTTGATGAACAGGTGGTTGCTGTAAAGCAGCTAAACCTCAATGGTCTTCAAGGGCACCAGGAGTTCATTGTTGAGGTGCTTATGTTGAGTCTCCTGCGCCATTCCAATCTTGTCACTTTGATAGGTTTTTGCACAGATGGGGATCAGAGATTGTTGGTTTATGAGTACATGCCACTGGGTAGCCTGGAAAACCATCTTTTCGGTATATACTTGAGCCTTTGTTATCCTACTAATCGTACTCATTTTGTTTTCTGTGTTGGAGAAATGCTTGTTGAATGAAGTATGAACTAATCTCCTCTCGATATCAGTCAACTAACATAAAACCACAGGGGGGGGGGGGGGGGGTTCAAAGATTAAGGTCGTGTTTGGCGCGCCATAAGCTAGCTTATAAGCTAGCTTTTTGACGTTACCAAACGGGGTTTTTTTTTAAAAGCTAGTTTTTTTTAAAAGCTAGTTTTTTTTTAAAAGCCGCGTTTGGTAATGTCCAAAAGCTAGTTGGAGTAGCGTTTCAACTAGCTTTTATAATATTTACAGTTTTACCCTTTCCTAATATTTTGTTTTTAAACTTTAATTTATTTATATACATGTACATTTATGTCATTTTGTATTTTTCAGCTAGTTTTTACCAAACGTTATTTTTTATCAGCTAGCTTATAATTTATCAGCTAACAGCTACCTCATCAGCTAGTGCGCCAAACACAGCCTAAGTCATTTCATGCATTTGGTCTATCTAGTTATGTTTTTATGAAAATTCACTGCTTTTGGTGGTGATATTGGGCTCTAACCGTTGATGTACTTCATGCTTCAAGCGTTTTTTTCGTTCCTTTCTACTAGAGTTTTTTTCCTGAATAGCAATTCCTAGATTTTCTAGGATAAATGCACCAGATACTGCACTTTGCAGAATTTGAACCCCTAACTTTTTGTTTGTGGGGCACACCACTTAAACACCAGGTCCTCCCCTTGAGGACCCTTTGTACCACAATTACTATGCTTTTCGTAAAGTGCATGCCATTTTTTTTACTTGCCTCTTTATAAGTTCAATCTTTGTACTTCTAGAGAAATCCATATTTTAAAGGTATTGTGATAGTTTATAAAGAAACGAATTTTACAAGAAAGATAAAAAGAGCCGTTATCTTTCGCTATTATTCCTGTGTGTTTTTTTTTGCCAACTTTTGACCGGGTAATTTTATTGAATCTACAAAATAGTATTCTAAGCGACAGCCGGAAATTATAATATACTTTGGTTGAAAATAAATGGAAAACGTAGTTTCTTTTATTTGCTTTATGTATCATGTTAATACTTCAAGAAATTCAATCTAAATTCTTCATCTGACTATCACAGAAAATATCTTAAAAAGATTCTGGAAAGTTGTTCCTTGCATGGATAGCATGGTTGCATTTGATTCTTGTGACTTTATATGATTCATATTTTTTCACAAAAATTCCGATAAATTTATAAGAGAAGTTTAACTTGATATATTTTATTTCCAGATCTAGAGCCTGATCAGGAGCCACTGGATTGGCACACCAGATTAAAGATTGCTGTTGGTGCAGCTCGTGGACTCGAGTATCTCCATTGCAAAGCAAATCCACCTGTAATATACCGTGATCTAAAATCTTCAAACATATTATTGGATAATGACTTCAATCCAAAGCTTTCAGATTTTGGACTGGCTAAATTGGGCCCTGTTGGTGCTAACACTCACGTGTCAACTCGAGTTATGGGTACTTTTGGTTATTGTGCTCCTGATTATGCTATGAGTGGTAAATTGACTACAAAGTCTGATATTTATAGCTTTGGTGTTGTTCTGTTGGAGCTGATCACTGGGCGGAAGGCTATTGACATGACCAAGCAACCTGGAGAGCAGAATTTAGTTTCTTGGGTGAGTTGACTTTTGGACTTTTAAACACCAATTCTCCTATAGGTAGGGGTGTAACAAGCCGAGCCCGAGCTCGTCTATGTGCGAGCTCGGCTCGTAGATAATTATTTAAGCTCGAGCTTGGCTTGGGCTCGGCTCGTTTATAAATAATTTTTATTTTTTTATATATAGTTAAATTTATATATATTTAGAATTATTCTTTATATATAGAAAATAATACATATTATTTACTTATTTTATCGTAATATTATATATAATTATTAATTTTAAAAATATATTTAATAAATTAAAAAAAAATTATATAAATAAAAGGCTCATTAAGGCTTGCGAGCAAGCTCGAGCTCGTTTAGTAGACGAGCCCTATTTCAAAGCTTGAGCTCGGCTCGTTTCGAGCTTTTTATCATTCGATCTCGAGTTGCTCACGAGCAGCTCGGCTCGGCTCGTTTACACCCCCTAATATTAAGTAGTAGTTATCAGCCTACCCATTTTGCGTTTACCAATTTATTCCTTATGATGTATCAATTCTGATTAGAGGAATATATTCATCTCTAATCATGGGTTGTAAAAAGGTGTGGCAAGATGGAGCAGGTTGGGTAACGGGTCAAAATGGGTTCAGTATGAAGTATCACATCTTTGTGCATATTTAATTTAAATTATCTATATACAAAAAATGCTTTAACTGTGAATACAAAGACCATATATTTTTACAATTTTAATCTAAATCTTTTGAATCATACGGTTTCGGAAAGGATTATTACTCATTCACCTTTAAGCTGTTCTTGTAACCGGTGGCAAACAACCTGGTTTTAAATAAATGGGTCAAATTGCCACCTCTATGTGACTACATACTTTTATATTTCTTCATTGTACGTTTTTATGGCCTTGTATAAATATCACCAATTATGTACAGTCACGCCCCTTTCTAAAAGACCGTAAGAAGTTTGTTCTACTGGTGGATCCCATGCTGCAAGGTCGAGTTCCAGTGCGTTCAGTGCACCATGTGGTTGCAGTTACTGCAATGTGTCTTCAGGAGCAAGCAAATTTCCGCCCCTTGATTGGTGATATTGTTGTTGCACTCGAGTATTTAGCCTCTCAAGCCGAAATGTTTGAAAATCATAAGGGTTTGACTACTATTGACTCGCAAAATGAAGACCATGCTCTTGCTCCATCTACATGACAGTTTCCTGTTGCTAATGAGCCTGCACCAGAAAATGCCCAAGTTTCTTTAGCCAAAAAGATTTACTACAATTGTAAGGTAAAGGTCCCTCAATTATTCAAAGATATATATATTTTTAAATTCATATTGGCTAAATAGATAAAGTGATTGTGATTGAGTGATTCTTTTGTTTTGTTTTTATTAAGGATGCGTTTTGAAAAATGATTATCTGATAATTTTGGCTCCAGGTCATAGATATTGGGTTTTATCTCAACTTCAAGCAGTAGAAACACATCCTTGCAATATCTAGCTTTGTTACATCTGATTATTTTATACCATGTAATTAGTTTTAAACACAATACCAAACACCCCTTCAGAAGTAGGCTCCATCTTTATTTGAAAATAAGAATCAAGATAACAAAAATGTAATATGATAAATCTAGCTTTTAGTGTCCTTTTCTCTTAAACCCCTTGAAGGCCACCTGCCTAGTTGTGTTGTTGGGTATAAGTGGATCATGTGAGTTTTCTGGGTTCTCATAATTATTAAAAATGTAATATGATTAATAGATCAATAGCACTTTAATCAATTTCATACTTCTAGTAACATTATGATATGCTAATTGATTCCTGGTGCAGGAATGGTACCTCACTACAATGCATTATGGATATATCGTCTATCTCTTGTTTGCCACGGTGTATAATTCGTAAGTGTTGATTTCTGGGTATGGTTTTTTTTTATATATTTTTTGAATGTAGAGTTATAATGATTGATGGTTTCACCTTATTTGTAGATAAGTATATATGGGCTTGTTGACTTGATGATGTTCTATTTCTTTGTCATTTGACATTTTTATTTTACGAGTTTAATTCATTTGATCAGATTCTATGGCTTATAATTACCATTTAAGAAAAATAAGTTCAATAATATGAGATAAAGGGTACGTAGAGACTAAGGCTGTGTTTGGCGCGCCATAAGCTAGCTTATAAGCTAGCTTATCAGCTAGCTTATAAGCTAACTTTTTAACGTTACCAAACGGAGCTTTTTTAATAAGCTAGCTTTTTTTAAAAGCCCCGTTTGGTAACGTCAAAAAGCTAGCTTATAAGCTAGCTTATAAGCTAGCTTTTGAAAA
This sequence comes from Deinandra increscens subsp. villosa, assembly GCA_039602395.1. Lineage (NCBI taxonomy): Eukaryota > Viridiplantae > Streptophyta > Magnoliopsida > Asterales > Asteraceae > Deinandra > Deinandra increscens. Next base: position 25,740,802 of record JBCNJP010000018.1, read on the forward strand.
GCTAGTTGGAGTAGCTTTTCAACTAGCTTTTCAACTAGCTTTTATAATATTTCCAATTTTACCCTTCCCTAACTTATAAATAAATATCTTTATTTATATTTATGACATGTACTTTTATGTCATTTTATATTTTTAAGCTACTTTATCAGCTAGTTTTTACCAAACGTTATTTTTTATCAGCTAGCTTATCAGCTAGCTTATAATTTATAAGCTAGCAGCTAGCTTATCAGCTAGCAGCTAGCTTGTCAGCTAGCTTATCAGCTAACAGCTAGCTTATCAGCTAGCAGCTAGCTTTTCAGCCAGTGCGCCAAACACAGCCTAATAAATGTTTGAAATTTTAGATCAGATCGTGTCATATAAAATAATTCAAAAATACATAATTTATAGAAACCAAATCTTAATAAAAGTAACTTGATTTGATATGAACGACTAGCTAGGGTTTACTAGATTAAAAACCACTTTTTTGGCTTTCTAGAATTCGTCTGCATAATATCTTCTCTTCTTCTTTCGTGTTTAATTACCTTTACCTCATAGAATAATGGCTCCTATTTTCCGCCCTTCAACCTTCACCATTCTCAAGCCTCTTCTCCAAAACCAACAGTTTCGTTATGCAAATGCAATCTTTAATAATACCTTCCAACAACATCGTTTCTTCAAAAGCTCTCTTTTAACAAAATCATCATCAGACCTAAAACAATCAATCAGCAACCAAACCCACGTCTCGACCTTACTCGCAACCCGTCTTCTCTCCGAGAACTTCCCCCGCTCCAACTTCGTTTTCTCTCCCCTTTCCATCCATGCGGTCCTGAGCCTGATAGCGGCCGGATCCGAAGGCAGAACCCTCGATCAACTCCTCGCTTTCCTCAAAGCAAAGTCCACTGATGAACTCAACTCTCTTTCTTCGGAGCTTGTGTCCTTGATCTTAGCCGATGGCAGCTCAATGGGCGGGCCTCGTTTGTGTTTTGCGAACAGGCTTTGGGTTGATGATAAAAAGAAAGTTTCTCTTAAACCTTATTTCAAAGAGGTTGTGGACATAGAGGTGTACAAAGAAACCGATTCACAAACCGAACCGGTATAAAAACCAGAACCGGTTCAAGATAAAAACCGGTTTAAAGAAAACCGGTCTGGTTCGATTATAAATTGGCGGTTCCCCATCGATTTGGCATTCTCCTTTGACGAACCGGGTCGAAACCGGGTTGTCTCCGAAACCGATTTAGAACCGATTTGAAACCGGTTTGGAATTGGTTTAGAAACCGGTTTATTATAGATATATGCTTTTCAAAATTCCGATTAGCTACTAATCCCTTAAATGCCATTAGTTGTAAATTAGCTGGATTCTAATGAGATAGTCTTGAATTCCCTTAAGTCACAATGTTAACATTAATGAGATTAATTGAATTAGCCATTTATTAACGTTAGAATTTAATTTTTCTTTTACAATTCAACCTTTAAATTATTATAAATAGTGGGTATTTTTTATTGAATCACACAACTTTCTCCTCTTGTATATCTCAAAATCTCTTATAATGCTTCATCATTTTCAGTTAAGTTTGTTCAAGCTTTAAAAATTTTATAATGTAGTTTTAGCCAACTTTTTTCTCTTATATCAAGTCTTAAACTTTGTTTAGTTAATCATTTGAAAGAATAAAAAAACCGTTTTTTTACAAACCGGTTCAACGCAAACCGGTTTCAAACTGACCCGATACGGTTCTGTAGGTTTGAGGTTTTGTTGCTTTAAACCGGTTCATAACCCGAACCGATTATGACCAAGCCGATTTTGACCAGAGTTGACCAAACCGGTTCCGGTCCACAACCCGAACCGGTTTGTAAAAAAAACCGGTTTTGTACACCTCTATGTGGACACGGTTTATAAAGCTAGTTGCAGGCAAGTCGATTTCACGAAGGTGTGTAATTTATATGTTCTATTCTTTTCTCTATTAATACAACTTCAAATTGGAGGTATATTGGAATGATTAGAACCTGCTGCTATTAATAAAGAGAGAGTTTATAATGTCATTCAGTTTGTTTATTTGTGATATTAGAATTAGAAGTCTCCCCACAAAAGAGTTGAATTACTCTATATAGGAAAAATAAGTACTGTTAAAATATTAAGGCTAATTTCATAAACTGTTAAAATAATTAAGGTTAGTTTGGAAGTACTTTTGAGTTTTGTTTTATTTTATTTGAAGAGGCACAAATGATTTGTTTTTTAAACTCTTTCATATTTTTTTTAAAAGACTTCATGTTTTTTATATGTTTCGTCATTGTATCAATATTTACGCGTTTAGGTTTTGTCATTTTATCTTAGGTTTTTTTTTTTTCATTAGTGACCTCTCTCTTATTTATCAAAGTGAGATTGTTGATGTTTTTTTGTTTTTGTTTTTGAGGCTCTCTTTCTACTCATGTTATTTTTATTATAGCGGTCACATATCAACTTCGATTTTAGGTTTTACGTAGATTTGTTTAATTTGGATTCCAATGATCATCCCTGTAATATAGTTTCATACATTAAAAAAATATAAAAATTTGCCGCAACGTGTGAGATATACATACTAGTTTGTGTAAATGGTGACCTTGTTCACAAACTTGAGGTTCATAACATATTATTTCTGTTTAAACTTTTTTTTGTATATAACTAACATATTATTTATTGTGCAACTAAGACTAATGAGGTAGCGGATGAAGTGAATTTATGGGCCGAAAAGCAAACAAATGGTCTTATCAAAAGAGTTATTAGTGCTCATGCTATTCATGGTCTCACTTGTCTCATCTTTGCAAATGCTGTCTACTTCAAGGGAACGTGGCTTGAGAAGTTTAACCCGTCACGAACAAAAAAGGATTACTTCCATCTCCTTGATGGCAAAAAAGTTCAAGTTTATTTCATGACCAACAAGCGAGACCAATTCGTGAGTGAATATGACGATTTTTAAAATATTAGGCTCTTCCTTATTTACAAGGCGAAGATAGTCGCAAGTTCACAATGTACTTTGTTCTACCAAATGAAAAAGACGGCCTTCAATCTTTAGTAGAGAAAATCAGTTCCAAATCCGATTTTATTGACCGTCACATTCCCCGTAAAAGAGTAGAAGTCGGGAAGCTTTTGATACCAAAATTTAAGATGAAATTCGACTTTGAAGCTTCTGATGTCTTAAAAAAATTAGGACTTGTATTGCCTTTTAGCGATACGGATGGTATGACTGAAATGGTCGACTCGCCTATTGCTGAAAATGTTTATGTTTCAAGTATTTATCAAAAATGTGTAGTGGAGGTGAATGAAGAAGGTACAGAAGCCGCAGCGGTCACTGCATGTCGTGTAGCACATGGATGTTCGAGGCGAATTGTAAATGATACGATTGATTTTGTGGCAGATCACCCATTTCTATTTGTGATTAGAGAAGATGTGACAGGGGTTGTGTTATTTATGGGACAAGTGGTTGACCCTCGTAATAAATAAAAGGTAGTTGAATTGTCTTTTGTTTTGTTTATGTTGGGGAACTTATTCCGGTTTTACCATCATGTGAAACTTTAAACCAAATTTTATATTTGCTATAGATTTGTTATGTTTGGAGTAAACGACTGTTACATCTTGGGACATTTATTTCAAACAAAGCTATTGATTTGTTATGTTCATTACAGATCTTATATCCTAACTTTTGTACAGCTGATATATTGGTAAACAACCAATCGGCAAAAAGTTCTCAGTTTACGGTAGTCGATTTAAATTTCTATTGACTTTAATTATATAAATCGTTTAATTAAAATTAGTAAGGAGCCTGAGTGCGGGATCACAATACATTAACTATAATTATAATTATAGTTAACCACAAACAAAATGTGTTTCTAAGTTAGTATTAACTTGGTGTAGTGGTAGGAAGTCTGTGTTCTCTACTTGAGACACAGGTTCGATTCCTACGGGCAGCACTTTGGAAGGGGCATTGGCGATGAAGGGAGACTTGGGGCTGAAAGGTCACAAGTTCGATCCCTGAGCTCCCAGGTTTTACCACCCGGCCGCTCGCGGAGGTGGATTTTCCCTGGAATGAGCTCAACTGGTGTAAATAGTCCCCGGGTTTTCCGGGGCATTCGTTGACCGTTCAAAAAAAAAAAAAAAAAAAGTATTAACTTGTTAATCGGTCATTACTGCTTATTAGTCGCTTTCAATTATCAACCCACTTCAAGATTTTTTATTGTTAAAGAAGGCTTCAAATTTTTTTTTTTTGAAGGGATGTGGGAAATCCATAAAACACTTTTATCAAGAAGAAACAAGAGTAGAAATATTACACCAATCCGATGTGGGACACAAAAACTATTTTAGCAATTCAACTAAGGGTTCTAGTTTTACTTTTTTTCCATCTTTTAATAGAGTTTTTCCGAGTCTCCTTGTTACAGGCTTTCAACCATCTCCAGTTATTTGACGCTTCAGGACAACTTGAAAACTCTCCATATATAAAAGGAAACCCAAGAACCGGGTAAAACCGCTCCTTCAACACAAGTGCCAAAGGCATGAACTGATGTCCTCTCTCTCATATGAGAAGTTACTGGGCTACCACTTTTAAACATTATGATATGCTAATTCACTACCATCCGATTCCTGGTGCAGGAATGATACCTCACAAGTCACAACAATGCATTATGGATATACAGTGGCGAAGCTTGAAAATATTAAGTGGAGGGTCGGGATCTAAATTTTTTTTCCTAACGCCAAATTTTGAGTAAATGTGGGGTCGAAACCGGAGTATATCAAAATTTTCTACACGAAAATTATATACCGCTACATCGTAAAAAAAAATTCGGGGGGTAGGACGCCCCCTCCCGCCCCTTAAAAGTTGTGCCACTGTGGATATATCGTCTACCTTCTGTTCGCCACGGTGTATAATTCTTATGTGTTGATTTCTGGGTATGGTTTCTCATATATTTTTTGAATGTAGAGTTTAAATGATGGTTTTATCTTATATGATACGGGGGGGGCTTGATGTTCTATTTCTTTGTTATTCAACATTTTTATTTTTCGAGTTTAATTCATATGACCAAATTCTATGGGTTGTAACTTGTATTTACCATTTGACACCATTAGAAACAAAGGTATGAGGGTATGAATAATCCATGCAAAGGACCAACCTGGTGTACCGCATGTACGGGGTATGAATTTTGTTGGCGGTAAATTTAGGTTAACCCAAGTCACAAGTCGGTGAACTTTGGGGGGTCTATTTTGACAAGTTGGTAAACTTAGATTAGTTTTCTTTAAGCATTAAAATTGTAATTAGGAATGCCGTGGTTAACAAGTTTAACTTAGGAACCGTTTGATAATGACAAACCCAGTCCAGTAAGAGCTTACTAATAACCGGGGGTAAGAGCTTACTAATAACCGGGTCAGCAGTAAACTCCTTTGATTAAATACTAAATTAGCTCTTACTGAATCAGGTGGTATTGACCGAATCCTTGATTTTATTTGGGCTGACCGAATCACTTCTCAAAGTTTTCTCAAGTTATGCTTATGCAGCGTTAAGTGCATTATTAAAAAAGAAAAAGAAAGAAAAAACTCTCTAACTTTAAGTAAGCGTAACTCCTCCAAAGCTGGATAAATCTCGAAAATAAGTACACTTTGCGCTCGAAATTGAAAAACGATTTAAACTAGACCCATATTGATATGCTTTCGGTGAATGTTTGAATAAGTCGAGATGAACGCGATGTCAATGATGTTTAATCAAGCCTAACTCCTCCAAAACTCGAAAATAATCAAGCTATTATGCTCGAAATTGAAAAACGATTCAAACTAGATGCATATTGATATGCTTTTGGGTGAATGATTTAATACATTAAAAACAAATAGTTATATTTTCTTACTCAGTCAGCTTTACCCAATCAGCAACTATCAAACAATCTCTAGTCTATATTCTATGGCCTATTCAAACAATCCCGGTCTCCACTAAGCTGCGCCACTGGTGGTGCATGAAGGCCGTGCGCCTACATAACCGGAGTTCACACTTTTTTGGCTTATGCGATGACTAACCTCCGCACACCCAATTCCACTTTTCTCTCTTATCTTCATCTCTCTCTTCGTTTCTATGATTCTATCTCTCTCTAACCTTTTCAATTAAATATGATTAGGAAAAAGTAAAAGGTAGTGTGGGACGGATATTACAGGGTAAAAAATTTGAAACTGAAAATTGATGATCTGATGATGTGATAGTTTAAAAGAGTGGGGTTGAAAAAGTATGATGTGACAATTACAGATAGCCTTATAATATACCGTTAATAACGGTGAGAGGAGAGGGATACAAATAAATTGGGTGATATCATCATCTATATATAAAGTTTCCACTCTCTTTACAAACATAAACCATGAACATGAAATTTTAAAGTTTTAAACTAACTACTTTAAAAGTATTGGCCGGCCCGGTTGTTTATTAGGTACAACTTACATCCTTACAAGTAAACATGAATAAGCATAAAAGTACCAACCGTGACACTAACCCACTACTTGACTACACAAACAAAAGACTAACCCATGAGTTCCTAAAACTCAGATTGCATAACTTCTTAAACTGGTGTCGACCCGGTCCAAGCTCCATGACCCATAGCTGATACCCGGTGTTGACTCGTGCCCATTTGATCCAATCAAGATTACATCTTTATGCTAATTACTATTTCACCCAAATACTACTATTTGACCCGTACCCATTTGAACTAAATACTAATTACCACTTCAGCAGTGGTGGTCTTGTGGATGACAATTACCAGATGTTTGTTAGGTAGGTTCACCTATGGATCTTTAATTGTGTCGGCCTTTGGCTTCCTTGGTGCTATTTTGATAGCATAGATGCCTTGCAAACACAACACTATTTCCTCCATAGAAGGCCGGTTCTCGGGCTCTAGTTCAAGACACCTTAGGATGAGCTCGGCCATTTTCTGAGCGTCTTTTAAAGGGTACATGTGTTGCAATCGTGGGTCCATAATCCTGTACGTTCTATTTTTATTACTTAAGAAAGGTCTAGCCCAATCTACTAAGTTATGCTTAATGCCATGTCGAGTAGTGTCAATAGCTCGTAACCCTGTTATAATCTCGAGCATCACCACACCAAAACCATAAACATCGCTCTTGACATATAAGTGTCCTGTAATTGCAAAGCAACACAGTTTCATAAACCATGTAAAAGTCAAAACCAAAGAAGAAAAGTATCTCTTATTATTTCATAATGATTGATATCCAATTCATAATCTAAGGTTCTAAGTTTAAGAAATAACCAAGCTTCATCACTATGCCATGTAAGTCGCTTAAGTTTCATATCGTTCCATTGTTATGAAATTCTTTGTAACTAACCTAAATTAAACACTTATGATTACTTTATTGGTATACAATTTTGAGAGAGAAAAAATCAACTAAATATATGAAGTTTCATAACTGTCTCATTTAGTTTAATCAGTTATTAAACACTTCACAATAGTGGAATAATATGAAACTTTGTTACTATCTTAAGACTTTTACCTTTATCTAAATCCAATAATTCAATTGTGAACTAAAAGTCTAAAACTAATAAGGGTAAACTTGTTGCATGCACAGGGTCCTGGGAGGGGGAACTTGGGCCACTTGGGTATATGATGTACGCATCCTTACCCAAGATTTCTGCAGGAGGCTGTGTCCACTACTCGAACCCTTGACCTCCAAGTTATATTTAATTTTTCTTTTTGGTTAAAGGGACGGCATCTCGGTAAATTTTATTGATAACAAAAAATATTTACACCTAAATAGCAATGGGCATCCTGGGATATACCCCAAGGATCATCCCATACCAAAAAAGATCTTGACCTAACAAAATGGGATAAAAACCCCGGCCCCATGCCAAAAAAAATATTGATCTCCAAGTGACATGGCAACAACCTTACTCTACAGAGAAGATAATAGTAAACTATAATAATTTGGAAAGTGATCACACAAACTATTTCATAAGTTTTAGTGAAACCCCCCTTATTGATTCAAAGAGCTATAGAATGTGATGGAATCTTCCTTAATTTAATCCCTAAAAAAGAGAACTGATCACTACTAAAACTCTAAAATATTTGCTTGCACAAGGAGACAAGAGAACTAACCAGTAGCTATATACTCAGGAGCCACATAACCATGGGTGCCAATTACACATGTCTTAACATGAGACTCTCCAATGGCTGGACCTAACCTCACTAGTCCAAAATCCGAGAGCTTTGCATTAAAATCCTGAAAATATTATATATCAAGTTGATAACTAAATAACTGAACCTAAAACATCAAAAATTTTAGAGGTGCGGTCATTATCATGTATACATGTTTTCAGTGAACTTATATAGTTTTTCGTTTACCTCATCTAACAAAATATTTGAGGATTTGACATCCCTGCAAATGAAATTATTTTGTGTAGCGTGCAAGAAAGCAAGAGCTTGAGCTACTCCAATGGCTATTTTAATCCTTGTATACCATGTAAGTGCTCCTACATCTTCTGCATAGTTAAATTTAAAAAATAATATATACTGTTAATTAATATAACAGATACAAAAATAATCGTATTTAATAATATATGTAGTTACTTACTTTTGAATAGATAATTATCTAAGCTTCCCTTTTGCATGAATTCATAAACAATAAGCAGCTTCTTATTTTCCTGGCAATATCCCAAGACTTTAACAATATTTGGATGGCTAAACCTTCCCGAGAAATTCACTTCTGCCTGTCACAGAAAGCATATAGTTTTCTAAATATCAAGAAATTTAATGGCCACCACAAGATAAGCTGCCAGCAAAGTCATGATGTTTAATGGTCTAATTAATATGTCATCATATAAAAAGAAATGTTTTCATTTAGTGAGAAAAAATCATCGTTTAAGAAGTTACTACTTGTAAAAAAGGCACAAGTAGAATAACCCAAGCATAAAAAAACGTTTAATAGCTCATGCATGCCTTTTGCAACATGCATCGTTTTACAACAAAAATATGTCAATGCAAGAGACCAAACATAACAAAAGTAACAAAGTAAAGAAAGTAATAGACAGAAAAACAAGCTAACCAGCCACTCTTGGATTCCTTGCGAACTTTTGGGATTTAATTTCTTGATAGCAACAGGAATCCCATTACCAGCCTTCTGTGGGGTGTATGTTACCCTGTCTAACCACCCTTTGAAAACCTTCCCAAAAGCACCTTCTCCAATGAGCCTATCGTGCTGAAATTTCATGGTGGCAGTCTGTAGCTCGGAATATGTGAACTCCTTCAAGAGTAGTGTCGTCTCCCTACTAAGCGACACCACCTGCTGAGAAGTAGTTGCCACACCACCAGTATCACACCCACCTTTCGTCCCATCATATATCACACGCCCTGTTCAAAGCATATGGAAACAAAACTAAATACAACGAGCAAAGAAATGAGAACAAAAAAATCGAACTTACTTGGAGCTTTGGTCAAGAACATCGACCATGCCTTCTCAAGAAACATGGACTTCCAAATGTACTTCCTATCAGCAGCTCTATGCACACTCTGCATTGTCCATGTTAGCACAAACTCGAGTCTAGCCAGCACCATAGTCATTGTGGGTCGATCCTTTGAGCAAGTACGGAGGCATTCATATGCAATTTGCCCAAATTTCTTCAGACAGTTACCTGAGACTTGTCCCTTCAGACAGGGATCAATAATTCGACTTATATTACCTCTTTTGATGCAGTGTTTAGCCCATCCAGCTAAGCTGTGCTGTTGCTCATCCAATTTAAAATCCAGAGCAGGCCTACCACATAACACTTCCAGCAACACCACACCAAATGCATACACATCAGATTTTCGTGTTAATCTATGAGTTGAGAAATACTCAGCATCCATGTACCCAAACGTACTTATGATCTGATCCGTATAAACATTAGTTGTAGAACCTGACAGGGATGCTGGAGTAACTCTAGACAACCCAAAGTCTGCAATCTTACCTGCCAAATCCTCATCCAGCAAGATGTTTGAACTCTTAACATCACGGTGTATGACTCTATATTGGACACCGATACCCGTATGGAGGTAGTCCAAACCACGAGCAGCACCTATGCAGATATTGAGCCTTTGAACCCATGTCAGTGTTGAAGAATTACTTCCATTAGCTCTTTTTTTGTGCAAACGATCCTTAAGACTTCCATTGGGCATGTATTCATAGACAAGGATCCTTTCGTTTTCACAATATCCTAGTAAAGAGACAATATGGCTATGGCGAAACTTGGAAAGCATCTCAATCTCTGCCCAGAATTCGGTTGCCCCTGGATTGGAATTGAAACTTGGCCTCTTGATTGCAACGTCAATTCCTCCCCCCATGTCAACTCTACCTCTGTATACCTTCCCGAACCCGCCCTTTCCAATGACAAAAGCATCATCAAAATCATGTGTTGCCAATTTGATTTCAGCAAGTGAAAAAACTCGAAAATGTTTATACGACGATGATGATGACAAGGATGAATTCCTTCTCCCACCATGCTCTTCTTTGTGGATGGACCGCTTATCCAAAGATGATGATGAGGATGGATTTTTCTGCTCACCATTGCGTTCCTCATGTAGTTTCTGTAAATAATACACAAAAATATCCAATACAATAAGGAGTAATATAAGAGTAGTGGAACAGTACATGCTCTTTTTGAGTTGTTGATTACAGTAAAAGAAAAGATATTTAGATTTATAGATGGAGATGATCTTGATGCAGTAGATGTCTTGAATGCTGAAGTTACCTTTGATCATCCCAAATATAAAGATGTTTTTTTGTCTTTGTCTTGGACTCCCACAAAACTTTATATATTTGTGTGATTGTGTCGTATCATTATTTAATAAATTTGAGACTGAATCAGATAATATAAAGTTAATAAAGTGACAAGAGATGGAAATTTCGATGCACATACCAAGTAAAGATTGGAAATGTGAAATCACAATGGTCAACAGACATGAACATCCAGTGATTATGATGTGGCAATGTTGGACAAGATGAAGTTTACCAACATTACATTTGACCCTTGAACTATAATAAAATGGCCTTAAAGCCTTTAATCCTACTTTACTTAATTGATATAACACCACATCCACCCGGCCGGCCCCAAAACTGCCGAGAAAAAAAAAACAACTCTCCACAACAACATGGCATTGTCAA